>VXAZ01001315.1:548499-749013 GCA_013399875.1 Gymnorhina tibicen
AAAGAATCTTCTACGTGTCAGTATCAACAGTTTACATTTGTAGTTTGAAGAAGAGCAGTCAAGGTCAAATTAGTGGCTCTGCATCCACGGCATTAAAAAGGTGCCCGTGGACCTACAGGTAGCAATTTCTTAATAATTATGACAAACCAAGGATAGTTAATCCTGGAACACAGAACATACAAGCCTCAAACTAAAACCCACTCAAGTCAGCAAACTAAGCCCCTTCATTTGCTCGGCTTGTTGGTAAGTCTTTGTGCTCCCAGGGACATGTAGCCATCCATCCAGTGTTTCTTCACCCAGGTCTTGATTAGAAGCGATACAAATTCTTAAATAGTACTTACCTATGTTACTATTCTCAGCTATGAGCACCAATAATGGCATTTCTATATCCTTGAAAAAAATGCTTTAAAAGAGGAAAGACTTAAGCTACGGTAAGAGTGAAATATAAATATTGCTTAATATATGGTAACAGAATAGTCTTGTGTGTACTTGAAATAGTATATGCAGTATATGCTCCCACAGAAATCATTTTTTTTCATCAGAAATTAGGTATCTTGTATGCTGCACATAATTCAGATCTGTGGCGTTAAAGAACTGTAACAGCTAACCTGTTCTAATTCTGTTCAGGCCAAGATGTGGGTATGTCTCTGTGTATATAAAACATATAAAATAACATTTTGGAAACTACAGTTACTCAGAAATAATTACATATCATGAAATCACATTTAATATATAGATACATATTTGATTTGTTCTCCCTTGGTACAATACCCACATCAGAGCCACCTGGGGTAGTGAGGAATCCAATATCCACTTGAAATTTCTGATATGCTTTCTTAATTTAAAAATTAATTTTAAAAATTTATTACACTTTGTGATCTTTAACTTCCAATTTGACACTACTGGATTTATTAATGTAGCAACTACCACATCTCTGTACAGGTGAGGTTCCTGTTCATGGCAGAAGCTGCTGGTTGATGATGTGCAAGAGCCACACTCCCAAAGTCCTCACGCAGAATTGCATTCAGTCACTTCAGCTTCATGCAACATAAATAAATCTTGTGGGACTGAACCCCTTATCATGGCTCAAAATGAACCCAACTCACCAAGGACTTAAATCTGGGCAGACACAATGCCTTCTTTCATCTAAGAAAGTATCCTGAAATCATTCAAATCCGGTCTGATGGTAAGGTCAAACCCTACTTTTTTGGCACATACAGTAGCACTATCATAATTCAACATTACACACTGTCTCAAAATATCATTGCTACATTATCAAAAGATGCCAGCTTTCTGGAACTGAGTCAAACTATATCTTCTGGTCTCCAGACCTCAGGTACACATCCCCAACCTTGGACACCTTATCAGATATTTGAAGGGTTCTTTGGAATGGGAATTTTAGTGACTGCTGAAACTGGTCCCCTAAATGCTCATGTCCTGAATTTAAATAACTTACTCACACTACTGTGACGTTTGACCCACCTCTCAGTGCTCATGAATTATGTTTGAGACATCATGACAAGAAAACAAGGAACACAAGCTCAGTGTTCTTATAAAGCACTTAAAAGAAAACAGATCACTGAAAAAAAATTGAAAATCACTCTCTGTTTAATTTCACCTTTTGTTTTCAACTGATCTTTCAGCCTTGTAGGTTTCTAGGTGAAAATCCTGGTGTGCCTTAGGATTTGAGACCAGTACACAGCTGATACCTCACACTGTACTTTGATAGCTCTTAGTACTGACCTTTGAATGGAATGTCTAATGCTGACTGACACTGGTGCATAAACTACAGATTAGAGTTTACATTTAGGGAAGTCCAGGCTTACATAGTAACCCCAAAAATATGCAACATGAATTCATTATTTGACACAATTTAACAGCCTACTTTAGCAGGATCTCAGCTTCTCTAATTCTCAACATTCTCTTACATTCAGAAGGCAACAGAACTGCTGATGTGATGTTGGTTTTTTTATACTGCTTCTGAGGGTAAAATGCCACCCACTAAGACTGCCACCAACCAGCAATCTAGGCTATTCTTGACAAGGTCTCATGAAAATAATGACCAAACCTAACCCAGCTTCCGCTGTGAGAAAATCATAACCTTGAGTTCAGTGTCTAATCCTAGGATGAAATGTCAGCATTCCCAAAAATATTGCAAAATTGTCATTACCTAAGGTAAATCTACTCAAACAGCCATTGTCTATGGGGGAATTCAGAAGCTGAAGCTTTGTGACTTGCATGGTAAGGCTGTGGCTGCTAAAAATGAACAGTTGCTAATTGATAGGGGCTTTAAAATGAAGATACCTGGTATTTGACATCCTGTTTTGATCTTTTTTACTTTCACACATGTTCCCTTCTGTATCCTGTGGATCTTCTATGTGGCTCGGTGGGTACATGCTCCACATGGTATTCTCTCTTTCTGATGTTAAAATACAGCACATAGGCTCTTACACATGGTGTAGGAGCCTCTCTTTGATGGACATATAATCAAGCAGGAATTTGAAATATGTCCAAGACTTTGCTTTTATTTCTTGGCTATTGGACATAAGTGTGAATTTAGCCTATAAAATTTATTCCTTTTTATTGTATTAGATAAATTGAAATAAGTGGGGAAAATCCTTCTTCTTAATTCCTTCTCCTGCAGTCAGTTCCACAAAGTGTGGTTTAAGCTATCAGTACTTAAACATATATGATATAATACCATTGTCAATAACAGACATTATTAGGAACTATTTTATGCCATGAAAGAAGAGAAGTGTGTTTCTTTCCTTTCTCTTTTAGTCTTACAAATCCATGCCATTACACCCACTGGTTTTTTCCTACGTGAGCACACTTCCATTAACTCTCATGCTTCACTCATTTCAGCCTGCACAACAAAATACTTGTCCTCCAAGAAAATTTCTCAAACAGCCCTCTCCATCAAGGCAGTTTCCACTATTATTTGTTGTAGATGTATTTGTGAGCAGTTCTTCTAAGCACCTATTTGAAGTATTATGTTTATATACCTTATACATCATATGTTAGTATTTTATTTGCATACACCCTTCCATAAAACCATCTATATCCTATTTTAAAATACATAAAATATAATTTGATCAAGCATGTTTATTATAGCTTTCTTCTTTTTTTACTGTTTTCTTCTAAATTGAAATAATCTTCCTTGTTTGGCATAGACTATCCTCCTCAATAAGTAAAGCTTTATCACTGAGTGTAAACTTCAATAAGAATAGCATTAGTGGAGTTTTGTTTACTGTGAAACAAACTACTATTCCCTTATTCTACTCAGTTATTTTGAAAGTTACAAAAGCATATTTCCATCCTAGGAGAAAGTTGAAGTCCCAGGAATTTGTTTTTCTTATAAAATGCAATGGAAAGATAAAATATATAGGCATGAAAAAGTTTAATTGTTTTGAAGTATTGAAATATTATTCTAAATGCATGAAATAGTAATCTGACAAAGAGTGAAACAAATGGACAACTCCGAACAAAAACTCTATTGAAATAAATTATTTCATTTAAATTTCTACCACCACCATCTTCCAGTCCTCATCAATAGTCGATTCACTTGTCTCAGATCTACATGAGGTCACTCAGATGGCCTTGGATCCTTTTGCAATTTCTTAGCACCCAAAAGAGTGTAAGCAGAACTCGTGTTCTGGCTTTAAAAGTACAAGGTCGTAAGGTTCTTCTGAGGGAGAAATTTTACAGTTTCAGTAACACTGCAGTTCATATTATGCTGGCACTGATCACCAAACAAGAAATACATTGATTCAGTTATCCAGAACTAAAATATGTCTTAAGCACATCTACAAGAGACGCAACCAAAAAAAACCCCTACTAAACCACTAGGCCTCAAATATTTTGTGTAAAATATCACAGTATCTGCTGTTCAAAAAGCAGGCTGATTAAATATCAATACCTGCTTTGCAAGCATTGTGATTTCATATCACTATTGTCTCTGTAACGTGAACTTGCAGTGGTTGAGGGGTATTGCAGAAAACAAACCACAGAACTGCAGTGTATCGGAGGCTGCCGCCACCACACTGCAGGCCCAGCATCCAACTATTGTCCTTTTATTCTCCGGAACTGCTGGAGGTTTATGCCTGGTTTGGTTTTGATGGCCTTTGTCTAACTTACACTATGATCTACAGTCCCTGCTCTGTTTAACCCTTCTTTAAGCTGTGTAGACCATGCATTCAAGACCTGTGCTTAATACATTGACCATGTTAGAATTATAGCCCATCCAGCATTATTTCCAAAACAGAGACCAGTTAATTTATCACTACCGTGAAGTCAGACTCCCTCTTACAAGTACCTACCAAGGACAATTCACCAGCTACTATTTCCTTTGCCACTTATATTAGCTTCCTAACTTAGAACAAAAAAAATCATTGTAAAAATATATCTTTTGAAATACAATAAGAAATAACACTGAAATATAATTGTTTTTATTAACAAACCTTTATTTTATACTTTCAAAAAATCCTCTTGCTTTTTTAATTTTTCTTGCAAAGGAATAAATTTTAATGTGAAAAGTAACTGATATCTAATCAAGCCTGATCTCCAGATAAATGAAACAAAGCAAGATAAAGTGAAAATACTGAAGACAGATTAGGCAGTTTGCTGATCGCTAAGATCAAAATCAATAGAAAGTGTAAAACTTCAAGAGATAAATAGTGGTGTATTCTTGTTTTCTAGAACGATAGCACAGAGTACTAACTAGAGACAATACCATGTGCTTTTAACTTTCAATTCAAATGGAAAAGGTTTAGTCTTCAATCCCTATTTATATAAGAGTGGAGCATGGCTGTAGAGAAAGAAAGGTGTAAATATTGAATACGAACCCTTATTTTTAAATATATGGAAGGGGTATTAATACGCTCAGTTTTTCTTTCTTCTTTGGTTTCTTTCTCTGTGAATAACTGGGTAAATTCATGAGCAGCACATGTGAGCTGCTAAGAAGTCATCAAACATTTCATCATTCCAAAAGAGGGCTTCAGAATACACCTCCTCATGAAAATGATGAAGTATCATTAATACAGCCAAAACTGGAGTATTACCTGTAGAAGAACCCATATTTCACAATTCTTCCCATTCTTCTGCACTATTAAGATCTTTTCCTTAACCCACTCTTTATGCCACAAATGTTGGTTTTTTTGAGTAGTTCTTTCCAAAGATTCTTGGATACAGTAAAACATCAAGCTAAAGAATATTCAGACACAAGAAATAGGAGAAAAAATAAATTGGACAGCTAATGGGTATTGGAAGTTTTTCCTCAGTCACCAAGCAAAGAGGAAGTCCACACCAAGCCACATGGGCATGTCAGGGAGGCAGGAGCACATGCCTTTAGTGGTATTCCTATTCGTGTTCATTCTTCAGGAGCTAGAATTTTTTTTTCCTTTTTTTTTGGTTTTTTGATTTTGGAGAGCTGATGCCCTACAGCCTTTGTATCCTGACTGAAAGAGCATTCCTCAAAACAGTCCCAAGCAAATTCTCATTCGGTAAAATAGTTTTGGTTTCCCAGTTATGAAAACATCCATAATATCTGATTCTATATATTCATGGACATATTAGTCCTAAGACATTTGAGGGATGGGAAGCATTCAAATTGTGAAAGTCTCTTTACAGCCTCTGCCCTACAATAATATTCTTACTTTTTTTTGTATCTCCAGCAAAAGCCACTTTTGTGTTGGTGAATAAAGTCCATTACTGAAAACAATCACTTCAGGAGCTTGCTTTTATTTTACTGATGGCTAGGGCTACACCACAGAATGAACTGCAAAATATTCCTTTACTGCTCCTTCTTTTTAGTGACATAGAAAGTTTAATCTATAGCAAATAAATTCCATATCAAAGAAAAATATTCATGGACAGTGCCGGATATACAAGAAAATATGCATATATTTCTATTTTTTGAAAGAAACAATAGATCACCGTGTAGTCACATCTAATAAATCCTTAGCCCAACAGTCCATCTCTCTGAAGAAACATCTACCAGAAATATTTGCCAGGTCCTCTATATTTTGAATTCAAAAAGCATTCACAATAGTATGAAGGATTTTTGCAACTTTTTTAACTTGTGAGCTAGTGGAAATCATCCTGTTTTTACATTTTAAAAAGCTGCTATAGAAACCCTGTTAAAATATAAGAACAACAACAACAGCTTTTTTTGTGTTGTGCCCTATTCAGCCGATACTGTCCTTTTGGAAAGCCAATGACTTGTTAGTACCTCTAGCAGGAATGTGAACAGATGCGTCCCTGACAGGCGATGGATGGTCAGGGTCCATCTGGCCAGTGCAGCTTGGACAGAAATGATGTATACAGCTTCATCAGCGAATGACTGTCATCAATCCTGTGCCATGGATAGCGTAAATGACAGCTACGCTGCAGCTGAGGCCCAGGTGTGAGAACCAAGAAGGGGCTGATTTAAGAATGCTGGGTAATCAGGAATGTACAGTCTCCAGGACTTTAATTTGTATCTTTAACCTCCTATAAATATCCCTGTATGCTGTAGGAGGTATGTGTTTTTAAAGAGTCCGATAGTGAAATTAGCTTCAGGATGACAGACATTCCTTGCTCTCCTTTAACTGCTGATTACCCTGGTTCCCAGTATACATTAACAAATGCATGCTGAGCTTTGGTCACTGTACTGTGGGCTCCACAATTTAATTATTACCTCATTGATTTTTCATGTATTTCAATTTTCTTTTCTTCAAGTCACGGTGACTGTCCTATTGGGGGCAATGTTTGTTTTTTCTTTCAAAGATTTCCTTGTGGAATTTATTTTGAATTCAGGGATTTATTTTTTTTAAACCATCAGGAACTCATATTTGCTTAGCCTGTCAGTTCACAGACAGGTAGATGCACAAACCCTTAAAATGAAACTGAACTTTATGGTTAAAGCCAGATATAAACAGAAAACAAAAATGCATTGACCACTGGTATTAAAAGTACCTCTGTTTTTTAAAATGGCCTCTTTTTAGCATGCATCAAAGAGCATGCATAATTTGCATTTATTAGCATTTTATTATTTCATAGCATTGGGGACAGGAAAATGGACACAATTATTGTATCCTCACAGGGTATTTCTCTATATCTGTTTCACAATAAATTGCTTTTCTTTATCAGTGGATCATATGGATTAATGCAGTGATTTAAAAGCATAAGAAATTATTAATGTTTTTTATAAGGATACGAACCGGTCCTTTCAGTACACAGAAATATGTTCGGAGTCATAAAAGGACATCGTCTACAATCATATTCTCTTAAGAGGTAGTTGATTGCCAAGGGCTACGTTCTGACCAGGTAAAGGTGTGTTGCATGCCTGAAGCAAGACCTGTATGCACACATCATACTATATCTATCATACTGGATGCACAATTTGTCTATCAACACACACAAAAAAAAATCTCAGATTTCCAAAGTATAATCCATGCTTGCAGGCATTAAGACTTACAGTGTATTTGTTTCAGACTGAAACCTGAAAAACACAACAAATCACTGTCAGTCTAGGAGGAGAAGTTTTAGGAAAGCATGATGTAAATTTTGGTAATTTCATTAAAAGGAGGTGGTGTGGGACAATACACCAAACATCCCCCTTCCAGACACAGAACTCAGTTAATATGCAACATAACCAGCAGAAAGGCCTTAACGTGAACTTTGCAGAAGAGGCTACAATGAGCCACATTAATTGCAGGTTACAAGGAATGTGATCAATTTTCATCTCCAAGTGCTGACTTTTGCTGGCCCTTCTTCAGGTTCCTGGAGCAGATGTGGAGCATAAGGGCAACAGAGGAAAGCAGAGATGTCTTAAGAATGGCATGCCCCAGTGCAGCTCCCTTTTCCATCCAAACAGAGTGGATGAATTAGACTTGGCTTGGAAAGGAATCCCATTTTTAAGTGCCCAAATATATATTAAAATATAAATATAAATATAAATATAAATATAAATATAAATATAAATATAAATATAAATATAAATATAAATATAAATATAAATATAAACACATACACATATATATATATATATGCTTGAGTATGTGCAAATTCGCATGTGAGAGCTTTTGAGCATGTACGTATATACTTCCCAATAGCAATTTTCTGGAAACAGTTTCATTCATATTCTGAAAGCAGTCTTCTTCAAGCTCATTGAAAGTCAAAACCAAGAACTATTCTGAAGAAAGAAATTGGAAAATTCCTTGGAAAAAAATTCATCTTTGGGCAACATGGAACTTTTTGGCCTCCAGACAGAAAATTGAATTGATTAAAAAAACATCCAGTAAACAGATTAAGACTTGTCATCTGGATTTTCCTGAAGAAAATCTATCTACTCCAACAGGAGGAAAAAAAATTTTAAAAAAACCAGTTTTGTAGAAAGGAAGATTTTCAGCAGAATACTTATGCAACAACCCCCCCAACAAGTCTACAAAAAGACCATAGTGCAGGTTTCTATGAAACAGAGATGAGTTGTATATACACAGACTATCAGCTTTAAGTGGTTTAGGGAGAGATTTTGAAAAGCACATGTGGAATTTAGTGTTGGTGATCTCCAGAAAGTCTTTGCAATTTGTGCTATGAAATTCTTGTGCACTTGAAAAAACATCCCTTTTAATATTTTATAGGGCTGTGGTTTAACCTTTAGAATATGAATAGAGCCCCCATCTGTGTAGGCCTACTTGTTACCCAGTAGTGTAGGTCAGTAGCCATCAGATCAATACGACCCCAGGAGAAGACGGAAGTGGAAAAGGGCCATTGAGCAGGGAGCATTTACACCAATGAATCACAATTACAGGAACACCTGTGCTAACAAACTGTGTCCTGGTCCACTGGGAAAACCTGCACAGTGCTCAGTAGCCCTCAGAATTTCTCATTTATTATCACTGGTGGGTTGGCCTGAAGTTGTATATTGTGTCACAGTGTAAAATTCAGAAGGACACTGGTCAAGACCTCTTAGGATGACTAAGCTTTCATAGGGCTTTTGGCTGCTTCTCCTGTATATGCATTTTAGCATTATCTTCAAGGTACTACTAGAGGCTTTTAATCCATATATCTCAGTTTCAAACAGCAATGCTCATGTTCAATGAACAAAGTTTCAAAAAAGTTACATCCAAAATCATGCTCACATTGAAAATTATGTATGTTAATGAACTGTTTATAAGCTATGGCTATATATCATACAATAGAGAAAAAGAGAAAACAGGAAAAATAACCATACAATACTTGAAAACACCTCCCTTGCACACTGCTACAATATTATCTGTTATTATAGGTTTGGAACAGCTTTATTATTGCTGTGTCATTACAGTAAATTATCTACCTGAAGTGTAAGGAAAGGCATCAGTATAATGAGGAACTGCCACTACGTGAGAGTTTGGACTGGCAGGAAATACAAGCATTACTGCCCTTAAAACCACTCTCTAAAGCAAGGATATATTAATACATCTTGATTTTCTTCACTTCTGTGCTATCATAATACTGTACAACATCTGTTTTGCCATATATGCCAGAAAACTAGTAAATGCATCACTGAACAGTGGACCTTTAAAATCACATAGAAGCCAGAAAGCGTTCAAACACTTCCTGTGAAATTTGGCAGATGAAATTGGTGGTATGCAGCAGGCAGAGCCATGTCTTGTGTATTTTACATATATTTCACAGTGAGAAAGCATCAGAGTAGAAGACCATGCTACACCACTGAGAGGAAAGTGTCCATCCAGCAAGCCTCGTTCTTCTGGCTTCAGAAATCATGCTTTTAACATCATGCTGAGAAACAGCTACTTGGAGATTAGGACAGATGAAGATCTGGATATGTTCTCTTTTTCTATCTCAAAATTTTGTCTAGGCAAAATCTAAGGCTTTGAACATATGTTCAGGATATCTGCCTGGATGCCCTTCAGCCCTGGTTAAAGAGCAGCTGCTTTACCTCTGACTAGGCTTTGGCACATCTGAAAATCCCACATAGTAGGATTGGTGAAGTACATACCCAGTGAGCAATACACTGAAGACATGTCACAACACTTAGGTTGATGACATGGAAAACTAAAACATACCACATGCAAGGTCATCTGTGAAATATCATCCTGTTAGGGGACACTGCACTGCCCAGGCACTATTTGGCACATCTGTGTATATTTGTGAGTACAGGCAAGGAATACTGAGTATCACAAAACTCCTATACCTTAAAGCCAGAAGAAAGGTAAGAAGTAGGTCTAAAGATATATGAAGGAAGGAAAATAATGAAACATCTGGAGAAACTCTTCCTTTTCTGTAAAGAGTATACATGACAAAGTGCTTTAGGGGAAAGAGAGTTAGCTAGGCACTAAACCATTTAATTTATCACTCTGCAGAGCAGAATGAAGATATCCATTCTCACTTGCCACACATGAGTACTTCTCAGGATTTGAATTCAGATTTGATCACAACTAGAAAACTATTCAGCTGAGTTAGCCTTTCCCTCATTTCTCATAAAATGAGAAGGTATTCATTTTGTTTAACAAAAGGAGCAAAAAATCACCAAAATTCTGTTTATTTCTGGACCTCTTTCTGTTCTCTGACTCCTCCTACAGCTACTCTTTTCCCAGTGTTTGGTTTTTCTCTCAGATACCTATTGCCATCACCCTCAAATCTCCCCAACCAGACCACATTTAACAAAATTCCTGCTCAAATCTCATCAGAGTTTTCAAGGCAAAATACCACATGGTACTGAACAAATGAATTAAAAGGAGGGTAAGTCCCCAAATAGAGTGTACGTGTGTTATCATTGATACTGACTTTTCAGTCATTGCTCTAGCCTCAGAACCAGCATAGGACAAAATTATAAAGGACATACAAATTTGTATTCTTACTACGATCAATTTCCAGGTCTGTAGGAAAATTAAGGTGGGAATGCCTAATCTGAGATATTAGTAATTTTTTAAACTAATTTTCCATTAAGATTACTTGCATTGTCGAGATTTTATATAAGTCCAGTGTGCCTTAAAACTCTTTTGATGCGTTTTTGCTATTCTCGTTTTGGGACCTGCTTGATCGGAAACCACTAAGCATGCTTAACTGTGCCACTTATTTTTCCTTCTGATTAAAATGCAGGCTGGCACAAGCAGAGACTGATGGCCTCTGAGTTTATAGATTGACCAGGGCACCTGCCGTGCAAGCATCTTTTTGCTGCCCCATCACTGAATTTCACTCTGACCTTGAAGCATCACACTTGATAAAGCTGAAAGTTAGTTTCTATTTCTGTTTCCAGCCCAGTTTTTTAGTATCCCTTAACAGACTGTCAATTGTACTCTGACACAATAGTGCCTGCTTCTTCTAGGTTGTAGCTCTCAAGAGATAGCAAACTTGATGCTTTCAGCTAGAAACTTTTGCAGCTTTTTTGCATGATTATGATTTAAAATATTTTTAAATTAATCATAGTAATAAGATCAGGAAAACATTCGCTGGTGACAGCTTGAATCTCCAGCAATTTTGCTGGATACTTAAGACTGTACCTGACCATGTTGGTACTAGAGAAGGTTTTTTGGTTAAAGGTCTGTTCAACCTAGTTCATAAGCAATAGTCAGAAGTCAAGTTTTCTCAGGAAACAAGAACACTTTCTGAAATGTCTCTTACAGCACAACAACTGTAGGTACATGTCACAATGAATGCAAGCCTTATTCAGTATAAATCTTCCAGACCCTGCTTCAGTGTAAGGAAAATGAATACAAAAATCAGAAAAAAATATATTTGTGTTTGCAATGTTTCAAATAATTGCCCTTGTCTGTCCATAATCAAAAACTCAAGTAGCCCAGAAGCTAATTTATCCATAACTGTGCAAAAGATAATCACATTTTACAATAGTGGGGATTGGGCAGGAGTGCATTGCTAAAGATTATCCTGAAACAGATATAATGCCGAGAACAAAAACATGCACATAGAGCTCTGCCTCAGATGATAAAGACCCTACTTTCTGAATCACATATGAAAACCTTTCCAGCACACAAATAGAATAAACTTTGTGTAACTACTAGAATTAGAGCCCTGCATTTTTTTTTTTTGTTTTGGTCTGTGAAATGTATGCAAAACCAACAAGTATTTCACTGTCCAGTGATCATGACGTTGCATCGACTCGACAACAGCTTCCTAGAAGGGTTTATGCATAAAGCAGAGCAATAACTGCAGCTACAAAGCACACCAAACATCTGAAGACAAGCCATCAAACGCAAGGAAATTCTGATTTCTAGTTGAGGCCTGTGACATTTACAGGCTATACAAGAATACATGGGATGTTATACAGCATTGCGCATCATTATTGTGGAAGTCATTGTTTCCCTCATTAGTGCTCTAGATCTGTACATTACTTTCATTCCAGGTCAACGACCTCCATGCTGACAGTCCATCCTTAACTCACCCTTTTGTGCCTAGGCATTGTAGCAAATTTGCTACAGTACGTGACATCTCACACTTGAATTTTCTGCAATATTTGAAGACATGTATCCCATTCAAATGCACTACTTATCAACTCACAGATCTTCAGAAAACCATTAAGAAGATATGGGACACATATCTAAAGGAAAATTAGGTATAATTTCATTTGTAAGTGTTGTATTTTATTATAATATTAAAGCTGTATTTCTCTGTAGAGCTTTTAATTTTATGTGATAGAATGATGTGCAAATCATGCAGCACAGTTACAGTATTCCTGAAATGTTTTTAAAGTTTAATAATGTTTTCTAAATGAATAAAGCTATTTACTCACTAGGAACATGCAAAACATTAAACATTTCCATGCTCATTGTCCAGATTTCTTTAAGTGTTAATTAGAAGCATAACTTAATAGGCTGCAAACATGTTGGCCTTTCATTTTTAATGCAACTGAAGATAAATGACTAAAATTTAGCAGAGATTCTGGACTCCTGAAAAACTGTGATTGACACAGTATCATCCTGTAATGAAGCAGTTAATATGCAGACATTGACGTGGCAGAGCCATTATGATAGATCATATCAATTCATAATTTGGCTTCATAAATATGTAGAATTATTGACACAATATCTTACAATGGCACTTCCTTTTCTACAATGCTAATGCACAGGACTGGCCTTTGCAGTGAGAAGTTTAAAGTATAACCTGAGAGGATGTGACACATGGAGAGGAGATAACGTTCACGTTGCAGTAAGTCACTTTCTGTTTTAATATCAGAAAAGCAGTGTTAAAACCAGGGAAAGGAAGCAGTTAGGGTATTCATGCCTGGAAGTCGCTTTAATACTTAGTTAGGTTTACTGCCCACATTCCTTGTTTTGCTGTTCAGGAAATTGCTCAGAATTTATCAGACAGTGGGAAATTGTTTGATCAAACTAGAAGGGAAAAATTGCAAACCCCATTTTAGTTTCATGGTTAGATAAAGAAAGAAGATAACTGACCAACTGCAGCATTTTCCTTTGTGTTTTTCAAAGAAATCTTGTGTGGACTTGTTCTATGAAATCAGATTTTGAGGTTTTGTTTGAAATGTGCAAAGAAACTTTTCTAATAACTTAATGCCACTGATGTCAGAGCGCAGAGAGACAAGGGCAAAACAACGGAACCAAACAAATGCACCTAGTAAAGTCAGCTTTGTCCCAGTTTAAAGAGCACCCTGTCTCTAATACCACTGTGTAAACTTGTAAGGATTTGAACCAAAAGATAGAATTCTGACAGCTCCAGAATATGCTGATGGGTATACAAAGGATTTGTGTTTGTCTGTCACGGTGTTCTTGGGTGCTATCATAATATTCATATTGGGTGTCCAGCAACACTTCTAACATTTTAGTTCCATGTCTCAGCTTCGGTTTTCACTCTTCTTGGCCTTGTACTTAGAGTCAGACTAATAATGAGAAGAGGATGCTTGGTGGAAATAAACGAGTCACTCGGCTGATCTCAAATCTCAAAAGACAGAAGACAGTCAGCTGATTCACCCCAGCTGAGGGTATGCACATTTAAATTTTACTTCCACAATTAGCTTCTGTTTAAATTGTGAACAAAAGTACTCTTTAAAGTAATCTAAACCACTGCTATGTATACAGGATAAATAGAGGCTGAAATGATATACATAGTTTAAAAAAACCCTAAGACATATTGTATGGGCTGAGTGCTTTATATTGACTTCTGGTGCTAAGAGAATTTTATAATGGAATTATTATAAAACCCTCAAAAAAAGGGGTTGTAAAGGAAACTCTAATATACCTTTATCTATCATGGCACGGCTGGGGGCTACTATAATAATCCTTTTGCTTTCATGTGGCCATCTGGAGGCCTATTAAAACTAGTATCTAAAACAGACTCCCAAGTGTGTTGAGTTTGCCAGTTCCCACTAAGTCACTAAAATCAGGGAGTTAGCCCTGCTATAGGGTGAACTGTCTGCTACAGAGAGAAGACAGCTTGAACTCTAACCTTTTACACTGTGAATATGTTGTGTACAGCCTGATTTTGATACATACACTTTAATTGTGAAAAACCCCTAGCCCTAGGACTTTTGTGCACCTCTGGGGCTGTACGCCAAGACGGAAGAAAGTAGACAAAGCGAGAATCAAAATATTGCAAATTTAATGAAGTATTCTGTTTCAGCTGAGAAATACTCTATTCTGATTTTTATGGAGAGCAAGAATGAAATATTGAAAATTTTGCATTAACCTACTTCCCTTGCTCAAATATAAACAGAGGGATTATATATAACATTTGTTTAGTACTGTGAGTTTTTATCCAAAATGTAATGGAAATAAATATTTGAATATGCAAATTATTTTAAAGCATAATTTGGTCCTCTCTTTTTTTTTTTCAATTAAGATTAGGTTCATGTGAATTTACTCAGTGAAACATTTTGATTCAGTGGAGAATGGGTATCATTTGTCCAAAATAAAGTCCTTTCCATATACTCATTACTGATCTTACTCAGTAATGTGGTTACATCCTATTATACCTGATACATTAAAAAAAAAAAAAAAAGAAATTAAGTTGCTGTCTAAAACCGCACTAGAACTCAGATCTAGGACCAAATAAGATGCATTAATTGCTTTACTGCTTCACTGCAAAGCCACTCTTAAAACATAATTCCTTAATGAAGTCCGTTAATTTGTTCATGGCAGTACACAAGCTGTTCAAAATGACACAGAATTGCACTCTGTTTTCTAACCCCTGCAGTTTCTTCTGTTAGTCACTCTGCCTTGTGTTGTTATCCCATGGATAGTAATTATTTTATAGTGGCTGTAATTAGGAGAGAATTAGGCTTGGTAAACAAAACCTGCCTTCTCCTGTTAATAGCTAAGGATAATAAATTTGGCTCTGACATCCACTATATTTGGACAAGGCTTGGCCTTCTTCCAGTTTTCCCAATAAGAACTTTATTATATAATTATGCCTTGGAGGAGCTCATATTACAAGGTAATTTTTTTTTTGTTAAGACACATATTGCATGGCTTCCAGCCAGTAAATGATATACTGTAATATATGCCTTCAATAAATGTTTTAAACAAAATCTCTCTAAGCAATGTTCTGCTAGAGCTGCACATTGCAATTCAGTGGCTATATTTACAGGAGTTTCTCATAATGCAAATTATTTTCTCTTGCTCCCATTGTCCAACATAAAAGTGTTTAAAAAGAAGCCTAGGATTATTTTTATCAGCAAACAACATGGTTAGATCTTTAACTTATCATATCTCAGTAGCTTCAAAAAAAATTCATACTTTTTACTCTGTGAGTAAAGTTATAGTTTTTGTTGACATGCACAGAAATGCAGAATCTTATTTTCTGCTTTCAGCTTGAATTAAAAAACAACCCTTTGTTCCACCTCTCAACCCACAAATTACTGCATCATCTCCCACCCTTTCCTTTATTTATCTTCTACCTTTTATGTAAAATACAATTTAAGTCAACATCCAATAGCACTAAATGCTTTTCAAAGGAGTCAATCATAAGCTAAACAGAAAAGAAGGGGCTTAAGGGAAAATACATGAAGTAGTGAGCGGCTCAAAAGAGAGAAAGAAAGCGTTACAGTGACAAGGAGAAGCAGAGATAGGATCAAGGCTGGGAAAAGGGAGCAAACAATTAAATTCTGAAAAAAATACAGTAATAAAAGCCAAACAAGACAAGTACACTAATTTTAAATATTTCTCCTGCTGCTGAGTTATCACTTCTCAGAAGATAAAGATAAATAATTTATCATAATTGCATTCACCATTTTTTGTAAAAACTGTGTAGGTAAGCACAATTGGGTTTACATATTTAAAGACATAAACCAAGTCCAAATAGATTAAAAACTGGGTAAACAAAACAAGGATCCAAAAGTCATGTTTCCAGGTTGTTTTTTCTGGTCACTAAGTAGCACCCAATACCTTTTCAGTTTCCCTGTACACTACTTAATGCTACAGGTTAAAGAGCGGGAATTCTTCAACTACAAAACCAGTGTGGTTCAGATAAGATGCACTGACCATCAAATGGTTTTGGTGTAAAAATAGCATATTTCGTATATTTTTACTTCACTTGTTTGAAAGCTCAATCTATTTTCTGGTGACACAAATCAGATCAGTATTGATAACTCAGTATACAATCCCCAGGGTAAGAGGAGTCAAAAAGATCAGGAGAAGGGAACTGGGATATGTGTCAAGACAATGATGCCAAAGTGATCTTGCACAGAATATGCAAGATATATTAGCTTTAAAAACACTATGCTCACATACACTGCAGAAAATAAGTTTCATTGTGATGCAAAAAATGTCAAATACTAACAAGAAATCACACTGCCTCAGACATATGCTTCAAATTTTAAGGCATAACTTGGCACTAAAAAAATTAAAAATCTTGAGCAAAATTCATCTGCAGTAGCAGCACACAGTGGATTAACCTGACCCTTGTTAAGAAATCTGAAAAGCACAAGGGCAGGGACCAAGTACATCAACAGTCATTGCAAACAGAAAAAGACGATTAGATCAGCTAGGCCAGTCTTATTCCAATTTCTTAGTGTAATACCGTCCAAGACAATATTTTCTTCCATGTTCTCTCAAATATATATTTTTAGTTATTCAAACTAAAGAACTAACACTCCTTTCATTGGGAAACAAATGCCTAAGAATTCCCTATTGTTTCAGTCATACCTTGGAGATATACACTCTCCCTTCCTCCAGAAAGTGTCCTATTATTTTACTGTTGTCTGGTCACTCTTCAAAACTTTTAAATTATCTTTGTTCTTCTCATCTGACTTCCTGGAACTGCCTTAGAAGGGGCTCCACAGAGTTGCCACGGCCCTTGAGACAACAAGGTTCAAAGAAACACCTCTTCTACAGATTCACATGGAAATGTCAGGGAAGCAGGGTGAGACTACTTTTTTTCATCGGGAGAGCACAGACCAGTAGTGATTTTATAGTGTGAGCTTGTGTATAAAGGTGCTGTTGACAAAAAGGACTCATCTCAAGCTCTCTCCAAGAGTTGGATTCTATAATTTCGTGAAGATCAAGTGGCAAAGAAATTCCTATTGTTGCCTTTCCTCCCTCTATTTTCTCCTCTTCCTTTCCTCTTCTTTCCTTTCTCAAAAGGATTGCAGAAGAAGGAAATGAAAATAAACCTGAAAGGGCATGAAAGATATTCAGGGTACATCTTTCCAAGATGCAGAAGGACATGCAAGACCATAAGCAACTTGTTTATGTATAATAGCATTGATTAAGAATTTCTTTTGCCATCTCATCTTAAGCTAACATGATCTCAGTGTCTGGAAGGTTTTATATGGTTCATAATTTTAAAATATCGGTTTAGAAGGAGGAGAAGGTGGGACACAGACATAATTCTGTCCTGTACTGAAAGCTCAGCTACCTGACAAACACTAAGAACCCGTAAATGTGCATGCTGCCCTATGATGCACAAGGTGACCAGACTCAGACTTTGATAGATGGCCAGTGGAAGCACATTCTAACACCAAAGAACCTCCTCTTCAAGTCTCTAGGATTTGTCATGATTACTCTCCAAATGTTTTGTAAATTTGGACAAAGATGAGGTGACAGAATAGCCAGTCTCTTTAGGAAAAAAAAAATCAAGTCTTAATAAAGAAATAAATAAAAACATCTATAAATAGTAAGGGCAAAAATATAGTTTAGAAACTTTGTATATAGGCTACAAAGAAGTATACAGACTACTATACTCTCCCTCCTTCCCACTGTACTGTCTCCATACTTCTGCAGCTGTAGCAAAAGGCAGGATGAAGTTTAAATAATCATGTTGCAACTTCCAGTACAGACAACTTACTGAAATCCTATCTTGGGATACTTACTATTCTGGAAGAGAGCGGGGGGTATATAGCCTTAACAGGTACTCAAAAACCTTCTTTCAGGACTCCACAGCTGTACTTTACATTGAAGAGCTCTGAGTTTACTCTAAACTGTGCACGGCGCCAAATTATATCCTGGTCAGAGCCAGGGTGTAAATGAAATATGGAAAATTTTGCACATGTATTGTATCTGCAACTGAGAGCATTTCTGACAGATCCAAGGATTAAGCATACCTTGTTTCAAACAGGGTTTTGGAATTTTAATTTTTTAAAGGCTGAAGAAAGCAAGCTCAGAGAAGGGCATAGTGAGCAGCAGGGAAGCAAAACTCCCTTTATCATTATTCTAAAATGAGATAAAGTGAAGAAATGGTCATGAAGAATATCAGACATTAAACAGTATCCCTGTGTGCAAATCATAACTGTAAGCTCTGTTTTAGATAATGGCTTACAGTGGGAGATGGCTCCTTATAATGAAAAAACACTAAAAAAGCTGATAGGGAGACCTGATGGTATCCTTATGAGAAATATTAGGGAATAAAGATAAAAGGTTTCATTTGAGAAGTATATTTATAATATGTGCCCTGGTTCTTTCTTCATTATTGGTAAGCCATCCTGTGAACAGAAAAACATTATGTGAAGTCCATAGCATATAGTCAGCTTCGGGTATGTGAGCTTTCTAGAAACTGTGAAAGCTTCGTGCAGTGGTGAGGAAAGGTCTAACTAATACTGACTCTAATTCTTTGATTTACCACAAAAGGCTTTCAAGCAACTAGCTTGGTAATACATCCTTGGCTGGATGTCTGATGAAGATGGTCATTTATAAATGTGCAAAATCTCTCCAGCTCCGCACTGGTCAGGTCACATTGGAAATAATTGCTTCTGCTCCTGACCCATCTGTCTGTAAACACATCAGACTGACAGCTCGCTTTAATCGCAGTGCCCAACAGGCACGGGGACAGCACCACGCTCTAACAAAGGCCTAAGTCACTGACTAGCTTTTGGTAAGTCTGTATGATACCAAACAAGAGCATTGGTCTGGATGCTGATGATGCATAGCTTACAGGTGTAGGAGATGTGAGGGAATGTGATTCTTCTCATACATGGTAAGTGTCTTAAAACTGCAAATGGAGTAAACAACTGATTTGTTTAAGGCTGCTCAGTGTCTTTATCCATATAACCAACTGTGTGAATTACTACTACAATCAGCGAATAGAGACTCTCCTTTAGATAAACAGTAGATGACTGTGGTTTTGGAAACAAAGGATAAAGGGAAGTTGAGCTGTCTATACAGTGTAACATTTAGACTGATATCTCACATCCAGTCAAGATGCTTTGGTAAAACTGGCATCTGGGCCACAGCTGAAGCATTTGGTTTGCAGAAATAACAATATTTTGGTCCCTTTCACCTCAAAAAACATTTCTATTTCTATTTTGACTACAGCAACATTTCACAATTCTCTGGGAAAATAAATTATTTGGGGGGCAGAAGCATCAAAACATCAGCACTTTATTTTCAAGCTTCCTTGTGATGTCAATACTCACACCAAAATGATTCGTATTCAGATTTCATGACTACTTGGGAGAAATCACAAAAGTAACAGAAAAACAAAGACTGCATACACAAAGAAATGGTGATGGTCCTCAAGGATAGAAACGTTAATACAAGAAGAAAACTGGATTGTGTGAATGCCAGTTTCTGTCCACCTCCCACACTGGTAGTGAGGGGGAAGTGTTTGTTTAGCCATTTCTGTCCCTCTGCAAAGGTGAGCAAACTGCTGTTAATAACTAAAACTTCCCTAAGTCTAATTACAAGGAAGCAAGAAACAACAAGAAAGGAATTAAAAACACACCAACAGAAGAACATGAGAGAATTAAATAAGCGTTTACGAGGTTTTTTCCCCCTGGATGCCAGTTCATTACCAGTCTGATACCATAACTCAAGGGTCATTTTTCTGCAGTCACCAAAACAAAATACCAAAATACCAAAAATAAGGGAATACCAAAACAAGGGAAAAGCTGCATGTAGGTAGAAGCCACACCAAAACCCCTAGATCATTACATTCTCAAAAGAACTTTTACATAAAAGAGGCCTTGTAAAAGAGAGTCCCCCTAACTCATACACTGTTAACTGCATTCCCCTCCTAATGAAACAGAGAACATGTTATATGAAGGAAGGACTCATAGGAAAGAAACCAGAAAACAAGATTAGGTAAAATATTTGATTTTAAATACTTTTAGTGCTTTTTAGAGGGGAAGAAAATGGTAGGACAGTGGTAGATATCTCTTCCTATGCTACTTCAACATATGTAAGTGTAGCTTGAGTATGAACTTTGCCTCACTAAAGTTGATTGCATACATGTTTTCAACAACATTGTACACTTGTTTCAGGGCCATTCGTAGGACTCAAATGTGGAACCTCTTTTGCATTTCAGATTTCTGCAAGGATTAATAACAGATGAGATTCCCCTCTGATAGCTGTGCAACTCATCAGACAAATTCAGATGATGTACAGATATTGCTACTCTCACATCAAGACAGTAGTTGCACAGTTGGTGCACAATATGCTCACAAGTATCAATCAAACAAATTGATTTTGTAAAATAGCCATATTTGAAGTCCAACCACTACTTTCCAAATATTTCAGAAATAACAGAAGTTCAAACCAATAATTGAATTCTTGGACAAGCTAAATTTTTTAAGCAGTTATTTGCCCAAAAACAGTGCATAAAATAGAAATTTCCAGGTAGCTTTAGTGGTAGCAGAAAGCACTTTGATTATCTAGGGGTAAAACTATTTCACATTCATCCAAATAGGAGGCGAAATTATAAAAGTAGTTTGAAAAATACACCAGTGAACCAGCATGTCAGTGCAGCTCCTCATAATATTGGTGTGAGGTTTATCTGATCACATACACTCCTTCATGAATGCCCACTTAAAAATTAGGTAAAGCCAATCTTCTGTACACAGATCCTTTAAATTCAGACTGAAAAGAAACACCCCCTAGACAAATGCGTGACTATTGAATTCCATAGGGCCATGTATACCAAACTGATTCATTTCCCAACCCAGGTGAGGCTGTGCTCCAAACCAGGGACCTGCCTAGACCCTTTTCTCCTGACCTTGAGCAGCAGCTCTCATGGAAAAATCTGTTTAAACAGATAGAGACCATTCCATTTTATATTTTGGGAAGACATAGTCAGATACAAGACTTCCTGGTTCCTTTAATCCTTGTCAGAGAACAAAGAGCAAGATAAAATGGAACTTAGGGCTTGAGCCAAAATCCTTTGAAATCAATTAGATTCTTTTCATTGATTTCAATGAGTTGTGGATCAGACCACCTCTTCCTCAAGGCAGCAATAAGACACTTCCTAGAGAAAGCAGGGGTCCTCAGTTTAGCCATTCATTCATTTTGATCTTTCACTGTTTAATGAATCTCTTCATCCTGCTCTTATTCTCAGCTCTCAGCCAGGCAGGCATTAGCAGTGCATTCACTAGGCAGTAGACGATCACCAGTATCCATCTTTCAAAAGAGATGTACAACTGAGGCCACTCAGGGCCATTAAAGATCCCATGGTATTTTTGCAAGAGCAGAAATAACAATGCCAGCGTCTTGGCCAAATTCCAGCCTCTTTAATTACATTCTGTCCATCTATATGCCCTCCTTAGTTTCAGCTGGAAAAATTAGCCACCATTTTCCACTATCTTATTAATCTTTTAATGTAGAATTAATTATACCAGAAAGACTATGAGTGTAAAATATTGGCACTTACAGCTATAATGAGAATATCATTGCTGTCCACAAAAACCAGAAAATGCAATTCTTTTCACAGAAAAAGCGTGCATGATTAGCACAGCAAAAGTAATCATATAACTGTTATCCATTTTTAAAAGAGAAAAGCCAAAATATGCCTAAGTGGAAAAAAAAACAAAACCAACCCAAACAGCCTAAACCAAAACTAAAATTTAAAAAAAAAAAAAAAAAAGNAAAAACTACTTAGCACAGGTTGGACAAGCTCCACATTACTATTTAACATCAGGAACCACTCAGAATTCTTGACCAGTGGGATTATTTATCTGCCTTTTGGAGTTGGAGACAGTGTGATAAGATATCCAACTATCTTGAGGAGCTCTAGACTACAAGAACAGTGTAGTTATTTTTTAGCATCCCAACTTAAAAACAAACAAGCCAACAAATAAAATTTAATCCAGGTAATTGATAATGCGTGTAAAATAGATGATCATTCTGCTCCTAGAGGACACTAAAAATCTAGACAACATCTTTACATTTTTGTCTTAAGAAAAAAGAGAGCTTAAATGGTTTTCTTTTCACAGTATGGATGTAACGTATCATAGAGAAGACAGTGGCCCAAAGAGATCTCAGGTGGTACAAAATTTGTAACAATTAAGTAACAATTTGGGATAAAGGTGCAGGATAACTATATCTCTGTGGAATACAGTGAAAAAGGGTTCAACCATGAAAGCTTACAACTCATTCACTCTTCTAGCAGATGTGATTGTGATTAAAAGGTTGTTGTTGGCAACAAGTAAAATGAAGAGCACTCTAGGGGGCCCAGAGAGCAAGTCCATTAACTTCATCAGCCCTAGATTTAGTTCCCATCTCAGTACAGTCTTAGGAAACAGTGAAATTGCATTTACCCACCCTAATTATGGGATTCACTGAAAATGTAGGGCAATAGGTAGAGAATTCATAGCTAGAAATAAGGTCATGTTGGTATCTTTCTGTAGAAATAATTTGGTCATTTGCAGATCATATTAGGTCAAGTCACTTGTGGTACTATAATCAAAGCTACGGACTGGAGAGCTTCAGAGTGATGATAAATGACAGAAGATATTTTTCAGGAGTCAAGAGACCTGAAAGGAGAGAGAAAAACTAAGGGGAATCTTGCAATAAGTTCAACTGACCAAAGAGCTGCTGTTGTTTAGTTGAACTCAGGGCAATCTTCATGTTATCTGGGCTCTGTTTTGCCTCTTTAGCAGAATTGACAGTCTCTCATTTGCTAAGACATCTAACAGTGAAAAGATGATATTTGGGCATTCCTAGGAAGAAACAATTCATCAATGTCAGGAAATAGCCTAGATAACTTCAGAAACTTCTTCCTTCAGTCTTCGTGACAATTTCTGAGGAAAAGCACTTTAAAGACTAAGGTATTTTTATATCTTATTGGTATTATTTTCTCTCCAAGGCACCAGTACTATTCTGATAGCAAGGTTCTGCTGTTCAAATCATCTGCAATGTTCATCCATCCTGGAATTCATCCTATCTGTAGAGGTTTTTACCTGGCATTGAGAGGTAGAATGAGCAACTGAGCTTCTGTCTTATTTCTGACATCCTCCTGATGGTTACTGCCGTATGAGCTGTACTCATTACACAACACATATATGATGTTTCTCAGTGAGCCAGCTCTAGCACCGACATGCACATTTCTCTTGAATCCCTGCCATACATTACTATATTTGTTAAGCCTCAATGCTCAAATGATGGCTGATGATTTCACTAGCTACAGAAAATATTAGAATACTCTCTTTACTCCAGAAATATATTTTTCTTTTGCAAAGCAGACAGCAACTTCCACACAGATTTACAAGAAAAACTGGAAGCCTAATATTTTGAATTCAGAAGTTTTTTCAGTAAGAGGTACTTTCATCAGGCAGCCAGAAATGCTGTTCACAGAGCATGCAGAAAATAATTTAAAAAAAAATACAGGGAGAAATTATCTTCACTAATATAATAAGGATTTTTTAAATGTCCAGAAAATGTTTCAAATTTTTTTTGTGTTACATTTTTTAGACATTACACCTGCCCAAGTTCTCAGGGTTTGCAAAAATAGCTAACTCTGTCCACACTCTTGTGAGAAGAATATTTTTTTAAGTGCTTAATTTCTCCCACAGCCCATATAATTTCTTTTACTCACTGTTTATGCAAGATGTACAGACAGGAAAAGCTGAAAGTGTGTTCAGAAACTCCAGTAAAACTCTTTATTACACAAGTTAACGTTAAATGTATGACTTTAAAAAACAGATAAATACATTGTTAATCCAATCTTTTGCAGATATCTCAATCCTGTAATAAGGAAAGACGAAATAATTTTCAGGCAAGTGTGTGCCCTTTCTCTACAGGTATTACTAAGCACTAGGAAACACCTGGTGCCCTCTTGCTCACTGATACTGGTTTTTTCAGCAACTAATTATCCTTGATAATTTGCATTGGGCATGAAGAACCATTTGAATTTGAACATATTCAAAAAGTGTTCTCTGCAACTGATGTCTCCAAATGCAGCATGTCCTGTCCCACAGATTCAAATTAAAGACCTTATAGCAGTTACCCACCCATTGCTTACCCAAACGAGAAATCTCTACCTATCAAATCTAGCAGGTAGGTTATAGACAGAGAAAATGAATTTAGCAGCCTAATCTAATTCATGAATGTACATAATTACAATTAAGTGAATGAAGCTAAAAGAAGAAAACTCCAAGTGAATGACAGAGTGCAGATCAATTCCCAGGTAAAGCAGTGCACACCCAATGGTTTACCACAAATTAAATTTGACTGGAAAAAACTGAAAAAAAATTACTCTTCTGGCAAGAAATAGAAGTGATGATTTAGCATATCCTATGAGCCCATGATTAATTGCCAAAAAGTCCTTTACATATTAATAACTTTCCTTTTTTGATTCTCTTGAAATGTGCTTTGCTTTTGAAAACAGAAGTGCTTTCAATGCTGTAATAAAAATAATAATTAAAAAAAAGTTGTCCTCACCAAGAAAAGTATATTTCATAATTAAAAAACTAGATATAGCCTCATTTCTAGTTTGGGGGTCACCCTGGATGACACAATGGCCATTTCTGGCTGGACTATCTACAAATACGTAATTGGAGTGTAAATTATTTTCACTATATAAATAGCTCCTGATGATATCACAATTTGTAAATAGCGTAGTTTGTTTTCCCAGAAGCAGCTTTGTGCTAGCTGACAGCTCTGAAAAGTTTCTGCACTTGATTATGCCATTTCCCTCTTTATAGCTAGATAGGAAACAGATGTCGTGTGCCCAGTATGAATTGGGTCTGCTTTTCCAAATGTTCTGTTCCATCCATGACATGTAACCACCTTTAACATCATGGGTGGGAAAGAAAACTGCTTGCACATATATGCATTATTTTTAAGTCTTTGTTTTTATGTAGCGGCAATAGTGTATTTCACAGTTGGCTGATGAAACACACTAGAATTATTTTGAATTCCTCAGTGCTCCTTAACAGGCAATTAAACTGAAAATAGAAATGACCGTATGTGGTCAGGTGCATTTCTGCTACTGTATTACTCACACTGTTGCCAGCAGAATATTTAAAGCACACGTTGGTGCAGCTGTGCTAATGGCTTTCCAAACTTCACTACTCAAACTTGCCCTAGAGAAGCCTTAACAATGCATCTGTTTACTAAGATTTTTCCATTAACCTTTCCAATATCATGGCATCTTTTTAACTTGCTTAGTGATTATAATAACAGTAGGCTGTATAGTTTATATCTGAAGACCTTTAAACACATACAAAGTATTATAGAAACCTTCTATCCTTCTCAAATAGTAAAATAGTATTAAGAAATGGCTTCGAAGGAGAATATCCTCCTTTTCTACCTACAGAAGTTGAAGTTAAATGCATCACAGAAATGCATCACTAGAAAATCCTGTGCTGAGATACTCCAGAAGCTGGCACAACATATGGCAAGATGAAATGGGATGAGTCTCTGGGGTAATGTGGTCCCTCAGAGAGAAATCATCTTCTGTTACCTTGTAAAAATTGCCTTTTCTTGAAAGACTAGAGATTGTTGTATCCACCTCCCTTCATCCTCAAGAAGAGACAAAACTGTTACTACTTTCCTGTCTGTTCCTTAGGCAAGAACCCACAAGAACAAGACCTTACCGAAGACCCAAACAGAAGGGAGGGCTTTTTACAGAAGGAAGTATAAGATAATACACATCCATAAACAGTACAATTTTCAACATAAACATTTTCTTCCTTGTGTCCATAGAGAAAGAAAGGGGGAAGGAAAAAGATACATAGCATTTATCTACTAATGTGAATATTTTTAAAGTGAAGCTCACTTATAGAAAAGTTTTATAGAAATTATAAATAGTTTCTATTGTATGTAGCAGTTTTTGGAGAAATATCTGTAGAGTCCAGCTGAGTTAGATCTTATCTGATTTAGTAAGAATTGTCATAGGGAAGAAGTGGAAGCATGTAGGCTGACATAACCACACAACCAAGTGGGGCCATCTCTAGGAAAAAGAGAACACTGGTCATAGAAACCTGCAGCATCCAGAGGGGAAGCAGCCGGGCCAGGTGGAGGGAGAAAGCAGCAGTCTGAGATTCAAACTCTAGATCAGAAAGCCCAAGGAGCTGCTCCTTCCATGCACATATTTGACAGGGGTGGCAGGGCTGCCAGAGGAAGAAACTATCCCAGCTCTCAGTTACAGGAGTGAGAACTGTGGCTTAGCAAAGTAAAACACAGCTGAGATGAGGACTACAGACAGCTATGTTGTATCAGTTTGAAGTTGTGTTTCTGTTTCTGCACTGAAACTGCCATTGTTGAAAAGTCGTATTAGATTTACTTATCTAGACATGAAAGTCTTGTTAAGGTTAATAAGAATTCCTGTTAGATAGGTGATAACAGACTTTTTCATTATTATTACAACACCAAAATGTTTTCCCATTTTTCAGGATTAGAAAGCAGTAGGTGTCCTGAATTCTAGGTCTCTGAAAAGCCCCATGAGGAGTTCATATATTTAGATCAGCAGCAGTGTTCCATATTTTGAACCTAACTGCAAAACAGATTAATTGGAAATAGTAAAAGTAGCCTGTTTGAGGAGAGGGTGAGGCACTGAGCTGATAGATATATCATGTTTTTTTTTCACTTGTGTGTCATATGTTCCTCATTACTTAGATCCAGATTCTTTCTAGATTTTCTTTTAAGCTGAAATATCAAATGGCATTTATCTAGGCTTTTTAAAATCATGACAAGATAAAAGCCAATCTTCTTGTAATCAGTATGCAGAGAAGAAGAGAAGCAGTAGTAAAGCAGTTGATGCATGTTTGCTGACAAAATATTTAATCCAAACATTTAATTTCAATCTGCCACTGTTCTCAGTTGGTATAATTACTTTAAGCAAATATCATGTAGAAAAGAACAGAAAATAGTCTCAGCTACTGAAAAGTAAATAATAAAACATAATCATAATCAAACGTTTAAAGCAATATAATTCCATTCTAGGATCATTTTGTGTGGACTACTTTAAATGTTTAAGTGATTTTAAATTATTTCTGACATAATGGCCTATGATGCTGCCTATACTGGCAAGCAGTGGAAAAGATTTAATTCTCTCATATGTTTATACACATCATTCTTCAAAGGTACTATTGGGAAATTGCACTGCAGTCCATGGAAAAGTGTAGACTTTTGCCTTTCATGTCATTGAACATTAAAATCAACACAAACTTCGGGTAGTGATCATAACAAATTTTTGTGGGATTTAACCAAATTAATATGAACAATGTATATCACTCTTTTAAGCTTACTTGAAACCTGATTAGCTCAGTACCTGGTGACAGAGCTTCCAATTTTTAGGACAAAATTTTTAAGCAAATTTTCTATTTTCTGGAAAATCAGAGGGGTAAAACACCACTCCACCCAAAAGCCACTTTGCTTTTCTACAATAAGTTAATCAATCCATCATCAGTCTTGTGGCCCTACAAAGGGCTAAGAGTGTGAATAAGTTGGATTTCATTGATGACTAATTCGTTTCTTGTGGTTTTCCACGTTCTTGACTCTATTACAATGCTTGTCTATAGCACTGATGAGATTTTGGACTCTGTTCTAGAAGTTATATAGGCTTGTAATACTTAAATACAGTATAAAACGGCAAGCCAAATATATGCATTACATGTATGCATTATTCAAAACAAAACCAAAAAGAAAGAAAAAAGGCTGCTCTTTAGTGCTGTTCTCTAGTGAGTAGAATTTACTTTTGTGCAGAGATCATTACAAAGGAAGAGCAGAACTCAAGTCTTGTTTAAACACTGACTTGCAGATTAATTGGGGAAATGGCAATTACTCTAACTACAAAGTTTTTAGATTGTTTTACTTTTGGAAAAAAAAAATCAGTTTAATCGCATGTGTCCCAAACATATGAGGAAAATTATTACAAGGCTGAGAAGGGGCCAGGATAAAGAATAGAAGAAGCTTTGTTTGCTAATTGAGTGCAATTTTTTTTAGCAAAGGTCTGTACTATATGATAAAGTTTGATCCCCAAAGTAATTTGCCTTCACCTTTTCCTCTTCAAAGGCTTCCTCTGGAACAGAAACAGGTAAGAGCGTTAATGTGAAGTATAAGAGACCATTGAAAATCAGTCCTCTCCTGTCCTTCAGCCTCTCAGGCCAGTCCACAGAACTTGCATGTCCTTGCAGACTGGGTACAGGGAGCCCAGCTCAAAGCCTGCGCTGTCAGTTCCCAGCCATGCTCCAGTCTCTCGGTTCACTTAGACACATAGCACTGTTTGCATGTATAGGAGGTGAGAGAGAAAACATTTCTACTTGTGATGGTGAGAGGGAGGCATTTTTGTTTGTTTCTGTATATAGCAAAAGCACAAGTTCATTTCAAAGCAAAATGATGGATATCCTTAATTTGTTACTTATGAAGTGCATGAGCAGATGAGATAATCCAAACCAGAGAGGTTATCCAGACTAACTAGATATAACAAGGAAATCAGAAACAATCCAGAAAATAAAAAAAAAAAAAGAAATATTGTAAAGTGAACTAAGCAGGATCCAAAGACACTCTCAGAGTCGTGTAATCTCTAACATAATTACACCAATATTTCTCTGAAGTGAAGTTACAATTTTGTTTACTTCTCAGGCAGACTCGCCTGTATTACAGGTCAAGCATGCGTGTCAAAACCGGCCGGCTTTTCAGCAGTGATTGCTGCTACTTATCGGGTTTGTTTCCATGGCTAAACAGGTAGCGCTCCCCTCTCCTCCCCAGCCCCGGTACCAAACCAGAGCGGGGCGGGCGGGGAAGGCACAGCTGACAATGGCAGCAGAGGCTTTATTTATTGCTCCCAGCGGGGGTGCGATGCCGCAGCTTCTTTACAACCATCAACACCCTGGGGCTTTTTAGTTCCACGTATAAAACAAGGAAGATGGGGGATGACAACTAACCTCAAGGGATTAGGTACCTGAATCCTATCCCAACTACTAGCAGACTCCAGCTGTGTTTAAATGTTTTTTGAAGAATTTCTGATGTTCAGTGGCTGCTGATTACTTCCAGATTTTAGTTCTACACCAGTGGAGCTCTGCTACAAAGAGTTTAGCAGTTGTTGTTAAAAATTGCAATTGCACCAAAGAGATGTCTTCTTTAAAACCAGTTTCAAAAATATTACAACGCTGTTAAAAAAAAACAAACCAACAAAAACTAAACAAAAACACCAAACCAAACCTACAGGCTCTTCACAGTGAAAGAAGAATGCAGAGAAGTAGGGGGGGGGAAGTGAGGAGAGAGGGTGGAGATGACAGTGATCACTTTAGCTTTAAGGCCTTCTCAAACTTTCCTTTAAATGTTATGATGATATTTTAATCTTCAGGAGGACGATTTAAACAAATGTTCCATAGAAAAGATTTCCTTTCTGTGGAGTCTACATAATTTAAGCTTCAACCTGGGCTGTGTCTGGGACTCTTCTCCATTATTAAATGTCAATATAAGAGAACGTGTATATTTAGATATATCTTATATTTTAGATATATCTTTTATTGAGTAAGTTAGATACCATTTCAATATTATAAAATGAAATAGAAAGGTTTTTTTCAACACACATAAAAAATTCCACATATTCTGTTTTCAGCTGCATACTTCTTTCTAGTAAATCAGAGGCCATTCAGTGAGTTGCCTGAAGGTAAACTTGGTGAATCTGAGTTACTTAGCCTAGAAAACTACCAGTAAGGTGTCACTTGAGTTTTCTTCAGCTTCCTAGAGAATGAAAGGCATAATCGCCATATTTATATCTAAATACTTCATTGTTTTGTCAACAAAGAAAACATATTAAGAGAAAAACCTTAAAAGAAATAATATCATTTCTATAACTATCTTTTGTATATTTCTCCAAAGAATTTAAGACAAGTTTTGAACAAAACTCAGTGAAAGACAGACTGCTTCCTTTGTAAGGTTGGTTTGTTTGTTTGTTTCCGGGTATGTACATAGTTTTAAATAGCAGTCAAGGCTAAATCAGACATTTTAGTAGTAGAAGAATTTAGAAGAATTATTATTCTCATCAACTTTTTTTTCAATGTAGGCGTGAACTTTTTAATTCACCGAAGTGCCTTCCCACAAAAGAAAAGGGATAGAAAAAAGAGGGGATGAGAAAAGCGAAAGAATAAAAGAGAGAAACTAATGGAAGATTTTCCAGTACTCTTAAGCAACTGCGAAAGTCCTTAAAATCTTGGTAGTAAGACAAAAGCATGTAAACTAAAATTCACTTCATCTTCAGAAATGCTCACCAGGTTTAGATAGACACTGTTCACACAGCAGAGTTCAATTTTGACATGAACTTCTTTTAGTTCTGCAATGCAATACAGGAGGAGCTTACATTTCTAGCAAGCTCCAGGACAGTACAAAAATAAATTATTTGAGCAGGCTGTAGCCCAAGCAGCAAAAGCCAGATACTACTGCATATTCACATAGTGCAATATGGCTGTTTCATGGCACTGGGGTTTTTGGGAGTACAAATTCAACATGGGAATAGATTTCAAATCTTTTCAGATCCAAAATGGATCTGAAGCTGGATATACAGACTCCTGATTCATCAGCAGCACTATTATCTTATTACAACATGTGCATTCATTAGAGAAGAGTTGTTACGATTTTGTGTGAAATAATTCTCTGATGGTGAGCTGTATTTGTAGCACCGACTCTTGGCAGCATGCAATATACCACAGCCAGCATTGTCCAAGAGGGGATTATTTCATTCCACTACATCATATCACAACTGACTGTACCTCATAGTACAAATGCAACCTTGTCATTGCAATTTGTCACACTTTTTTGTGTGCATTATAGCTCACTGAAGTCTCATCTCCCACACTGAATAGCCCACTGCCATATAATACATGACACTATAAATGAAAAAGGCGAGATCACAACAAGGGAGATATTGGTCATAGCTTCCGTTACAGAGCTGGCTGTCTCCCAGATCTGTTCTGGAACTGCATCCAAAGCTGAAGCAGGGGACAGTTTTGCTGCCACCATCATGTGTCTGCTGGCCTCTTTGTAAATGTGGCTTGCTTTATTTAATCATTGGACAATTTAGCAGCAGTTGCACATAAAACAACTGGTGTCAACACTGTTTGTTCCTTAGTTATCCAAGAAGCCAATGTATAACTGAAAACAAAATCTATATTCTCATCATTGTCCATACTTTTCTTCCATTTAAAATCACCTCGGCAGTATCAAGAGATGTATAGGTAGAAATGAGAAGGCAGGGAGAGTCAGGCCTAGTCAGATGAGAAGTGTGGGGAGAGAGCACACAACAGGGTGAGGTGCCCTCCTCTTCTCTGGGTCTGCATTCAAGCCCTGCCCTGAAGGCAGGGTGAAAACCCAGCCTCCTCTGTGCACTGGGTCAAATGGTAACTATGCTGGGGGGTGGCTGTTTGACTGGGACTTCGTGCCTAGGTCTCTCTGTTGATGTATATTAAAACAGTTTAAAACAACCTACACCAAGAAAAGTGGTGGAGGTGGGGTTGTTCTTTGGGATTTTCTAAAAGCATTGAGTCCCCCTCCAGTTTCCCATCTCTCTCAAGCCATAATACCTGATGCTAAGCAGCTGCATTGCCTTGACCACTGTTGTTCATAAACGAGAGTACTGTCTCATTATTCCCTTATGCTATCCTTGTTTCATCCATCCTCTGTGTGCAAATGTAAACCTTTCACTTACACTGCAGGTTTTCCTGTGCAGTGATTGTCTTTGTTACACATTTGTATAGTGCTTAACTCAAAGAGTCCATGGCCTATACGTGCTACTGTTATAAAATGATAATAATAGGAGGCAGATGACTTAGAGGGAAGTGCATGAATTTTTCAAACAGGTATGTGCAAATCAGGAAAAAACCCTCAACAATGAAAAATTCTTGATAGTTAGCAGAGTAAGTGAAATACATGAGTGGGCAATTTTCTATTGTATTGTTTTATACCATTGTGAAAAATCTTTTAAGAAGCTTCTCCCCTCAAGAATTATTTCCATCTAGTTAACATGGAACCACTAACTCCAAAGTTTCAATTTTTTTTAGGATATAAAACAATTCAGCCAGCAGAGAAAAACAATGCACAGCAGGGAAACATTTTAGATAAAACTGAAGTATAATTTCTGCTATTCTTACATACCTAAAGAATACACTTTAATACAGCAGTACAATAGAGATTGAGATTTCCTCAATCACAGACACGTGGAAAATGTTTGTGTGTAAATAATTTTATTCATGTCCTACCACCTCTGATTTTCTAGCAAAACAAAAACTTTATAAAACACTTAGAACTACATAGTAAAATATTCTGTTTCTCAATATTAAGGGGTTTCTGTTGCTCTTAACAAGTCCAAGAGGTGTGTTTTATTGGTGAGAACTTTCTTTCTAATCCTCAAAAGAAATACAGGTTATTTCAGGTTCAGATCAACCTACTTGGCACAGTTCACAACACCTTATCTGTACAGAATGCTTTCCAAAAGCCAAATTTCAGTTCATTATCAAAGGATAGATGTGGTACAATAACTCACAAAAGAAATTCATAAATGCTCTGAACGATACAGTTAATTTTAGCCCACTTGCCAAGTTTTGCACTACACATCCCGTGCCTTGCCTGCATAGTGTTCCCCACTCCTTGGCAAATTTAGAGTCTTGAGCTAATCACTTTACAGTTATCTCTGAATCCATCACGCAGCCAGGCTGCAAATGGCTTGTCAGGGCACTGTTTTCCTTCTTCATTCTGCTTCCTTTTAAGTTAGTAGCAGCACTTTACAACAGAAGAACATCAATTAATAGTAAATTATGACAGGATTCATGTGGCATCATATATTACAACCTCCTTGATGCCAAAACCTTTCAAAATGATTAATACCAATACAGTGAATACCAAACACAACTTATAATGATTTTGCCATTTCCTGAAAAGTGTTGCCAATCTACCTTTGATTCCAAAGAAGCAGCACATCCTTATCTGTTTGAAAATACGAACTTTTGCTCATGAGATCTACACAAAGGCTCTTTTATGTAGGTCAAAGGGTGCTTCCCCTATGCCCATTTAATATGTTTTCTGTGAAGTTCTGTGTGCTGCCCTTAGGGCCATGCACATGCTGGCTATATGCGTGCAAGTTGCACAGCAAGTTCTTCTCCCTGCCCCATCACGATATCTACAGTTCCATCTACCCTGTAATGAAATTGTGTACCTCCATCTATTTTTCAAGCATTTTTAAGTGTCACAGATACAGTAAATCACTGCTTTATGAACAGGCCTCTAAGACAAGGACACAGTTTACAAGAAACTTAGCATTTAAGCTATTTTCATCTTGACAATGACTGACATGTCTCTCAGAGAATATTATATATTTAGAGTACTTTGAAGGCACTGTACTTAAGAAACATGTCTCATCAATTGGATGAACTACTGAACTAAGTCTTAAATGTTTAAAGAAGGGTCAAAAAGACACCCTGCTACAAAAGTGTGTAACCTACACCTGACTCATATCAGAGTAGAAATCCACTCAGTGAATAATTTTTGCAAGTTTTCTTTCTATTTTAAAGAAAATCTTATACTTTATCTCTGAATATTTATCAGACCTGGAACTGATACCTTAAGAAGTAAAAGCCAAGCTCTAAAGGAAAAAAAAGAAATAGCACACCCCATTCTTCATAAACTTCATGAGAATTTCCTCAACACGTGTCTCCATTTATACAACACATCAAGGAAGGCTAGAATCCAATTTCAAATCAAATAACCTCCATATCGATGTGTGGTGTAGTTGACAATGCACTCTTATCAAGTCGTGCTTTCTGGTGGGTAATGCGCACAATATAACTTAGAGCAGCCATTTGGCAGAACACTGCTGTAGTCAAATTGAAATAGCCTTTAGTACCTTGGTTAAAATGGAGAGCCATAAGGAATGCCTGTCATTTGATGAAAACCAGTGTCTTTAAATTAAGAAAAAGAATTTCTCATGAAAATACAACAATGGTACAGATGTTAGGATCCTATTTAAAACTGTAAAGGCACGGTGCAGCACAGAGACACAATTTGTTAGGAAACAAAAGATCATGTGCCAGCAACCAAAGATTTGCTGCTAGATTCCTGTCATAGAGGTAGCAAGAAAATGTGAGTTACCTACATATAATTGCTCATTCCTCAAGGGAACTGACCCCTTTAAACTGACATCACAATACAGAACAAATTTATATCTTACCAAAAATAAAGACCATGGTAAAAACCGTATTTGATCACATGAATCAGGTAGAGTAGCTGAAGGAACATCATACATTTATAAAAAGTACAGCTTTTTTTAAGCACTAAGATGTATATGATGGACCATATAAATAAGGAGTCAGCTAATATAAATACAAATTCATACCTAAAATAGATTATAAATGAGATTTAAAAGTCACTGAAGGTCATGGAAAAAAATTCCGCTTACATCAACAGATCCTTTGAAATGTCCAGCTACTTCACCCAAACAAATCACATAGCTAAATCAGGGACCTAAACACCAGTCTTAAAAAAAGAACCGTGGTAGTATCAAAGAGCTGAAACTCTGTCTTTTCCTAAGCAAGCAGAACACTGGACTGTTGCCATCAAGAGCTCAACTAGTAGGTCGAGGACAGCAATTCCTCTCCTTTCCTGGGTACTTGTTAGGGCCCACCAGAGGAATCCACTCAGTTTTGGTTCTCCAGTGTCATCAATATCTTTGATGGTGAATTTTAGGGACTCCAGCAGAGGCCACCAACACAAGCAGGGAGCATATAACCTCTGAGTAGGGGCCCAGGCTTGTTCAGCCCAGAGAGGATGGGGCTTTGGGGGGACCTCACAGCATCTCCCTGTGCAAGAGGGGAGATTACCTTGTTCTAGAGCAAGGCTCCTCACTGAGGTGATGCAGGAGAAGGAGAATCAAGTGTCACAGATTAAATCAGGAGACTAGAAATAATGAAAATAAAAATCCTTTAGAGGATGGTTAGGGACTCGAACAGATTTCACCGAGAAGTTGTGGAACCTCTGTCCTTCAGGAGTTTCATGGCCCAACTGACTGAAACCCCAGAGCTGATATTGCTCCTACATCAAGCAGACTAGGGCTCCTTGAGCCTGATCTAAATAAGTAACAGAGCACCACTGAGATAGTTTTCTTCTATGACATGACAGGAGACACATTAGGGAAATTACAGTGATAAAACCAAACAGTGCTTGTTTTGTTTAAGAATCAGCAATCACTGCTGAAATTTATAAATACTTAAAGAAGTTTGTATGTTAAATACATGTGCTTTCCACTTTGCTAATAGTGCTGGATCTAACATATGAAATTTGAAAATCTGTGTTAATTCCGTGAAAATCTATGTTAATTCAATGCCATATGGCTATAGGCATTCATCCAAGAAACTGGCATCTCAACAAATGATTAGAAGAGCTTTTCAGATTTGAAGTTGGAGTTCATTGGAGAATCCAGTTGACTGGCTGCTTAAAGTAAAGGAACCTCTTGCAGAGCCTGCCTCCATGTCTTTACTTTGGGAAAGGCAGTTTCTCACTTCCAATAGCAACAGCAACTCCAGAAGGCTTTGCAGGGGTTTTTACACCTCTCTGTTTCCCTAGCACTCTCTGAGAAAGGATTATGTTCTACCTTCCACCTCACCCAAAACAATGACAGGAAGAAACACAATAAAGCACAACAGCATACTAGAAAAGGCTACACGATTTTCTGAAATTTCCCCACCCAGCATACTAGAATGCAGAAGGAGCTGAACAACTCTACCCAACACTACTGTGAGAAACTGCTAACTGCCAGGAACTGCTAACTGCCAGGAACAATCATAAGAAGAAACATTTAAAGAAATAATTAATATTGTATTTTGTATACAATATTGTATACAGTGTAAAATAGCATTTTAAGTAATCTAAACATTAGGCAAAATTTGTCCATTATTAGTATCAACTAAAAAAAGAGGCCACCAATACCATATTGCAACCAGTCAGGAATTTTAAGCGAACACTAAGAACACTATGAGATTACCTTGCTTAAGCTTGATCAGGGAAAAATAAAAAGAAGCTGCTTAAAATCATGCAAACTAAAGCATAAGTTAGTGTGCACACATATACTAGAAAGAGAAAGATATGGTAAATCAAAAAAACTTGCGGGTTTCTCTTCAGATCAATAGTTCTGTTACTGCATGGTGAATCTGACTAGAAAGTCTAAATGGAAGCAAAAAAATAGATACCAATTATATCAAAACAAGTACTATTTTTGATAATGTATCAGAGTAACTAGAAAATCTACAAAATTCCACATTCAGACTTCACAGACAGCAAATGAGTGGTCAGACTGGATGCAATGGGATTAATCAGCATATGAAACACCTCTTCGTGCATCTGAAGAATTAGAATCCTCATTTAAGCCATTTCACAAGAAAACAATTCCCTCTGCATAAGTGGTTTTGGCAAAGATATGGTATTACTTTGTTTCAATTACTGTATTTTAGAATTTTGATTCTTGACTCCCTGCTGGAGATGTATGAACATTTTGAAAACTTGTCAGACTTTTCAAAATTCATGTTCTTGTTTAAGTCTCTGTAAGTATTGCTTATGGAGACTTTTATCTGAATCAGTTTGTTCATTACTAAGTGCTAAGAAACATTAGAGATTAAGTATGTCTGTGATCTCAGATAAAAGTATTCTGTTCTGTTCACAGTTAACTCAATAAAAGAATTGCATCAGACCAAATTAATACATGATGGGGAATCTCGAAAGAAAGGCCTCTGTGAAAAGTGATGTTGGTAAAAAAGTACAAAACACTTTTGTCTTCAGAAACAGTAGTGAATCAGTATCCAGCAGAACAGGATGCTTGAATATATTGTCACAATACCTAAAATTAAGGTTTTGACCTTTTATCAAAATGAAATATCCTATAGGCATTTTCTTAAAGCTAGGAGGTCATGCATGATCTCCTGTCCAGATTAGAGACATAGAACTTTTCTTTTAATTAAATATAAACAGTATTGTATCACTATATACCCCAAATACATAAATTTTATACATGGGCCAAATTCTTATTATTTACCTAAATCTAATATTCATCGCAAAAAATGAAATTCTTTTTACCGATTTCAGTGATAGTGTATCTTGTTTGTCTGAAAAATTTAGCACATCTATCACAGCCCCTAGGCTTCTTCTTTACCAGAACAGTATAAATGACGATAGTAAAACAGATAGGGAATTAACTATCATATAATTATTTCAGCTATATATTAGAATGAAATAAAATGTCATTTTATCTACTCCCTGTTTTCTGGGGGGCAGACCCAAATCTTGCCCTTCTTGTAGTATTTCCTTAAATTGTCTTATCATGATTTGCAAGTTGAATTCAAACAGGAAAAGAAAAAATCATAGTTCTGTGGTCTTATACTTGATAGTGGGCAAAGCTTAGGGGAGTGTGCAGCACTGCATGCGAAGCAATCACATATTATCTAGAGGATTCTCGTCTTTCAGCCTGTGTGAGGTACATGGGAAATTCCATTACAGAGTTTGCATCTCCATCATTTATTATCTACAGAGACAGACTGGCATTTCTTGCAATCGGGGAGAAAAATACTGTGTGGATAACAACTCAATTATGTCTTAAAATTAAGTTTGAGAGAAAAGTTTGTGCACTGTATAGCTCATGCAAGTATTTTCTCAGAGGCTTTTAGCTCTGAGAAAGCAAATTGTGAAAGAATCTTTTGAAGCAGAATATAAATAAATATGAGAACTACTAATTAAGCTGAAAGATACTTACATACTTTAAAGTACGTAAGTCATTAAATGTCTTCCCTAGTAGAGAAACAACTTCATTTATAAGAATTCACAAAGACATTGTGGAAACAAGGACCTGAGAGAAGGAGTTTCAGAGGAGAATGTCTTGTGCATTTGAGTTGCACAGTTTTCAAGCAGCACCTGTTCCTCTCTCTATTACTTGTTCCAGAATAACAATCACAGAAACTTTATAACTTTATTGGAGAAAAATTAGTGTAGTCTCATTAACTGTAGCTACACAAAAATTTTAATTTGGTATTTTTTTTATTTTGATATTTAAAGGCATAATGTTAGATTTCATTTTAAGAAAAAATACTATTTTTATTTTCTGTTGTAAAAACAGGCCCAAACAGTAGCTAATGGTCTTTCTGAAAACATTTGTCATCTTATGCAGGAAAGACAAAACATGCAGTTTCTAGGTCATTTAGAAGCTCTGCTGCATCATCCAGATGTGATGAAGAAAACCCCAAATTTCTAATAATTCAGCATTCTGCACAGCAGGCCAGCAGGGCCAGATTTGAGTGAAGATCATACCTGTTCTGATGCCACTGCTAACACCATGGGCAAAGGCTAAACCAGCTGACTTATAGAAACTGTTGAAATGCCACAAAACTGTTTCATATCCTGACACACGCTAGAGCAGAGACAGCAACAGTACCTTGCTGCTGGAAGGTTTCATTTTGGCTGTGTGTTCACTTTTTGTCCTGTACTTTCATTCATCACGGATATGCATGTAATAATAAGTGAAGAAGTGATACATTAAAATGTTCTTTTTAATACAGGACAAAACTGGGACCACACATTCCATCCTAGGATCCAACAGGGAGGTCTCTCAGTGACAATGTACCTTCAAGAGTCAAAGTTTTTTGCACTGCCTTCCTCCCTCTAAAATTTGTGAATGGGCAGGCAGACAACATCACTCCTCAAAAACAGCAGCTTCAAGTCCTGGTTGATCACTGGGCCAAGACTGGCTACTCCACCAACAGCAAATCCTCACTGATCTCCTCTGATGCCTCCATACAGGGAAGGCAAGGGCAGGACTGTACTAGGGTAAAAAGAAGAGCAGCCAGCCTTGCTTCCACTTCCTACTGAATACTGTCACAGAAATAAGCAGATTTGGGCTCAAAATCTCAAAACCTGTAAAGCACTCAAGCATAAATAGGCGATTTCCAGCAAAAAGGTGAGTAAAAGCATTTTAGATGCTGTGTTATACTCTTAATTCTTGGGTAATAGGTAGCCAAAGCTTGTTTATTAACATTCCAGTTACTTGTCATTAGTGAGAGGCTAACTAAGATTAAAGACTAGGGATTTCAGCAGCTGTGATTTGGTGTTTGCTTTTGTAGTGGGGTTTTTTGGCTTGCTTTTGTTTTATTTTTGAGGGGGGAGGGGCTGGTGTTTGTTTTTAGCTGTGGAAAGGTTTGAAAAGCTAAATGAAATGTGACATGCTTTCTAGAGCAACTTTGATTTAGCCAGCAAGGAAGTGTGGAGAGGACTGCATCTCCTATATCATTGTGTGCTTTCTGCTTGGCTTTGGCAATAAGCAACCCAAAAAGATAAAATGTATTTGCAATAACTGAAAGGAAAACTATGAATAGAGAAATTACCATACCAGTGGAAATGATCTGCTCTCACATTGTGAGACCAGCTGTTCTAGCCTTCATCATTTGTACGTTTGTGGTATGAAGGGTGAATATACCCCATTATTGGAGCTGTGCACAACCTAGCCTGACCTAAATGCCAAGAAATAAGCAAGTGAGAGTGAAGCATCAGTGGCAAATTGGAATCTAAGGCCTTTTGTGCTTGTTAAATGGTGGAATGATTATAATTGGAAAAAGTGATGTGCATTAGTTCTGAGTGAATGTACAAGAAATGACAAGCGTGTAACTTAATGATTACTTCACAACACCCAGGACTGCCTTCTAGTCTTGCACTCAGAGGCTGAGCCCTACAGCAGAGAAAACTGCATGTCTTCTCCTGCTATTCATGGGCATCCTCCACAGGTCACATGGAAATAACCCTGAAGTGATAAGTCTTGGTTTAGGAAGTCTGCTGCTTAAGCTTGTATAAGTCATTGTGACAGAGCATTTTTTTTTCTCTCTCCACAAACCTTTGTCTGTATTAGTAGCAACTGAGCAGAGTCCAGCTTTAAATGAAAACATACACTCATTGTTTATTCTCACAGGTAGAAGGCAGATTCGCAATCAACATCTATAAGACTTGCTTGACTACACATCATTTAGGCTTTATTATTTTTCATGTTTTCATTGTGTAGATCACCATGATGGTAGCAAAAAAAACCCCAAAAATACCCAGTAAAACACAAGTCCAAACATACTAATGAATTATTTCAAGTGAATAAGAAAATTAATAACTGCAGATTAATTAAACTTCTTTTTGCAGCTGGCAGAAACTATTTCCCAGGATACTAGAAATTCAGTACAATTAATTTTTCTTCATATTACAATAATTTCTGTCTAGGAAAAGCATTGCCAAGCATTTCCTGGATGATAGGCATGTGCTTTATGGTAGGCTCGTATAAAGATTCAGGGTTAAATGCTCAATGAAAATGTATAGTACATAAATCTACACACAGAAGAGGCAGGCAGAGTGTCAAGAAGCAATCATCTCCAAAGTCAGTTTACCCTCACAACAGGGGCCTTGTCACAGTCAGAGTTAAACAGACTCTGGATAGGACTAAACTTCTGTCTGCATAAAAGAGTCAGAACTGGGGAGTTTACCAGGACATTGGAAATTCACAATTAAGCAATATAATAAACAAACCAATCCTAGTTACTTTTCACAGAGAAGCTCCTGAAAAGCAGTTTACCAAAAATCATTCCACAGAAATTTTTTACCGATGTTTGTTTATATGTTACTTTCAATATGCTGTCTTTAAACTGGAAGAATTCCCATATCCTCAAGTAATTAAGACCTGTGTTTTCATAAAAAAGTTGCAATCCCTTTCTACATGACTAGCTGAAGTCCACTGGAAACTGCTGAAGATGCTAAGCTGAAGAAGTTTTTTTTTGACATATAATGATGACAGAAATCTCAGTATTAAAGAAAAAAATACAAAAGTTGATCTTCAAAAAATTAAATTACTAATATAATTTTCTTAGTCTTGTTTAATACAGATATTGAAGCTCTCATAAGTCAAGAGGTAACCCAGTACTGTAGACAATTTACATACATCCAAAAATAAGACTGAAATTGAATGACTGCTGTAAGTAACACATGCAACAGAAGTCCCTAATCTTCAGGTCCCCAACAGGGACTTATGACAGCTCTTAATTTTTTGCCAACTCTCACAACAGAAGAAAATGCAGTCCTATTTCTATGTAAGAACCTTTCTTGTTTCTATGGTGGAATGTCTAAGGAAACTGTAGAAATGCAAAAGCAAAGAGCAGCTACTGCCTTCTTACTTCTTACTTCAGATACGCTGACCTTCCAGAATAGCCTGGAGGTTCCCAGTCTTGCCCCAAGTTTTCCCATGCAATGTTTGGAAAGATGGAACATCAGGGAAAGAGCTGTTCTCCCTTGTTCTCTTTCATTAGTAATATTCATTTGAATATGATTTACTATGGAAAAGGATGTTAATAAGAAATGCTTTTTTACATTTATTAGTGGAGAGATGGCCTGACAGTTGGGAAGGAGAATGTATTATAAAGACGAGAGTGCAGGTAATATCCTGTATATTGAGTCTAATCACCCATTTAAAGTTAAAACAGGAGTTGTTAAGAATGTAGTGAATCACACTCTAATGATTAGTGATGAGAATCACCTAGATAATGAAATTGGTATTGAGAAACAGATTTTTCGGCAGGATGATTATCCTGCAAGATTGATTAAAAGGATAATTGTAGAACAATGTAACCTTTTCCATAATTATAGCACTGAACTTGTTTAAAGCCATTTGTCATAACTGTGTGGCTCTGCCATATCACAAAGAGACTGACCACTGATTAACACGATATTTTATTACCTTCCAGGAAAGTGAGGTATTGCCACACCTGGACAAGGTGGTTTCAATACCTCTGCATCGAAAGTTAAGAATATTGTAAAACCACTTCAAGCAGTCAGAACTATAAAATTCCATGTGGTTACACATTTCTAATTGCTGAATCTCAAGGATGAGTTTTCCATCCCTTTTACTGTGAGGTCCCATGAGACTAACACTATAGCACTCTCTCACCAGTACTGGCATGTTTACGAGACGAGACTGCTTTTCAACAGTTGGCACAGCAAAAGAAAACTCAAAGAAGTTCTAAAAGATCTGCAGCTGGAAATGCTAAAAGTTCCAGTATTTGAGATATGATAGAGCAGGGGACAAAAGGATTAGTTTGTTTTGGTTTGTGGGTTTTGTTGGTTTTCTTTTCTTTAATATTTTAATGAACAGTTTTAATTAGCTTCAGTGAGAAATTCCTTAAGATTTTTAAGAACTTCCTAGCATTCTTTACAATACACTTAAATCTTTCAATATTTTAGCCACATATTCAAGTAGTAAAGTTTTAACATGGGGAATATTTTCATCCCTAAGAATGATGAAATCAAGCAGCAAGCTTATCAAAAGAAACAAACAAGTATGATGATCCTGACATGAATGTGGGCTACAGCATTTAGGGGAAAGAAGTAAAATGTTCAGTACCCACAAGTAAACTTTGTAATGTTTTCTCCACAGACTAGATTTTTCAGACAATTCTGTCAGTTTACAGATAAGTTTCTCCCTTAGCTTTGTTATGACAGAAGTGCTTAGTTTTGCTAGTTCATGTGAGGCCTTTTAGATTAACAAAGCAGAACCTACAGCTTCACACAAGAAAACACTCACAGGACACGTATGAGAAACACTCTCAGACATTAAATAGCTGTGAGTTAAAATGCAGCCACAGGGGCACAGGGAAGGCCTTCACCTGAACATCTTTCTCAGGCAGACACACCCGCAACACCAGAACAAGCCAAGTTTTTAAAACCTCCACAAATGAAAATTCCTCAGCCTCTCTGCATAACCAGCACCTCCTAGTGAAAACATTTCAAGCAATTGTCTCTTCTTTAACCATCTGGTATTATAAAGAGTTCTCTCCCTATTTGTAGGATACTTCTTCTTCTCCTCTCGGTTCCCTCTTTACCAGCCTAAACAACTCAATCCCCTCAACCTCTCATCTTAGGTCAAGTATAAGAGGTCCTTTGCATCTTGTGGGTCCTCTACTGGATCATGTCTAACTTTTCAACATCCTTTTGCACAAGGACAGCCCAAAACTGGATACATTTTCCAGGTAATGCCCAACCTGTGCCAGGCAGAGGTAGATAACAATCTCCCTCCACTAGCCATGTTTCTCCCAGTGTAGGCAAGGGTGCAGCTTACATTACTTCCCACATGCACACACTGTTGGTATCCATCATATTCCCAGGAATGTTGTGCATTCAGTCAGGTTTCAGTCTGTACTGACACAGAGTTACTACTCTTCAAGTGCAGAATTGTCAAAGGTTTTGAAGTTTCTGTCAGACCAGCCTTCCAGTCCCTCGCTTCTACTCAGCTGAAGCTCTAGTGGATAGTGGTCTATCATCCCCTAGCTATCACCTAGTGTCCTCAGCAAATTTGCTGAGGTTTACATCATCATCCAGCTTGCTAATGAAAACACTGAACTCTACCAGCTCCACTATCAACCCTCAAGGTCATACAGAGGTTTCATCCTAAAGTTTGATATATTGTTAGTTTTTCTTAAATTTGCAATTTGAGATAAGATGAACACTTAGTGGTATCATAAATCACATTTTAACTTAAAAAAACGTGCCACTAATCTATGGATTGATCAGGTGTGGAGTGGTAGGAGAAGACAGAAATATCTTTATAACTGTATTTTGGTCAGGCAGCCCTAACTATCAGAGATGCAGTGGTTTTCAGTTAAGAATGATGCTCAGCTCTTCAAGAGGCTCTGATAGAGTAAATGCAATGCTTGGTAATAACACTAATAACACACTATTATTACTATTGGGCTACTATTGGGCTACTATACAAATTTTTAGGTACCACTTTGTGCTAATGTATTTCAATTCATATGTGAGTAGATTTGATGGAGAGAAGTGTACATAGGCTAAGTTCTTCATTCTCCTCATGTTGTTTTAGCCTGCAGAATAATAATTATGGGAATCCACCATCTGGTGAACATATGTAAGGTTTGACTCAGCCCAGGGAGAGGACGATAAGTGGCCTACTTCAGGTGAGTAACTGTAGGGCCTCTAATCTGTCCAAGGTAATGACGGATTCCTTCCCTCCTCCTGGAGCAGGCAACAGTACATTAGGGGGCCAGCAAGAGACTTTATTTGTTTTAACTCACCTAGGGCTCTTGCATTCATTTGCGGAAGCCAGCGGCAGCAATTCCAGACGCTAATGAGTAATGACATGGCAGGAGGAAATATGTGGCACACAGTCAGTGTGTGGCTATGGACCATTTGATTATGTGCTGAGCTAAGAAGTGGGAACAGCCTGACGGCGGCAGCTCCTGCAAGGCCTCCCGCTACAGCCATCTAATGGATGCTGTGGGAGTGGGAGCAGCCCCTGCCACTGTGTAAAGCTACCAAACACGCTTGTGATACAGAAGAGTAAAAGATGATATAGGCCAGCAATAAATCAAAAGAAAAAAAAAATTTTTGCCTAACTGTGGCCAAACCATATTGCTAATAGTCTAAATACAACCCATCGCTTTCCCCTCTCACGTTTGGCATTGGGACACAGAAGAAAAATTAATTAAACTGGCAAAAAACCCTCTATTTTCCAAACAGTATTTTCAACGCAATCCATTCCAGCCATGCGCCTTTGCTGACTTTACATTGGAAGTGTCTGGCATCACATGGTAGGAGACAAAAGCTACTCCACCATTCACAATAAGAAAGATGTCTTGAAGGGCTGGTTGCTAAAAGAGAGGACTCTGAAACTAGGTAGTGGAGGCTGAATTAAAAGCCAGGACAAGGTAGCCTTTTTGCTTATATTACTTTGTGTGATTCATATTTATAATGATGCCCTCCTGCTGTAAAGTCCTGGCTGCCTGGTGTTTTTGCTCAGTCATCTCCATCAGTTTTACATACGGATTTTACTGGAATGAGAGAATTAGAGCAAGAACATGATTGTTATTGTTTCATAGCTGATGAAGAACAACAATAGAAAAGTAGTTATGAAATCTCATTTTGTTGTCATCTTTGCTTTGTGAAATTTTACACACCTACCTCAGACAATGGGCAAATTTTTGCCTTAAGGTTTTCATTATGTTTCTCAAGGGATGAGTGAAATTACTTGGTTTTTCACTCATTCAGGGTATCTGCTTCAAAGGTTAAAATACAATGGAGCTTCCCTGAATTTTCTCTGTGTAGACACAGATAGCTCTGCAAAGACTACAGCACAAAGATAGAGATTCATAAAGCTGACATTTCTTTTTTTAAATGTGCATGTGGTGATGGAGGTTCATGTCTCCTGAAGCAGATGTGTGAAAAATACTGCATGACTTTTGTAGAACAAAAGTGAGAATTAATTTCAGAGCTCTGACAGATCTAAAACCCCCTAATATTACAATTTGTTAGGGAAAATAATCCAATAGCAGATTCAGACAATGTGAAAAAATATACAACACATATTTGGGCTGAAGATCTTTTACTGCTTTACAACTTTGGTTCTATTGTCACTTAGAATAAAATCAGGGGGAAAGACCTTGAGAGATAAGCTGCTTATTTATTTGTTCCTGAAGCTTTGATAGCACGTAGGTTGCTGTGTGATCTTTATAAACTCAGAGGTGCTAAGCACAGCTTGTTTTTGAAAGTCAATGCCAGCAAGAGACAGACTTTTCGCAATAACACCCGGTGAGCTGTGGCACTCTTATACTCATATATTTGTCTGTGCCAAATCCTTACCTAGTCTATATTAACAGAGTGATTTTGACTTCATGCTGGGGATTTGGCCCATTATCCATTTCTTGAATATGTATATCCAACTAGGACAGACAGACTCAAGAAGATGAGAAATATCTTCATGCTCACCAAAATCCAAACACCTTTAAACTAGAAATAAAGCCAGTAATCCCTTCCTTTTCCTAAATCTTACAGGATAGAGGCTGATCAGATGAGAAAATCTGTTTGTTTTTTTTTTTTTGAGGATCTAATGGAACAGGTGGATGTTTTTAAAACAAAAAGGAGTGAATTTGTCAATTGTCCCAACTCCACATGCAAACTCACCTCAGATAATCTGCACTCTCAAAAAGGATACACCACTTTAAAATAAATCATGCAATACTCCTCATCATCAACATACACAAAATCAGGTAGAGGACTTATTGAAAAAAGGGAATTTGGGGTAAACTTCTACTTGCATTATCCTACATCATTCCAGATTTTTAGTGTGTGTCTATAAGTGTTTCAGATGCAGAAGTATGAAAGGAATCCAACACCTGTGCCCGTGTTCCCTATCCCAACATGGGTCACAGGACCCACCAAGGGACCTCTCCCTTGATCCATGACTTTGCCCTGCTAGAAGGTCATAACATGATTTTAGAAGAATTCCACTCTCATAGAAGGTTGTTATCCTACATGAACGGGTGATGCCAAAATGCTGCAGCTTCTGCAGAGAACTAGGAACATCAGGAAAAGGTGCTCATATATGTGCACGTGACTTTCATGATTCACTGGTATGATGAGCTGTGATGACTGGGAAGGTTGGGAATACCACAGCCTAACATATGCCTTTTCCTTTTAATTTTTTAATTGACCCATTTTCTCACTTTTCTCCTAAATTTGTCCATTCTTCCAGTCTGTGCATCACATTGCATTCCAGAAACATGACATTCATGCTTGAAGCCCCAACCAAGCAATGGATAAACTAGAGGGTAACGGGTAACACATTGTTTCTGTACCAAAGGCAGCTTGACATGCTGCACCATGCAGGCTGTTAATCTTTTATTTTCTGTCCTATGAACAAAACAGTGATCTAGTTTTATAGGGGAGATGCAGTTACCCAGAAGGAAAACACTTACACTAATGACATCAAACACTGGCATAAACACACATCAGCCATTGTTTCTGCTTTAAAAATACTATTTTGCCTCAGAAAGGCAATACTGTCTCGTTTTGCTCTTTTTTGCAATTCAGTGATAGATTTCACAAAAACAAAGCAACTCTGTATCACTTTTACAACCAATGAATTGAGGAAAACGGGAGGTCTTGTCCATTAATTCATTTTAAGTCCAGAGTATTGGCAGAATGGCAAGTATAGGAAAAAGTATCAAAAAACCCACACTCCATAATGCAGAAGGCTTCCTGTAACGCTCCATAACAAAGAAATCTAGCTGTCCACAGAGGTGTACAAGAATTTCTTACTGAAGAACAGCCATAGTATGTGTCCATCCACTATGCCACCTGCCATATACACTGAAGGAGAGATTAAATACACAGATCTTATTTCTAGGAAAATTCCTCCAAAAACCAAGTTATAAATTTTAGATTTTAAATCCTGAAGTTTTTACTTCCACTGTCTTCTTTCTACTATAATCTTGGGTTGTCTGTTGTACGTGTACACTAACATTCCTTTATTAGCAGTGGCAATGAGTTGCACAGCTCCATCATTTTTATTTAACTAGCATTTTCCCCTATTTTTAAATTCTCCACTGTTCATTTTAATTGAATATTCCATTCCTATTAAGATAGAAGATGTCCTAAAAAAAGCATGCAACACAAAGGATGATCTAGAAGAGACGTACTAAAAGAGTAGCTGTATTGTACATACCTTTTTCATGTCTTTTCTTGGTTTTTAACCCATGTTTTTCTCTCTTTCCCTATATAAGCATCTTTCAACTAAACTGTAAGTTGTGTACTTCTATACACCCTCTATTCTTTTCAGTGCTGACACCAGAGCCAGACTTCCAGATCTGAATATTGTAAGACAAATGAGACAGAGAGTCCATTTTTAGCAAGGACTTCTAACTTCTTTGGTGCATTCCATATTCTAGTCCACCAGCTTCCCAACAAGATGGAGGGGACTGATCAGCCCTCCAGTCTTATCCTGTATTCTGCAGTGATAAAATTAATTAGAATGTGCATGAAGAGTTCTTTCATCATTCTCTTTAGGGAGGTATTTGTTTGTGAGCAATATAGTCCATCTGATGCATCTGGATGTCTACTGTTTTGATATTTCTTTATCTCTCCAGTGAAATTCTCCACAACAAAGTTTCTGGAAATAATTGACCAACAGGATCTTGTATTATGCAACAGAATTTGACTTTAACAATTACTGCTTGTGTCTTTGTTTTACTCACTCTATTTTCCTATTTTTCCAGCTTATTAAAAAATATTAGATTTAATAGAAAAACTTGAGGCACCTCTTACCCATTTTCTTAGCATGAAAACCTTCTAGTTAATTGCTGATTCATAACAATACTTTGTCTTTCTGCACAAAAATTAGTTTCTTCTTTAACAAACTAACTTTGATGAACAACTCCTGAGAGTTCACTTAGCATTTCTGTAGGGCCAGATTTCATGTCTGTGAAATCCCCTAGCTTGAGATTTGAATTCTGTAATGCTGGATGATTGAATGGCACAGTCTATAGGCTTACATTTTATCTAGGCCTATGCCAGCACCTGGCAGTGTCTTGGAGAAAGGAGCCTGCAGATTCCCTGTCAATGTATCACCATTTGCCTCAGTGTGTTGGGAGTGCTCAGCAGTGGCTATTCCCTCAGAACAAACTGTCACACAATTAAAAGAAAATATGAAAATCACAAAAAGGAAAAATGTTAATATTTCAAAATCTAATGTCAAAGGAAGTATGGTTAGCCAGTCTGTGCATGCTTTTTGCAAACTGTTATTTAGAAATAATTATCAAAAGAGATTGTTTGAGTCTTTTCTTTTAGCCTTAAACTCAGCATGACCATGTGTGAAATGATCCATCAGATTTCATCAAAGTTAAGAATCCCATATGGCTAGTATTGCCACAGTTTAAAACTTCCCATGATTCAAAATGTGTCTACACTGTTCATAAAGAAATACTTCAGTTAGATTACAACTTGGTTGTTCAGTCTGAATAGCACCAGTCCTACCTGAGAAGCTGGATGAAAGTTTAGGCTTTGTATCACATGAGAAGCTCTGTGTTGCAAGGCCCAGCTGGGTCCTGAGCTGGTTCCTTTGAAAGTGAGCCCAGACAGGTCGATACATCTGAGCTACTTGTTTGATGGTAATCTCAGAATAACTTTTTTTGGGCCCTAAGTGTAAACAGTTGTTAATATACTGGAATAGCCCATGAATTTGAATTATTGCCTCTGTACATATATGCACACACTTTACAAACAAGCATTTCTAAAGATTTAGCACGCTTCTTTTTTTGTATACAAATGGGGTATGAGGTTTGGATTGGGGTTATTTTCAGTGTAATGACTATCATTTTCAAAGGAAACCTGCTCTTAAAACCTCAAATGACTTCCAGCGTTTGCAGTTTAATATTTAGATCCTTAAACCTGCCTATCTGAAGGCCCTCAGATGAGCTGCACTGGAAACCCAATTTTGGAATTTTTTTTTTTCCTTTTCTCTTCCATGCCAAAACTTCCAGAATTTGTGCGAGAAAAGGTGTTCCTGAGTATGTTTTACTTCAACCTAGTTTTGTCAAAAAGAGCAATATTCTACAGTACACTACAAGAACATGCATATTCTACAAGACAGTGTGCAGCCCAGCCCTTCAAGACCCAAGTCTTCCAAAGGTAGCGAAGATACAGATAAAGGATATAAAAAACTCCAGTAAATAATTCAGGCATTACGGCTCAATATGTTACAAAACTTTCATTTATCTAGAGAGGAAAACTTTCACCTAGACTCAACTTCTACACCTCTCCTTCAAGGCTTAACAACACAACACAAAAGCAATGCTGCCATTTCTTAAGCATATTACTTGCATTATGTGAGTAACTTAGACTCAAATTAGTAGTAATTGAAATACCGAATACTTCATTCACTGAAATGGCTGTGCTTAATACTGCTTATATCAGACTGACAATGCATATTTGTTCACTTGAACTCTCTGAGGAACATTTCTCATACAAAAACATATATTAGAACAAAGGAATATCATTTTGACTTTCTGATGCACTGCCCACAGTACAGAATAACATAAAGGAGAATTCAAGTGGGGTTTTTGGGGACCATTTTTTGCAGGTTATAGAATATCAGTTTTGTTTAAAAAAATTTCAACTACAATTAGCGTGGGATGTCAAAAAAGAACATGTGAAAGATGCTGACATAAACGTTCTGCTCTGAATTGTGCATTTCTTCAGCAGACTTCAGTGAAATGTGATATGGAAAAGTTACTTTAAGATGAAAAGGCCTTGAAATAAATAATACACGTAAATTTCATGTTTTGCAGTAGTAGAAAATGAAAAAATATTTGCATTTTTAAAATATATAACAGAACTATTAAGAGCATTTTGATTCTGTATATAAAATTAATATAAACTATTTTCTCTCCTTTTCTACCACTGGTATTTATCTCTTCATCGAAATGTAGAGGAATATGCTCAGATATTAAATGGCTATTCTCCAGACAGAACAATGAATACAACACAATTAATTAATTATTCATTAGATTATGATATGATTAAAGGTGAACTAGAACAACAACAATCCATAAGGCTACCTGTTGTAAATCAACTGTTTTCCAGGGGAAAAAATAAAAATCAAAAATTTCAACATATTTCAACAATAATTACAAGAAGCATGGTTTCAATGTCTGTAAATTAGAAAAACAGAATGCCAAAGAAAACACAAATATAAAATGACAAGATTACCATTAACTTCAGATTATGTGGTATTTAAATACCTTTCAAATGCCATTTATTTACAATAATCTCTCTCATGTTATTACACCAAGTTAAGAGACCCAAGTCCTATTTTTCAGACTTCTCTTGTGCCTCCATTTCTAGTTTCTTATCTGAAAATGAAGATGATACCCAAGTGCTACGTTTGCAAAGGTGCTACGAGGGTTAGGTAAGTACCATCTATAAAGCCCTTCGAGATCCTTAGATGAAAAGCTCTGTAAGACACAGAAAAGCTCTCTGTAAGTGCAATATTTTTACTGTAGTTCTTACTATGTTTATTTGTTTACTCTCCTCTAGAGAACATAATTCTGAAGAGATTTACATTTGAACTTTGAAAAGATTCTGTTATCTGTCTCTCGAATTGCTCTTAAGGGCTCTGTAGAGGAAAGGCAAATGCTCACAAAAGCACACTCAAATCTTTGCAAAGATCCCATTCTGCAAGATATTCAGTGTTTCTTGAGCAGCACAGACAGCTGACTGCACTCACCACATTGCAAAATTTGGCCTTGGATTTCAGGTGTCAGTCTTCTTATGAACAAGAATCCCAGCACAAAAATAAATGTAATTCTACAATTCTTTCTCAGTTTCTTGTTAGCTGCTCATAGATCAGGTGGGCAGATACAGTTATTGAGTCCACTGCATCAGTGCTCATCAGAACGCTGACGTACTCAGCAAAGTACAAAGAGCTTTGTACTGTCATTGATGCTGCAAAAGAGAGAGTGCCCATGGGTCACTGCAGGTATTTTTATGTCATTGCTGGACATTATGGACAGATTGACAACCCAACTGCGATATCATAATGTCGTTTCTCCCTTTGATTTCTGAAAAAAATAAACTTAAGACCATTCAAACAGTTTCATATGGAATTTTAATGCTATTCTTATCCTGAAGAATGAGAGCGTGGGAAGTGGCACACGGATGATGAAAGAAGGATGGATAACTAGGAAAGGAAACTGGCAACAACTTAAACATAAGATTAAGAGAGTCAAAACTTTCCTAAAATTATATACTATTTTAGAACCTAGTCTGGTAGCCTTTGACCAGATATTTTCTGAGGTGGCAATGGAAGACAAAGGGCTTCCAAAAAACCTCAAAACTAAAACCAAAACCAAGCAAAAATACCCCCATAATAACTGCATCAGTTATGGGGAAGGAAGCAAAATGCTGGTTTTGGTCTTCTGAGGGTATCTTAAAATACTTTGCATGCTGTTAAATCATTACTTCAAGTTTTTCTTGAAGATAAAATTGCTCATTCCTGAGGTTCAATAAACCAGCATAAATAAGAGGCATCATTTTCTCCTTCATTTCAAAGCAGAATGAAACTCTTTTGCAAAAAATTAATCAGACCTATAACAGACCTCCAGTTTTACAGAAATAAATGTAGATAATATTCTGAGTTTTCTCTTCAAAAATATCTTTTGAAAGAATGCTACACATCTCGGAAATATAGTTGCATCAGAAGATATCATCCATACTAAGAGCAGAGTCACAGGACATAGTGAATGTCCATTGCCTCAAGGATCAGGGAAGACGAGCAGCATATGCAGTGTCTTTTTGGAGTGGTTTAGTGTTGGGGTTTTTTCTTGGTTTTCCCTCCATTATCCACATTAGCAAGAGTATTTCTGTGTCTTAGGACAGCTCAAAAAAATACAAAATTTTCTTGCCACACTTCAGCTCAGTTTTAGGCCTTGAGGGTATTCACCAATAAGGGAAGTTCTTTCTAGAACAATCCTGGTTAAACAATGACCTTATTTCAGCTCTGTACATTATTATGCTTTGTTTAAGGTTTGATGGATCAAGGATATGCGAGAAAGTGGAGGAAATGAAGCTTGCATGAAAGGCAGTAAAATTTAAAATCGCCATAATTTAAGATTATTACTACTAGAAAAGTGTTTAAAAGTTGGATTTTTAAAAAACCTTGTAAATTCATTATATTTAATATTTGCTTCAAGTTTCCCAACTTGCATCCTTAGATTCTCTCAGACTTACCTGAAAATCCACTACTTTGATGCAAGTTACTTTTTTTACACATCTCCATTGGTCATTTTTTCCACATATAATTTCAATACACTGTGAGAAAGGATTGTTGCTGTGTATCCTATGATTACGGCGGTCTCAGAAGCCATCAAGTGGTATGATGAAGTAGATGAGGTCACCCCAGAAGCCCCGCCCCTAACATAGTGACATTCTCCTCCCCTTAAGTATCAATCAAAGTTCTGTACCCTCCCCTTGTCAGTTAAGCATTCAGTTCTAGAGTGTTCTGTAAACCTTGTTATCTCATTGGACCTTTTGTATCCTTCTCCCCATTGGTTGGTTTCCCCCAATCCTGTTTTTGCTCCTCCCCCATACCCTTCTCCTATTAGCCCTTTCTTGATCCCTCTCTCCTCTATAAAAACTCCTGCCAACCACCATTTTGTGGCTTTTTTGTCCCTGGCTTCTTTTGGAGCAGTAAGCGTTGGAACTGCCGTACAGAAAGTCCCTCTCGCCTCTTTACTCCTTGCACCTTCTGAACGCCCCCCGCCAGCGCTCTGGCACCGGCACTTCGTGCTCCGGAGCGCTAATGCTTGCTAGGACACTCCCGTGGTGACATGGTGGTTGCCTCCGCTCGGCTGCTGCCTGACGGGAAACCGCCGCCTCAAAGGATCAGAGAATTTGAAAGGAAACAAACCAGAAAAAGGAAAATAAAAGAAAAAAGAAACCATTTATTGGCTTTGTTTATTTCTTTGGGATATAGCTACTAGTGAATAAGAGATGTGGAATGTGAAGTCATTCCAGTCAAAAAACACTGTTCACTCAGTAAATCAGGAAGACACCTTACACCTATGTATCTCATGAGCACAAAAATGAAACTTCTCCAGGGAAAACTGGAAATATTGTTAATAGGGTCCTTAAAATTAGAAACATTCATACTTACAGAGTTTATATGTGGTTAAAATCTCTGATTTCAGAAAAATATACAGTTGACAATAACAGAGTAATTACAGTCACTGCTTCAATATTGCTGTATAAGTCATCATGATTCAACATACAGTAGTAATAAAAATAAATGATATTGGGTATGCTTCATTACTGCTGATCTAATAAAATATAATGAATTTTAAAAAATCCTGAGTGTAATAGTTCCACAAAAAAATAATTTACCAATGGCTTCTTAACAACTTATGTGAATGTAATACATCAGAATTGTATTTTTGATAAAAATAACCTTCTGATGAGAAATTATCTTAATTTTATTCCATTCCTCATAGTATTTTTGTCCAACATGTGTTTTCCTCAGTGAGTGCCTCTTCATACTTCAGATTTCCTTGATTTAGTAAATGAGACAGGAGGAGGAGTTTATTGACATAAATATTAAATGAAGGAGATTCATTCTGAAAAAATTTGTATGATCATGTGCAATATTACTTCTCAGAGCAGAAAACAGAGAAAACCATGCAATAAAATATCCCAAAGCAAGTTTCTTTCTCTACCTGTTCCTGTACAAAAAGATTATTTTCCTCTCCAAACCTGCATGGCAACTGCAAGAAATCAATGTATGGCTCTTCTGAACAAGTCTCCCGTCATTAACTAGACCTTTCTATCTGCTGTGATAGAAAATTTAAAGATACCTTCAGGTTCTATAATACCAGCTTTAGGTGAGACTACTCATTTAAATGTTTTCTTTAAACCCTGCCATCACATCAAGCTGCCTGAATACACCTGTCTGATCAATAGCACAGTGGCCATATCAGCCTATGAAGACCTGCGCCCAGATACAGCCATCTGGGGCTTTGCACCAACTTCAAGCCATGATGTTTTGCTAAGACTGAAGCCCTCCACTTCTGGTGCTGGCAGGAGCAGGTCAGACTATCAATCCATAAAAAACCAGTGTTGAAGTAAACTCTAAAGGTTTTCCCACTGACCATAGTCTCAGGAACTGGTAACAAAGTGCTCAAATGTTTCGCGTGTGTTGGAAAGCGTTAGGCAAACAGCCTTTCTGATGTTCCTTTATAAATAACATCACTGTTACAAGAAACAGCTTTTACTTTATCTTAAGTATTCCATAAGAACATAATTACACTTTGAATATAGCTGCAAGCACTGTAGAAATGTCTCCAAAATATAAATGTTAATTTCCAAAATTCAGTTGAAAAACCAGAAATCACAGATGATAATTCAAGCCCTTGATGGGAGAGAATATGATGAATTACTTTGACACTAAGTAAACATTGCTAACTAGGAATGCAGATTCAGTAAACATTGCTTACATTATTAATTAAGAAAAAATTCCAACTAGTTGACAAATTTTTGGTTAAATAAAAAGAATAGCCTCATGAGATAGTGTTACGGAGAGATGCCAAAAAATCTGCATGGTCTGCAGGGGACAAAACCACCAAAGCATTTAGAATTAGTTGGAGACTTATATTTTGTAGAGGAAATGAATCTCTTGTTTCCTTCAAGAAAAGATTTAGAGAACCTTTGGATTAAGTTAAAGCAGAAGATCAGCATGAGTTCTGTAACCATGGATTTCTCCATGTCTGGAACAGGTTATTTCCGAGTCCCTCAGTGACACCTAGTCAAGGATGAGGGAAAGATCAACAAACAACAGAAAGGGGAATAAAATCAAGTGTTTAGGAGACCAGTGAGAAATTAAAGTCAATGCAACAGGCCAACCTGTGCAGAGCTCAGCAAAATCTCTCTCCTTGCCAGCAGATGGGCAGCAAATTCCTGATAGCCATTACTGCAAAAAGAAGTTTCAGTCTATCTGCCATGATAAATGGTATCCCATTTTGATTTCTGAAAGGACAGACAAGGCATGAAAACTCTCTGAATATTCTATATGAGAAGGATACAAGCATTCCATACTTACTGGAGTATTCAAAGTTAAAATGACATATACCCCATTCAAATGGCCATTGCCATAAATGCTGAGTATCACATATACCATATATGAAAAACCTTTGAAATGCAGTCAGAAAACAGAAGAAAAAGGGCAGAAAAATTCCTGAAAATAGTATTTTTGACTAATGGTGGAGTAGTTACTCTCTGCAAACTCTAAATACCTTGATAGTGCTTGGTAAGGTTTTTAGAGGGAAGAAAGGGATGTTCAGGGAATGAGTAATTGTCACTTAGTAGCACATGTCCCATTTGCACTTCTTCCTTAAGAAAAGATTATTAAGATTATCAAAATTTATCAATGGAGTGCACCATTGGAGTGCAAAATTTATCAATGGAGTGCATTAAGTTGTGAAGGCTCATTCTCTCAAACACTGCTCTTATTGCAAACATGGACCGGGCATATACTGTAAAAATATTTTTCTATTTAATAATCTAAATTTGCACACAGTGAGAAACATTCCTGTATCTTTGCCGTAAACTACAAAAACCTTACAGAACCACAGCATAATCTGGGTATATGAACACCTACTTTGCTGTTTAACAGAGATAGTAGAAGAGTTGGAAGCAACAGGATCAAGGGAATTAGAGGAAATGCTCATTAAAACAAATTTAAAAGGTCTAATGATTAAAATATTGATTAATTAGCCAAACATTGATTAACAGTCACACTTTATCAACTACAAAGGTTCTAATTACTGCACCATTATTCCATAGACTGACCTGCTCTCTCTTGTCACTTACAGTGAAGAACAATTTTTATTAAGTGGGTTTTGGATTTTTGACCTGTAAAATTTTAATAGGGAGTGCAAAGAGGGTGTCGTGTGTGGTTTGGCATTTTAGTCACTGAGGGACTCATAGTTACTGCCTCTAGTTAACCAAAGGCACAGAAGTGCAAGAGGGATGTGAGTACTCAGAGATTAAAGCCCTCCCACAACTTCCCAATCATAAAAGAGAGAGAGATGCATTCAAAACTGCTCTAAGACTTTAGTGAAAGGAGAAACTCTATGATCCTAAACTCTAATGATGAGTAACAAAGTGTTGTCATTAACCAGCCAAATCCTGTTTGTAAAGATACACAATAATATATTGGTGAAGTATAAAATTAAAATCCCTTCTAATTTCTGCACCTACTCCAAAGCAACCCAGTTTAGCCTGGAGATTTAGCCATTTTGCCATTCACAGAAAAAAAATAAAACCAAATCAAACTGACAAAAAACAACAACAACAAAAAACAAACAAGCAAAACCCCAACATCAACCAAAGAGTAGCTCTAGAAGTTCATCTACCAAACATCTCCTGCTACAGCAGCCTAGAGCTCAGAAACTGCCTCACACTTGAAAAATATTTCCCAGAAAATTTATGGATGTCTCACATGAGACTATCTTGCTGATTTCAGTAACTGTCCATTTAAATCTGTTGATGTAGCGTTTAAACCTTGCTTCACAAAAGAGAGAGGCTAATACACACACGGGGTTACACTCTCAATATAACTGTCTGAAAGTGATGGTCTGGATTTACTCCTGATGAGATCAGCTCTAAGGCCAGAAAGCAGATTTATAGTGTGAACATAAATGAGCATGGAGGAGGGGGACCTTTTTGATCATACATATGCTTGTCAGGCAAGAAGTGCTTAAGAGCTCATTGCCAAATAAGCAAAACCAAGTCCCTTACATCCAGTGGAAAATGGCATGAGAAGGACAACTCCGAATTGATGCACCAGGCTGACAGCTTCAATAGCCAAGCCCTGGTAAAAGACCAGGGAAAAAAATGGTATCCAGGTGCTAACATAGAGTTTGAGCTTTATTTCCTTCAGACTAAACTTACTGGTTTCTCAGAACGGCAACAGTGTAGAACTACCTATATCATTCTTCAGCAGCTTAAAGGAAAAAGAGGAACTTCTGCCATGCAAAGGTCTGAAACTACCTCAGCTTCTGCATATTGAGCAAATAAGTGCTTCATCCAGTTAGTGGTACTCAACAGCAAGTGTAGGAATTAATGCTGTAGTAAACAGGTAGGTGTCCTTGGCCTTTCCACTCCATCCTCCTGTTACACTGTCTGTTTTAACCAAAACAATTCCTTTACTTCTACCCTCCACATCAGCAAAATAAAAACTATTTCATTTCCATTATATACCATATGGTCTCTTGATCTGCCTTCTTGATTTTTTACACCAGAAAAGCTGTTATATTTATAATACAATTATAACTTAAATCCACAAAGACAGTTTACAGCATAATCAGACAGGTCTGCCTGAATGTTATTTTGCTATGCCAAGGTTTATGGATTTGCTCAGGTTACTCAATGAGAGGGAAAAATAAGGAGGGTGGATGGGGGGGGAAAGACTTTCTTGAGAACCCTTCTCCCTTGCTACATTCATACACACCCAAAATCAATACAGTAAGTAACTCCATGTTAGGCCACCTAAAGGGTATTTTAAGCTAAAAGTCAGAAAATAAGTATCTTTTCTCTTCGGTTCCCCCAGAGGGACAGGCAGATGTGCAGCAGTTTAATGCCTACCATAGTGCAAGTCAAATCTTGGACTTGCTTTCAGTTTTGCACATGGAGACGAGGCTGAGACAATGACACCAGAGAGGAGAATGGTCCCAAGGTGCCACAGAAAGTTCACCTCAACAAGACTTGGCTTGTTGCTGCTGGTCAACTCACTTTCTCCTGTTCCACACAAGTCTTCTCAACCCTTTTAGCACCATGCTTGGGATTGTAGCACCCTCTGAGAAAAACCAGCATCTTTGTGAGGTTCACAGCACTACACAACCACTCCCGACTTGTCTTTTTCCTTTCAGGATACAACTTGCCCACGATACCTTGTAAGGGAGAGTTTTTGTGTATGTTTTTGCTTTTGTACTTTGAGAAGGTACTATTTGCCCTCCACGAAATGCAGTTCTTTGCACTAAGAACACAAGATTTTGATTCCAACTGGAAAGAAACATAATAAAACAAGGGTTTAACAAAGTGTCCCTTTGCCATTACGATGGGGTTTACGCCCATAAGCTTGATTATATTGTAACAACACTGCAACTATTGCTTCAGTGCCACAGTGAATCTCCAGAGTCGAGTGTGTTCAAGATTAAAAACTGAAATCCCACATTTAATGAACTATTACCCACTACTTACAGGTAGCTCAGATACAAGCCTGTAAAGAGCTTTTGCAAGATGTAATAGCATACTGAATGCATACCAAATTTACCATAATGCTAAGGCACCAGTAAAACACAGAAAAACATGTGACCAATCAGCAAGACAACCTATCCACGCAACAGTGCTTCTGAAGAGAAATATTAGTTCTTGTTTGAGGGTTAAAGAGAGGGCTGTGAAAAGGTTGCCTTAATAAGAAGGAACCTTTTGATCATCACTGATAGTGAAAAAAGCCTTTAAGATTTAAATATATTTGTTTCATCTAAAGATTCTTGACTACTCTACTCCATTATGACCTTGACTGCTTACTGCTAAAATTTTACTTCCTTCACTATCCCCCTTCCCCAACAATAGATTCTTTTCACTCTTCACCTCACGAATTTGTAAGATCATCTATTCTCCTGCTCTTCTATTTAGCAGGCACCTTCCTAATTAAATAAGTTCTCCTCCCCTCCACCCCAAAAGCATACTAACAATGAAATGCTAGTGAGTAATGCATACAGTATTTGGGCAGAACCTTTTTTATGTTTGAGCATTTAGTCTAAAAAGATCCCATTCTTGTGTGACCTTAGGTACTATTCTAATAGTGATGTCTTGGCACTATCAATGGTGATGCTTCTACAAATGTATTAATCTTCTATATTTAGATGTAACTCTCTATCCAACACCATTCAACTGTATCTGATTATGAACACCTGTCAGTGCCAATTCAGAAAAAAAGCACAAGCAATACTGGTTTACACAATCTAAAAAGTTACAAAAATCCTGCAACTATGCATTTCTGGCCATGTTTCGCAAGATATCAGAGTGATTTCAGACAAATTGTGCTTAAAAACTTAAACTGAGGTAGCTCTACTGGTTTGATTCAGAGCAATTATTTTACAGACAAATAAGAGAATCAGTGAATTGTCCAGCACTATTAGAAACTGTCTTTTAAATTCAGGTTTGCATTTCAATCAGTGCTGTTTCCATCTCCTTTACAAAAGGGCTTCAAGAAAAAAACCCTATATACAGAGGCAATCTAAGTGCATGCTGTATACCACAAGACTGGTACAGGGTCCAGGACTTGCCCTCCAATCCAACAGCTGTGGCTACAGGCTCCTTTCCCACCTCCCAAAAATTGCTGCTTGGGCTGATAGACGACCAGCATATAGTTGAAAGCAAAGTATCTCCAGCTCCTTTTCATGTATTCTTCATGTAACTCCATTTCTTCTACTAACCAGTAAATCAGACATGGAAAACTTTGTCTGGGGACGTTTAAGACTGCTTTAATACAAAAATGGCAATTTGTTTTCCTGTGTACAGATGCACTATTTTAAATAAAAGATACTAACTTAGCAAAGTAAGCTTCTGTTTCACATTCTAATTATTTAAATATTTACAGTTATATTTCTCTGAAACTTGGTTCAAGCATGCTATGCTATCCTTAATATCAATTTTCTTAATATTGTAGTCACTTTCAGGTTTAGGAAATGTTTGTATCTCAGGCATGATGAGGTAGATTTAGTTGCTGGAAGGAAAAAGTTCAATTCCTTTTGAAAAATAAACACATGCATGCAAAAACAGCATTTGCACATGTCTTCAAATAGACCTTGGTGAAACATAGTCAGAGAATGAAGTTGATCCTTGTTTGTAGTGAGAACATAAAGCTTATGTACCACTTAAGTTTTTAAAACAGCATTTAAGAAGGAGTTGAGCGTAATTTTTTTCAGGCACTCTTCATGGGGTAAAATTTACTAACAGAAGGCTTGAATAACTTGAGCAGAGGGCAGTAGGGGCCACACAAAAGGAAAGAGTAGGGAATCATGCCTCAACATGGTAGCTGTTGGTAAAGGTCAGCTTCCTACTGACAATAAAGTGCAGTCGCTGTATTTATCTGGCAGATCCCTGTGACAATGGCTGGTAATCTACAGATAGCTTTTTAGAAAGGTTTGAGCAGTGGCCTTCACTCAGCATAACTATTATTCTCTAAAAAGTTTCTGTGTTCAGTTCTCATGTGCCCCGAACAATACAGCACAGAAGGAACATTAGGAGCCCATAAAATGCTATGCAGTAAAAATATAAGCTCCAAAATAAATTTTTAAGAAAATACACATTTTAATTTTCAGGTTCTGTGGCTGATACTGCCTAAAATCATATTTTCTATGTTGTCAGTGGGGAGCTTTCCCTGGAGGCAAAATTGTATAATCACTCAGAAGAGACACTGCAATCATCTGCCAAAAAATATATGCAAGAACTGATGGGAAACAAATAACAAGAGGGGTAAAGAAAACACAGACTGATCAAACCATATTCTGGTGTAGACAAAAATGGGCAATGGTTAGGCTATTTGCCACTGTAAGCTAAATGTCATCCATCCTTTGACTTATGCCATGGGTCTGTTTTGCTCACAGTTGACTTAAGACATCTTTAACTTTGAACCCTCTAGCTTTTATCTGTTTGCATTATAATCTCAGTGTTATTCAGGCTTATTTTTTTAGCATGTACATACACCCACCCAACCAGATACACACATGGACAGAGAAAAATAAGGAATTTTTTATCCTTATAGTATTTTGGCAGCATAATGGGAATAGACAGCAACTACTTTGTGTTACAAATTTGAATGTGAAATTTCAGAAAACCTCCTTGCATTAAAAATGAATTAACTGTGTGATTATTAATTGTGCATATTCCAATCCCTTTGTGCTGTACTGAATGTTTCTTGAATCTCATTTGAATCCTTTGGCTAAGTAATGTGTCAAGGGGGGTACTAGCCTGAATGCCTGGGTTATTTAAAAAGCAGGACAGCACTTCCAGATTAGAATACCAATGAGTGGGGTTAAAAAGGCTCTACTGTAGTTGGAGGGCAGCTCTCAGTCTGAGTAGTACCTGAAAAGGACCTCTATGGACTAATTTTCAGAATCACATTGTAATGTGGGCTCATGTCAATCATCAGAACAGACAGCTTCATCCCATGATATAAACTAGTTATACATTCAAGAGCTGCCAGAGGATCTTCATTAAAAAGGGACTTAGCATTAAAAGAAGAAGGTTGTTTTATTATAATACTTCAAACACAGTTTTTTGTTTTATATGTTCTCAGAAATCTTTTTTGTTCTTCTTCACACTATCAAAAAAAGTGCCTCAGAAGCAGCAAAAACATTAAATATTCCAATTTTTAATGGGAATCAAGGTAGCTTTCTGGTTTAAGGCATTAAAATCATATACATTTTTCTAAATATATTCATGTCTTTGAATAACAAAAAGAAGTCTCTAGATGTAATAGGAGGATGTTTTTAATCTTTTGTGAGAAGGGATTTGCAGAGCTGACTACTCAAGGTACAATATCTACTGGCAAAGTATATCAGTGAGAGCTTTATACATATAAATTTGTATAAAAGCTTTGGGCTATCCACAAGCTTCCAGATACCAGTTAGATATTACAATCCATGTCATTAAAATTTAATATGATTGTGCTAAGAAGAAAACATTAATAATATCCATGTAAGTAAATCATTGACACAGTAATCTAGTATTTCAAGAAACCTTAACAGGGGTTTATCAAAAAATAAATAGATAAATGTATCTATTTACCTATATGCGTATCATTTCAAAGAACCTGATTTAAATATAATTTCACAAATCATGCAGCTTTTTCAAAGAAGCTGGGAGTATCTTGATCTAAAATTGCTGTTGCCTACCTACTTCATACCAGGATAGTTTATAGGAATCTAACTGAAATGAGGTGTTCCTTTTTGAGCAGAATATAGTGTCCAGTCTAACGTTTTCTGCTTTCCTTTTAAGCTATAGTACTCATACTCTGCATTATTTTCTGTCCTGAAAAATTATCTCCATTTGCAGCCTTTTTCCTTTTTTTAAAATCAGCTCAACAATCTTTAAAAATAAGACACATTCTTAGTAATTCTGAGCTTTTCATTGCACAGCTCTTTCCATTTTCTATTACCTTCACAATTATTAGCTAATTAATTATTAACAAGTTAATGAGTTTTTCTATTGCCCTCATTACCGTAATATCTAACACCTCTCAAAAATTTCAAAATTCCACTTCCAAACTGCCTGTGAAGCAGGAAATATTGTGTCCCCCCCATTTTATAGATGAGAGATGGAGGCACAAAAGATTTAATTCCTGTATTCACATTTTGTAAGGATAATAACATTAAAAGCTAATAGGAATGCTTTTAAAACAAAGTTATTTCAGTCATCTTTGGCAAGAAGATTAAGAAACCTAGCACAAAGAGACTTAGGTAAATTTAACAAGGTTACAGAGGAATCAAGCTATTAATTAAAACTGAGATGTTCTTGTCTCCTATTTCTCTGGACAGACTACTAGATGTTTCATGTTTATTTTTCACTTAAATCAGTTATGATGGGTTACAACAGTAACAGTACATGATATGATAACACAATATATATTGCATTTTTCAGTGATCATCTTTAGATATCTCTCTGGAAGCAGTATCATTAAAAATTAGTTTCAAGAGCTTAGAAAACCCTCCCGGTGAGTGAGCTCTAGCAAACTCACATGAACCCAGGGATATCTTAATTAAAGTCTTTCTGATGCTTGAAGATAAAACAGACATAACAATTCTTGCTCTTTTGGGTTCTTAAAAGAACTCTTTTGAGGCCACCTTCTCTCTCTCTCTCTGCCATGCTGAAGCCTTGAATTACACATAAACACGCACAAAACATCCACCTCAAAAAAATCTCTACAGAATGAGAGCATGACAATTACTTTGAAGTGCTAGCACCTTTGCTAGCCCCTGTCCTTGGAGCAGTTAGCGGTTCAATCTTTGATTTGGCCTTTATCCCTGCCTAACAGGTAAATGGCATTCCAATCTTAAGCCCAAAATACGTACATTTTGAGGACTTGTACAGCACAGTTCAAATCACTGGCACAGGGCTCTTTAGAGCATTACAGAACCAAGAAATTAAGGGGACAATCAAAGCCTGTGTTGCTGCAGCAAATTATATATAAAGAAGTACATGGTGGCAATGAACAGGACCATAAAGGACTTGCATACAAAAAATTCTTAGTAGGACTGCAGCTGCTGCCGACCATCTGTTGGGCATCCGTACCTCTTGCTAAACTTGTGGAATCTCCAAACATACTCTGCACCTCCCGAAATCAAGACTTAGGTTAACATCATCTTGTGTTCAGCGTGCTTCTGAACTGGTACAATAGCTGACAATATCAGTCCTGTTTACATTATTTGGCTCCACAGAGGGTATTGCAAGATGCTTCATGTCTCAGAGCATGAAGAATTCTTTTTAAAAACAAAGTCTCCTGCAGGGCTAGTCCAACTTTCTATCTTTGGGTTTTTTTAAAAAACCAAACTACTATGCATTGTGTAGTTTTATATCCCTTGCAGGGATTTCCAGAGCTTATTCTGGAAGATAACACTTATTTATTACAAATTGAATTTTTATTTTTGGTAAACCATGCAGATGTGTGACAGATTCCCATCAAATTATGCATCTGATTACCCTCGACACCTCATTTGAGGTGCAATATATTCTGTGCGTCTTCCTTTATGCCCATGCTCACCTTGTCCATCTCTTTGCCATTATCAATATGCTGATTACACCAACTCAGAGGCTTCAGCACTTTTTAAAATATATAAATCCTTTTGCAGGTGACTTCCAAAGAGGCAGCAGTACTCATAAATTCAAGATTAAACGCTATTCTTTTTAATTTATATTTTGTTTACATTTACATTGTAATATATTTATCCTGAAGGTAAAACTTCCAATGCCATTCACCTGTCACCCAGGAACCATGTGCTGCAGTCTCTCTAATTATTGAAAGAGATGAGGTGCAAGTATACAAGGTAACTATTTTGGACCCGGTGAACCATTCTGGAGACAAAGGAATTAGTACTTTTCATGCCACCAGATTATATGAAATTGTCTTCTAATTTTACCTGTGTCTTAACATTTTCAGGGTTATCTTTAGCAGTTATATTGAAACCCGCAGTCAAAAACATGTGTAAAAATATATTATAGAAAAAAAAGCTATGCAATCCATCAAGTCTCAGACTCAGAGGGAACACTTAGAGAGACTTGAATGAAAGGAGGTTATCAGAATTCTTTGGAAGGGATTTATTGACACCACTCAGAGTGCAACACTGGAAAAGGCCTATATGTTAATAAAAAAGAAAAATCCTCAACTGCTCATCTGTGCAACACGAATTTACCTAAGGTTTGACTAAGCTGATGGGTTTCACAGACAGACTGTTCCATGACAGCCACAAACCACAGGTTCCCTGGAGTGCATCAATGCCCAGTAAGGAATGCTTTGCTACAGAGAATAAAAACTTCTTTGAGGGAAATAGAGGCAAAAAGTGAATCCAAAACAACCAAAACAGTTACAGGAAACAGCTTGAGGTCAGAAATCTGAAAGGCTTGTTAGGTCCTGCCAAGTCTTAGCTAGCATTTTGTTCTGCCCAAAAAAGGATTGAGAAAGGGATAAAGATGCTGTAACATTCATGTTATAGTAGCAGACATTAATCAATTTTACATTGGCAACATTATTAAAATCAACCACTTTTTATTGCTTATTGCAAATAAAAGCAGCTTTTGTCAAAAAAGCCTCAAAGAAAGCGGCAAGCTGACCCATTCATGAAATGAGGGTCCTAGTTCTCAGGTAGCTGAAAATTCTTCAACAGGAGCTAAAAAGATACATATAATATCATATGACTACTACTTAACTAGCATTTTGTACTGTAGAATGTAGAACGATCCTAATTTCATATATGAGATCAAGAGATTGCTGTTAGAATTATCTTCATACAACATGAATTTAGCAGAAAAAATATGACTAAACCAGTAATATCCAATTATGCAAAAGTTCAAAAGTAAAATATATTGAGGTAGAATTGGTCTTAAATTTTTATGCCTGAATTAAATTTTCATTAAGAAAACAAAACCTCAAATCCTACATCTTCTCAGAAAACCCACTGAAGCTTCCAAAGACATGTACTTTCTAAAGAGTGATAGACACTTCAGTAGCTGCAAATATCTTTAAGTAAGGAGCCCATTTTGTCTACAAATGGCTTAAAGGCTTTTTGAGAAACAATAGGAAATTAATCATCTGAATGAAGTTGTTTTAAGGAAAAGAAAAAAAGCGGGGGGGAATGTTGTGCATATTTTTACATCGTTGTTCTACTTCATACTATGTAGGGAGTATTGAGTTTCTGCCATAATTCCTCATTTATTTGAATTTAATAAGTTTTAGTGTTCTTGATATTATGCTTTACTACTCTGAGCCTATTGATGCATTTCCACCAAATCCTTTTCTGTGTCCTCTTTTGGAAAAATCTTTAGAAAAGCTGTGACAGCAAATGGGCGGGGGGTGGGAGCAGGGAGAGGNTTTTTCAGAAAATGTTTTAACACAAGGATTTGATGTCTAGTCTCTGCTTCACAGGCATATCTCTTTAAAGGAGACTTTCCTCTCTATCATTAATGTGTAAGTCAGTCAGTCAGACCTTTTTAATAAGCAGTTGAAGAGCCACTGTCTTTAGCACATGAAACTAACAAAAGCCTCATTAGTCAAATGAACAAAGAATAGTTTGAATATCAATGTATTATTTTAGAGGAAAGCCTCCAAGAGAATCTCAATGCAATTGTTTTTACTGGAGTTTCTCTTGTCCAAATTTTAATGTTCTGGACCCTACCTATGAAAAATTGATGAGCAAAGAAAGCTGTTAAAAGACGACATCCATCGCATGTCATTTTTGGAATGTGCCACTGCATTTGACAATAATACAAGAAGTAGCTAACAGGCCCTTTTTAAAAAAAAACAAACTTGTCCAACACAACTGTTTTTTCTGCTCTGTTAGTGATCTGTTGCATAAATAACCTTGCATCAATTAACAAGGTTGTTTAAGTGACCTCTGAGCAGAAGAATAGGGCATCAAAACTATACAAAATTCAATGAAAACCTCCTGTTCATGTCACAAGCAAAAGTAAAATCTGTAGTAGGAATGTCTATAAACAATTTGGGAAAAAAGTCACAAATGTTCTGTATAAAGATTTCATGAAACTAAATTCAGAGACAACAGCAAGTCAGATTCTTAATTATTTATTACAAGAAAGGAGAAAAATCTGAGCAATTACTCCACAGAGATAGTGCACAATGTGTTTTGTTCATACACTAGAAGGTATCATTTACCCACTTTTGCTGAGAAGTGCTCACAAAACACACTGGAAGTTCTATACAGCATAAACATACAGAAGGTTCCTACAGAACTAAACAACTTGGTACCACAAGCTTTCCTTTTACGCCTCCTAGACTTACCATGCAAATACAGATAACTCAGTGATAATGCATTCTTTTTTATTGGAATGGCATAATTAAAAGAGCTAGATGGATCCATCCTTTTTCCAGCCAGAGGTAGTACAATAATTGGTTCTTATCAATCTTGTAGTAAATTGCAGACATGTGGTACCTGGCATACCTGTCTATTAAAATCCTGCAGAATGTAATCAGCATGTTTCTCTCAAAATGCAGCACTATTCTTCCAACAATATTCTGTCTCAAAACAGTGTTGTGAATAACTTCATACAGAAAGTGAGGAGAAAAAGCTGCAAATGGACATTAAATTTTATGTCAGATAATAATTATAACTAAACATTTAAAACACTTGGGGAAATGAATGCATAATAATTATTCATCCAGGCATGTTGTTAGGCACTAAAATTACAAGTGCTTTCAACCTCCAAATTGTGCCTTTAAGGCATATTAACATAGGTTGAAGGGGTTTGCCTTGATGCTATGACATGGAACAGCAAAGATTAATACCAAATCTTGCAGGATGAAACTAGATTAAATCTGTTGCCATATTCTGACTATTACAGCAATTCCATAGCAAGACTCAGATACAGAGAAAAGAGCAAGTGGGAAAAAAAATTCTGAAGCGATTCTAGAAACAAATAGTAAGAATGGGAAATTACAGAGTTCTTTCCTAAAGTAACAAAAGTGTTGACTAGAGAACTTTCAGACAAAACACATTGGAATTAAGGAATACTTCTGATACAGAATTGCAGAAAAACCTGCCCTATAAAGGTCAAGAAAATATAGCACTAGAGGTGGTTAGAGAACTAGCTTGGATTCCTGACACAAAGGTTACTTGTGGGGATGTAGGGAGTTGATAAGTGGGATGCCGTGAGCATTAGAATTTGTACTGTTGGGTTTGTTTGGGGCTTTTTTCTGCTCCTTTCTGTATTGATGACCTGGCAGAAGAAATGTGAAGAAAGGTGAGACAGTTTTTGCTGACACAAAAATGGGCTGGGGGAGTGAGTCAATACAAAAGTGAAAAGCAATATAGGTCAGAAAGTCTTAGGACAAACTAGGAGTCTGAATGGATAAAAGTGAGTTCCAAAAGTCAACCTAAAAATCATAAAATAATGAAGCAAGAGAAGAGAAACAGGAGATCAAAATTAATTTTCTTTTCACAGAACTCAATAGGGATATGATAAAATACAACATACCGGCTTCTGTAGCATTGTACGCATTATTGGTCATGTTGTGATTCAGCACAGTTCAAAGGCAAAACAGATGCTGAAATGGTTAAGCAGCAGAGGTGAGTCAAGGAAAGCACTCCATAACTAGGAAGCAATTCAGCCACTGGGATAACACCGGTAAGTCATGGTGTCAGAAAAGAAAGAATAGTTTAGAGTTGCTGAGTATACAACAAAGGAGAGCAACTTTACATGGTAAGACTGGGATGTGGAAAGCTTGATTATTTATAAAGCTAAGGGAAATTTTGTGGCTTTTTTCAAAAGTGAAGGCGATTATGAAGAAACTCTATTAAGGTACACACAATCCTGAAGGGAACAGAAAGGAGAGATGCTGCAGGCTATCTGAGCTTGTGTTAAATAGAAGTACAAGGGGTTATGAACTTAAGCTGGGGGGAGAATTGGACACTAAAAGAATTTAGGTAGAGTTTCCTTGCACTGCTGCCCTTAGTGAAATAACCTACCAAGGCCAGACATTGGTAATAAGCAGTATACAAAAAGAAATATTGGACAAATATATTGTGGTGTGACTGTCCATTTAAAGCAGTATGGCAGCTCCATGAGGGTTTTCTGCCCTCAGTTTGTCAGAAACTCTCCCAGCTTTGCAAAAGTTTTAAGACACTTAGTGCCCTTTTGGGAAAAATATAATTAAATAGGATAAAATGCTTGAATTCTGAGTATGCAATTCAAAAGTATGAGAGTATGGTAAGAATACTGCCATGCACCATATAATACAAACCATAGAATAAATGACATTTTATATTAACTTAATTGCTGATGGTATGTATCAGGATGGAAAGTACAAAGGACTGAGAACTCCTGGTTCCTAGGAGGGGAACAACTTAGGGATTGACATGTTAAAAAAAATTAAAAGTCTTTTACATTCATATTCTTTAGGAAAAACAGTTCTGAGGTTAGGAATACAACCCTCAGTTTCCTTATCCAAATTTTCCTAGGTATCCCTCTCATAACTACCAGGATTAGGACAGACAGAAGCTATTCACTAGGTGCTAACAAAACAGCACCTTTTTGATTCCTAACAACACATAATTACCTTAAACCTAAGAGGGAATGCTAGCTGTTCTAAAAACAAATATTAGATCCTTCTCTAAGTTTCCTCCCTCCCAAAGATGAATCTTTTTAACATCTCAGTTTTATCCAAAGCTCTGTAGAATCATACAGTCATTTAGGCTGTAAAAGGCTTCTACGATCATCAAGCCCAACCACTAACCTAACACAGCCAAGTCCACCACTAAACCATGTCCCCAAGTGCCACATCTACATGTCTTTTAAATACCTCCCTGGATTGTGAAAAACACTTTCCTGGACAGTCTGTTCCAGTGCTTGACAAACATTTCCATGAAGAGATTTTTCCTAACATCCAATTAAACCTCCCTTGGCACAACTTTGAGTCCATTTACACTTGTCCTATTTCTTTTTACTTAGGAAAAGAGACCAACCCCTGCCTGGCTACAACCTCCTTAAAGGTGGTTGTAGGAGCAGTAAGGTCCCTCTGAGCCTTCTCCTCTCCAGATTAAACAACCCCAGCTCCCTCAGCTGCTCCTCACAGGACTTGTGATCCAGACCTTTCCCCAGCTCCATTGCTGTCCTCTGGACACACTCCTGCACCTCAGTGTCCTTCTTGTAGTGAGGTGCCCAGAACTGGAGACAGCACTCAAGGTGTGGCCTCACCGGTGCCCCCTCACCAGGGGAGCAATTACTGCCCTGGTCCTGCTGGCCATAATATTCCTGATAAAGGCCAGGCTGCCACTGGCCTTCTTGGCCACCTGGGAACACACTGGCTGATGTTCAGCCACCATCAGCCAGCAGCTTTTCAGCTGCTTACCCTGAGATGCAAATAGTGTCCTCCAACACTGGAAGCTAGGCATTAATGTGGATTTCACACTGCCCTACTGTTAATGTTTGTGATATCCCCTTGCCTAAATATCCTCACATAGCCAGCACTGGAGACTGATGAAATATACTGAGGTACATAATCTTTAGGGCTGACACAGTACGGCTGCTCTTAACGTTCTCACATATGCCAGGGAATTCCTTTTGTTTTACTATAGAATTCAGAAATCAAACACATTTTTAGCATTGCACTTCATGAACTTCTGACAGGGATTGAATTATACAGGGATTGAACATAATGTGGGTGGATTTTGAAATCAGAGAACCTGATCTGTTCAAGAGAGCATTTTTCGAACAGGACTAACAATTCAGAAACATAATTTTAGACCAAAAGCCAGGTTAACAAGAAAGCACCTGTCCTTTATGGCCTTTATTTAAAATAGAACAATGTAATCCCAGAACACCACTGCCTGAAAAACATCTACAGCAGAAACTTTTTTTAATAATTTTAAAAGGAAAAATGATCATAAATGATCTTTGTGCGCATATTAAACAATGTAGGCATTCAAATTAAAGCTTTGTTACTGACTGCAGTAAAACTATTGTTTGTTACAGGTAAAATCATCTGCTGTGAAATACCATGTTTCAGGACCACCCACAAAATTGTGTGTTTAGAGAGTATTAAGCCTGAGCTTTACAATTCATGTGCTCCAAGTTAACGTAAAAAGTTTTAAGTTCTTTCAATTGGACACACTTCATTATCGTTATAGTAATATATTAATTATTTGCTCCTAATGAATGACAAACTGTCAGGTTTGATACAATGCAAAGCTGAAGAGAAGAAGCGACTATATTTTTGTCAACCACTGACTACAAAACAAACCCCACCAAGTTTTGAAATGGAAAATGCACTCCCTAAACATTTCAAAGCATTGAAAAATTGTCTTTGTCTATTATCTCATTGATTTTTCTGAACGGCAAACCTGTCAGGAGACCACCGAAGAGACTTCTTGAATCTTCCAGCAGTTTACCCCCTTGATTGCAAAATACTCTCATTTCCTAAGCCAATTTGATTAGAAAGTCACGTTGCTAACAAGTCATTTGGAAAGGGCTTAAAAATGCACTGTGTGAACATATGCTGTCTATTAAGTAATAAAAACACACACCACACACAGTTAAACTCATACCATGTCTGTCTTGTTGTCTGTTTAACAAAAAAAAAATTAAAATACTTGGACCAGTTTTAAGGGATCTCTCAAAATGGTTCGATTGTAAATGTAATTAACAAACTGGACTAGTCTTTCTATAACTTTGAGCCTTTAACTCCATCCCCTTGATATACATCACCACATTGATGATTCTTTGTACACTCCATTTCATACTACTGAGAAGAAATTGCTTAAGTAAGAAGGTCTTTAAAAAAAAAAAAAAAGACATTCATTAGCATCTGGACTAAGATCTCAAATTCATTTCACACAGACCACATCATAGATCTACGTAATGGCTACTTTAGTTCTCTATAGATAAATTCAAACATACTGAAAAGGGTTTCACACCTCATTATCATTTATCTAAGCACTCCTTTACCATCGAATTTACCTCCGCCATATCAAGTAGAGCTCAGAATTAAGAAGGTTTAGTGACAAAAAATGCCAAGAGCAGAAAGCTGACACATGCTATGCATATTGTAATGAATGACCTACTTTAAAACATGCATATATGTTAGTTCCTACACTATTTTACTGGTTATTCTCTACAGAAATTTGAGTCCCTAACTTATCAAGGAGAAAGTCAAAAGGCATGTGTTCATTTTCAAGGAAGCTGTAGATGGATGGCTGGTGCATATTTTTGTAAAACAGAGAGAAAAAAGGAGAGCTGAAGCAAATGGAAGAAGACTCATCTTAAAAAAGGTCCATATTGCTGAATTACAGCACCACAATTCTCCAACACTTGGATATGCATAGGTGACAGTTACAGTCTTTTTTTCCTGTGGGGAAAAAAAAAAACACCTAAAAACAAAACACCCCAAAGCAAAACAAACAAAATATCCCAAACCATCCCAACCAACCAACAAACCACCAAATGTATTTTAGATGTCAAAAACTACTTATCTTCACAGTTCATGTAACTTTTGGGGTAGGTTTGGCTGTCCACTCAGGGCATACCTTCCAGAAACTGAGATTTTATTACTATCAGATTTTTAAATAGATGTAATCCACGTTATTACATTTTTAAAATGATGTAGCTTTTTGAGACAGTGTTTCAAACTGATGAGTCCATTATGCAATTGTGCAGCTTGGTAGGTACTATCAGGATGAACTTTGAAAAGCAGTTAGAGTTTAAAACTGTACTTTCAAATTTATTTCACAGTTTAGCTTTCAGAGAAAGTGTTTTTCTCTACAGGAATTCTTAGACAGCCTATGCTGAGCAAACTAGGTGCTTCTTCCTTTCAAGTTAAACCCTTTAGATTACTTTAACACAGTTCTTTGTGGTTTAATTTATCATATGTCCTGGCACCATTTATCACTAAATGCAGAATGATGAAGAAATGGCTCTATTAAAATGGAATAACTACTGAATTAAAAAGCTGTTAAATGAGTTGGAGTGCAGACTCCGGTTAACAATATGTGGGAAGGGTGTTTGGCTGAAATAAATTACTTTCACAGTAATAATTTGAGAAGTGCACCTTTGGAGAAACATGTTCAAAAATTCACATCTTGATTTCCTGACTAAAATCGCATTCACCACTAATAATATTTTTAAATTAGCTTCATAGCTCAGGTGGAGAAAAAATTAGTCTCAAATACTTTGGTTCAAAATCAAAATACTCTTTATTAAAAAAGCTATGAATGGCAGTTTTAAAAATACACATGCAAAATAAAACAGCTGATTCCAATTAAGATATATTTCTCATGCTTACCCTTAACTTTAAAAAAAACCCCACTTTTACAATCTTTCAATGTAGTCTGCCATATAAACTTGTAAATAATATATAGCCCTGTAATTCAGAGTAGTCTGCATTGTAACTCCGAAAGTTGTAAACAGTCAACTACCTAATGAGTCAAGATATACTTTCATATTATTGATTGAAATAGAAAATGTAAGTAAGAGAAAGTACTGAATAGATACTCAGTAAGTTCATGGTAATTGATATAAGATGTTTCAGATATAAAGCATTTTTTTCATATTCTAAAAAAATGTTGGATTCAACAATTTATAGTTTGCTATTAACAAACAACAGCCCATTTCCAAACAACTATTTAGCGCTGTAGATCACTGCATTCTTACTCTTGTGCTTAATCAACACAATTCTTGTGGTTAACAGCAGCGTTTACTCAACTCTTACTGGGAAATTATTTAGCTCAATAAAAGGAAGTATCCATCTATCACTCAGGGCCCTCTCATGCACTGATTGATTTCACTGGAAGCAAAAATAATTTCCCAGAACTCACGTGCATCATCTTGCGCCTTTGAAATGACCTGCTAAGGGATATCTTATAGTCACAGAGTGGCATCTTTATGGCTTTAAGAGCAGATTTTATTTCTATGAATTTTTACTAAAAAGCTGCATCCTGACTCAGTCTGTTTTCAGGCTCTACTGTGGCATGGAATACAAAAATAGCTGTAACGCACATCTCTGTCAACTTTGCCAACACCATGTGTGGACAAATATCATGCATGAGATGCCAGTGCAAAGGCATGTCATGATTACTCACTCCCAGACATTCTAGAAAAAGCTAGCCATCTTACAAAAGAAAAAATCATAATGGCCAGAAGGGCCACTGTATTTAGCACAAGCCAATAGATCTACACTGAAATGACAGAACATGTTACCTGAACATTAGACAGTTTTATAGACCAGACAGTAATATAGTGATTGCAAGATACACCAGGTATTTCTAAAGGAAACCCAAATGGAGGGCCTTTTGCGCTTCTCCTCAAAAACTGAAAACGACTGTTAAGTTTACCTCAAACAATTGTGCATTTTATGAATCAGAAATACATGGGGTATAAAAAACACAAGGATTCTTCTTTCATTTCAGACTTGGTTGGTGGAAAACCTCATTTTTACCTCTACAGACTGTGTGATTGCCAGGCCTGTTGTGAAATCCAGGGCAGAAGTATATACATTGACCTTTACACTTGCCCTCCATAGTCATCTGCATATATACCATCTTGCTTCCTTTTGCATGTACAAGAACAGAAGGAGTAAGAATAGTAGTGCAGTGACCCACTTTCATACATCCTTCCTTAGCTTTAATATACCGCAATTTTTCCCTCCCTACGCTATCTGAAGGCCCCTTCATGGTTGTATACATTCATCTTGTTCTCTCCTTTGTATACACAAAATACTGTGTTCATCTGGTCCAGCACAGTAGCTAAGTCCACCTGCCCTTGCTCCTTTGCCAGCTAAAGCTCCATCAATCTGTCTAGGCAGGAATTAATACAGAAAGGAAAAAAAAAAAAAAATCATATTTTCTTTCATAGTTAACTTGAGCAGTGTTGAAGGGCCTTGAGGCTTTGGGCTTTTTTAAGGGTTTTTTTTGTGTGTGGTTTTGTTGTTGTTGGGTCAAGGTTTTTTTCAGAAAATTATAAAACTGGCAAGTTAAGAAGTGAATGTTACCTTCAGCTGAAAACTGTATTTAAGCATGAAAGACACACTCCATACAGTCTTTTCTGCCATGTTACCATGGATAAAATGAAGTATGAATTTAATCTCAAGTGGTTTTGGTTTTTTAACAAGTAATCTGCATAGAATTTATCTTATTTTCCTTTATAATAGTAAGCAGTTGCATAATAAAATACATTAATTATGAAATATATCTGATAAAACAATTGTTTCTTAGAGGTTTTACCACATCTGTAACACAGCAAATGTATCCTTATTGGTACTCAAGTTATACCATACAGCATAGCCACCCTCAAAAATGTACAGGAAATTAAGGGGTTTATTACTTGGAATGATATTTTAAACAAATGTGAGAGAGTCTCTGTTCCACAAGTAACAGAATCACTGAATCATCAGGGTTGGAAGAAACCTGCAAGATCATCTAGTGCAACCATCAACCCAGCACCATCATAATCACTCCTAACCAATAACCCCAAGTGCCACATCCAGATACCTCCTGAACACTTCCAGAAAAGGTGGTATTACCTCCACCCCGGGCAACTTATTCCAACGCCTAACCACTCTTTCAGTGAAAGGGCGATTTCCTAATATCTAATCTGAACCTCCTCCACGGAAAAAAAAATCAGAAATTGTCAACTGATTATCACAAAATTTAATCTAGACATAGAGATTTCAAAGGAATTTGGTTTCCTATTTGTAGGATGGGAAAAGGTGGCCAGACAGAGAAGAAACTTCTCCTCAGTGTACAGCTGAGGACAAAGTTGAGGGAGGATCCAAGATCTGACTGTGAGGAGCCAGTCTGCTCCCAAGGCTCCAAGGGAGGGCTGCCACCCACTCTGCACTATGCACAGGAGTGGGAGATCTTGGCCAGCCCTGAACTATAGATCAGGACCCACAAGTTCAGTGCTCATGCAACTACACAGCAAGTTCTGATGCCCTTCACTTGAAATAAATAATTAAATAAAATAGAATAAAATTTGCTGCTTTACCTGTTCTCTTACATTTACATTACATCTTACATTACATCTTACAATAGGCTCTGGAGATTCCTACAGATTCAAAATGGATTTAGGGAATAATTATAAAAATTTAAATGGCTGTCATTCATCAACACTGAAAACAGAACTCTCAAATCCTAAAACCTGTTTAGCACAAATGCTTCAAATGGAGGAGCTCTTACAAATGCTCTGCTGGGCATAACCAAATGTCTTAAGCAGGAATAAACAGACTAAGCTACTGAACTGAGGTAAGAGCAAAATGGGAAAATGCCCAGTTTCAGAGCAGGCAATAGTTTTAGGCTAAATTTGTTAAAGACCGTATTTTAATTTAAAAAAAGAAACAACCCTGAGTGTTTTACCAACTTTCTATTTCTTTAAACTTTCTCCTAAAAAATATTTATTTTCAAATACATACAGCATTTCACTTGCACTAATAATTTTGATTTCTTTTTTCAGAGTTTTCACCCATTTTTTAATTTGGGTTTCTTTTTTTTCATAGATTTAACCACACTTCTCAATGTTTGGGAAAAAACACCCCAAACAGTAACTTCCAAAGAAACACGTAATTCATTGACAGAGAATCCAAACAAACCCGAATAGCTCAGAAAGAACACAGCTTTTTAATAGTTAATATTCCATCCATTTAATATCTCTAATTATTTTCCCTCTGCAGCTTTGATGGGTAGTTATAGCCTGGAATAAAAACACTGTGGTAAGGACGACTGCACAGCAAGGTTAAGTGCCTTCTTGTCTTCAGTACCAATAATTACCTTTAAAAAAAAAAAAAAAAAAAAAAAGCTGTTTTCAGGTTTGACAGTTAATTTACTAATGAGTACGTGGACCCAATTTATAATAAAGCAATATTGACCAGAAGTAATCCTGCATTGGTACTCATTTGAATTATTTTATTGTTCAAGTCTCCTATTAAATAAATTGGAAAAGATTAATTTTGCAAGATGGATTGTCAGAGGCAGCTGCATAAACTAGATACATGTCAGCACTAAGTTTAATTATTGATCACAATACAATAGTGCTGAGTATTCCAATCCCCAAACAGCTTCCAGTAACTATCAGCAGATTCCAAATATAGAAACTGAAGGGAAAAAATTTCATTGCAGATGACTACATTTTAAAATAAATAAATAATTCATTAGCACCCAATAAAAAATTAATTTTAAAGTACAATTCAGATCACTCACTAGATCATATAACATGTAATCAGAAAATGAAAGTGCCTCCTTTCATGTGACAAACTCTAATGAAGTAGCATAATGTGCTTTTGATCAGGGGAGTCCTATGATTTGCCAGTTCTGGAAGAGAAATTATAGTTGGAAATGGAGGTTGGTTGGAGCAGAGTCCCTCATTACAACTGGTCTTGTTGCAAAACAAATGTAAATATTGCAGTATGTACAGCAGAACACTGTACTTAAGAAATATATAACAGGAAAGATGTGAGGATGCATCTTTGGAAAGAAACCATTTTCCAGCTGTAATTAAGTTCTCTAACTGCAGAAAGCAGTCTAACAGGACAATTCCAATGCTTTTTTTCCACAAGTAGTCAGTAGTGGATAGTTTTCCTTTTAATTTTAGAAAGTTCAGCAAATGGACATGAGAAATGCCTATCTATTTGAGATTTTGTACCTAGTCCTTAAAAATCTCTCAGGGAAAAAAAAAGGGGGGTGAAGTTACAGACTGATGAAACTCAGAGTTACTTTGTGAAGAGTTCTAATTCCAGGGTAGCAAGTGATGATGAGAGTTCTCTTAGATACAGGAATCAGCAGGTAGAGGTGTATAAAAATGTACATAGAGTTATATAAATACGTATGTATAGTAGCAGGAAAGATGGAAACAACATAAAATTGATTTTTTTAACACAGTGTCAGATATTAATATAGTATTGGTATGGTCATTGTAAAGCAATTTTCACAGTTTAATTCTGTACAATTACTGTTTAAATTTAGAGATTTTATTAACTTTCATATAAATAATATTAATGAAACCACTGCTTTTTCTAGTGAATTTTAGCATGCATCCTGAAAACTTTTCAACTTCCTCTGACCTTTTAAACAATAATTTCAGAGTATGACTCTGCTTTATTTACAGAAAAACTAATTTTCCAAGCCAGCATCCAATATCACAGAGAGTCCAAGTCCACTTTAACATTATCATCATAAACATAGTAGAAACAACTCCAAGGTAATTTGAAGATTATTTTAAAAATAAACAAGCCCTTCCAAGATTTTTTTCTTTAAAGCAGCTACAATGTTTTAAATTTTACTCACTGTTACACATATCCATGTTAACTCATAAATCTGGGCTTCATCCAACACCTGCTGAAGTCAATAAAATTGCCCCCTTGACTTAACCATGTGCTGGATCACGTCCTTTGTGACAATTATAACACACTTACCAAATGTTACATCCCCAGACCAGGAGCATTTTTAATTGAGCTTTAAAAGTTTTTATTAAACTCTTGCTATATTCCAAAAGACCAAACACAGCTTGCCACTGAGCCCTTCTCCTGGAGAGACTCCCAGGAGCACTAAACTCTTCTGATGAGTCTAAAGGAATGCTTGGCACACTCACTGGTTTTCACAAGGTCTGTGACTGCCTTTGGCAGCCATTGAGCACCTTTCAACATAACCTGCTCTAGCATTGCTATGCCAGTTTAGGAGTATTCTACTAGCTCAGAGAAATTAATTGCTTTAAAAAAAAGAAAAACCTAAGCTATTACAAACTTCCTTAACATATGCCCTAAAGCCATTTGAGGTGTACAAGCAACATTCTACCAGCCCTTACACCCACAGCCACTTTTATCTGGGGAAAGACATGGGTTCTCAGCCATTCCTTATGCTGCTGAAGCCTGGATACAAAGTAGACAAATTTCTTTCAATTGTGGGTTATTAGCAGCAGAAGATATTCCAGTCCATTCAATTCCCTTCCCCAGTTACAGCAGGTTATAGGCACAGTGGCAAATGTCAGCATCAACTAAAAACAAAAACCAACAAAATAAAACAAAAAAGCACACAAGAAAACAGCCCAACCACTTCAAAATCAGGTTACAGAAGATGAAGGCTACAGAGTTAAGAGAATCTTTTACATATGCCTAGGCATTCAGGAAAGTAATTTTTAATTAGAAATTATGTTAAATACAAAAGGTATTTCTTAAGTTGCCTTCTCTACAAAACATGATTTCTCAGACTAGGTAGTCAGCTGAAATAGATTAAAGCATCCCTTCCGTCATCTCTCCCCCAACGCTTCTGTGAAGACCTAAGCACTTAATTTTAAGCATATATGAAGTCCAGTGGGGGAAAAAAAAGGGCTCTCACTTGCTTAAAGGTTTTGTATGAATCTTTGCCATATTAAAAACAAAGTCTTTTGAAGTCCCAGTAGCATTTTCCAAACACCACAAAACAACTTCTGGAGAAGCATTTTTCACCTTAACTCAGTTCACTTAGTGTACACACAAAGGAAGTCTGTTTATATCCCAAGAGATTCACAACACACAAAATAATTATTCACTGACAAGGCTGTAATCTAAACCTCACAGATGAAGGCAGATGCTTTCAGCAGGAGTTATATGGGAAAAAAAACCAGTGCACAATCAATATTATTCTTTCATATTATTATTATTTCAATAATGCCTAGAGGCTGACAAATGTAAGGGAATTACCATGACAAGTTTATGTTTACAAACCACACTATCATACTCAGGCCTGGAAAATCTCCATGGCAGTTGTGCCACCCAGCTCCTTATTCATGTCTACCTCCCTCTGATTGTGAATGGATGCCTCTAACACAGTAAAAACCCCTGGCTTTCCTTCACACTAGTCCCTTTGTGGGAACCAAATTTTTCGTTTTCATCATCCCTGTAGGTCCTGTGAGGTTTGATCCTGCAAATGAAGGAGCTTTGCTTCATGACCATTACTGCCTGCCCATTGGGCTAGAGCATCAGGAGGGCTGTGGACTTCTGACAGATAAACATTTTTGTTGGTACAGATAAAAAATGGACTGGTACTGCCCTCCAGGCTGCCAAGTCTGGGAGGCAATAGTGCCCTGGGCTGGAAAGTTATTTTTAACCTTCTGTATTAGGTTTAGAGGAAAAGAGAGCTGAACTACAAATGAAGTAATGAGTGTTTAGCAACTACTGGACAATAAACTACTAATGAAGATGTGCCACCTCCTCAGAAAGGGGATTTTGCCATTTGTTGAGGTTCTGAGCCTTGTCACTGCCTTAGAGACATATGGAAAGACTGCACCCTAAACATGGCAGCAACCCCAGCGTAAAGTGGCAAAGGGGGAGACCTGCAGCCAGTACTGCAGCATGTGGGGAGACTCCAGCCCGTCTTGGGCAGTGCTGGCAAGAAAGAGATATCATTGCCGATCATGAATTCTAGTATGGAAGGTTGTCAACCCTTTATTCCTGCAATAAATACAGATTTGAATACACAACTAATATTTATCAGAAATCAGATTCAAAAAGCACTGCATGAATTTCATGCTAAAACCTGTAAATGTCTAATCTAAATTTGAAAATGTGTTTATTTGTAAAAGATGCAAAATATCAGCAGTTGTATAGAACAGATAAAAACAAGTCAAAATATAAATCTGTTCAAAATCAGTTTAACATTATGAGAATTTGCTTTTATATTAAGTTCAGGTCTTATTTTATACTCAGAAAGAAATACCCAGATTTAAACTGTTTTTTCCCTACAACCCACCCAGAAATGCATACAATTAATGTGTGAAAAAAAACAGTAATTACTTGTAAATATCCTGTAAATATTTTATTCTTCTCACCTATGAAAAGCAAGAACTTCAAATACTTTCACATAAAATTACATGGTCAAAATTTCAGCCCATACAGCTCAAACCTGAAAGCCAGTGTTGACTTTTATCATTGCTCTCACTCAAAACAAAGCACCTTTAAGGAAAAAAGAATGAAAGTGTTCACTTTCACCTTTACCATAATCAAGGGCACCAAATGAATGGCTTTGCAGGGGCTTCAAGACTGGTAAAATTGGCCTTACCAAGTTTTTTTTATTCTCGATACCTCTTTATTTTTTTCTTCAAATATGAACAAACTAAAAAATCCTACATGGAGGAAAATGATGAAATCAACCCAGAGAGAGTCATGGAGAGCAGCTCAGAGTTAAATAATGGAACAGCTTTGTGGTTACCATTCACACAGCTCTCGGAGTCGGGGCTATCAGGCAATGAAGTAGAATAATGAAGCAACTCCTTCAGATAAGAGATCGGCTTTATAAATATGATCTTTTGTACAGCAGCTGTAGAACTGTACACTTGAAAATAAGCTCGTCATATCTCTGACAGCAGGTGAAGTGGCTCAGGTTTGTGTATGCTTATGAGTTTCTGGGAATATTAGTAAGTTTACAGAAATAAAAACAGAACAAAGAAATTCTTTAGGAGAAAAAGCTTCCCGGTGCATAAGAGCTGGTGGCTGAATGCACACGTACATGGTCAGCAGCCAGTTATATGCATGTGGCTTGGAGAACAGGGTTCACAACCATCATTTCTAAAAGCACGGGGCATGTTTTTGCTTACAGGGTAGAAACATCCCTTCTATAACAGCAGCATTCCTATGAGAGGAGTATATCCTCTTTCCTTATCAGCACTAGGCTAACAGGGCAGTACCTAATGAAATACATAAATAGATCTGACATCCTGTCCATGGGGGACCACTGGACAGTACCAAAGCCATAAAATATCATATTATGTGCTCAAACACTATGTGTATATGCAGCATTGATAAATTTGCCATGTGTTAATACCAGAACAATATTTGCATGCATACTGAGCAGTGTGTTTTTATTTCCAGTTGTCTTATAAATAAATTCCTAAGAAATAGTGAGAAGCAATTCTTGAATATTTTGAAGTGCATTAATATGTAGCTCTTTAAAAATCTTATCACACAAAGTTAATTGAACAATTTTTTATTTCTTTTTTCAGGGCAAGGGAGTATTTATTTTCTGGTTTGGTGGGTTATTTTTTCTAGTTTAAAAAAAATAAATTACTGCATTCCCCAAGATTTTGATATATGTTTTTTTGCTTTTCTTAAAAGACTACTTCAGCTCTTCTATTGCTAATTGCCACAAAAAAAATTATCAAAAAACCTTTTGCATTATTGTCATTAAAAAAAAAATTCTAGCCACTGCCAGTCAAGTTCATCACAGTGATTCTCAGTTCATAGACTGAATATTCAGTTTTAGCATAAGAAGGTTTTGATTCTTCTGTCACCACAACTCTGAAATCAATGTTGTTGCTGCAGGTGGCTGAAGCAATGTGAACAGCAAAGACACCAGCACTGTCTACACATAAGATGGGTGCTAGGGAGGCTCGAAGGAGCATCAACAGAAGTGTGTGCTATGGGTAAAGGGCTCTAAAAAAGCTTTAAAAAACTAGGAATACAACAACCAATTTTGCAGACACAAAGAGGAGAATGTTATGCATCAAGTGTAAAAAATTTGAGGTTTCAGAGATGGGAAAACAACAGGCAGCTGGAAAAATAGACTTACATGCCTGCATGGGAAGGATGAATGTGGTCCAAGGGCTGGGTATTAGAGCAAAGGAGACACAGATCATGTCTTTTCGTCTACCATTCATTTACTGACTGATTTTTAGAAAATAAACAGGCCATTCTTATGTGTACTCATTTCTTCTCTTGCCCACCTCACCTATTTGGATAATAAATTCTCTGGGACAAAGATTCCTCTTTCTTGAGTATTTGTGTGAAACACAGCACAGTGAAATTTCAGTGTCTTCACACAGTCTCTGAAGTACAACTATAGTATAAATGATACAAAATGTGAATTATACAATAGTTACATTACATTTACATTTACAGTTTACGAATCTGTTTATTTTTGCCTAAGAGCCCCGCAATGTTTTCTGACCAAGTAAATTTTAGATCTTAGTGCAATAAATAAGATCTACTCCACTGAATAAATAAATTTTAATTTCTATCATGATACAAAACACAGAGTATGTTTTATACATATAAGGAACAATTTCAAAGGCTCCCTTGAGTTTCAATGCAAGACTCTTGTGCATCCCTTGTGTCTCTAAAAGTGTTCTCTATCTAGTTTCGAAGAAAGAGACAGAGAAATCATGGCTGAAGAAAACAACTGTGAAAACACCTCTACAATACTGCAGCATTTTCTGTTATTCCAGTGCTTCAGCACACTCTCCAATATTTTGATCATGTACTTCTTAACATTTTAAATAAATTGATACAAAGCAACAAAACCTCAGAACTAACAACAGTCACTGAATAATTATGAGATCATTGCACCATTCAGCAATTCTGAGAACAGTCAAATGACCTTGCAGAATAGATCTCCTCTAGCAGAGAGCAAGTGCATGGAAAAAAAGATCAGTAAAGAGGAAAAAGAGCCAGACCAAAAATAAAATGTAAAAAAAAAGAAAAAAAAAAGCTAAATTTGAGTGCATCCCCTGCATATGCTTCCTCCCCCTGCCTCTGAGTTAATGTTAACTGGCAGAATCATAGAATGGCTTGGGTTGGAGGTGACCATAAAGATTTTCTAGTTCAAACCTCCACGCCATGGGTTGCTCAGAGCCCCATTCAATCTGGCCTTGAACACTTTTATGTATGGGTACCCACAACTCCTCTGGGCAACCTCTTCCAGTGCCTTACACCACCACAGTAAAGAATTTCTTCCTAATATCTAACCTAATTTACGCTCTTTCAGTTTAAAAGCCATTCACCCATGTTCTATCACCACATCTCCCTGCAAAAATCTTTCCCCATCTTTCTTGTAAGCTCCCTTCAGGTAGTAGAAGACTGAAATTACAACAGAAGAAAGGAACAAAATTATGTAGTGGAATCTACAGCCCCTATCTTTTCTACCTTACTTTCTACTGGAAGGTTTTGTCTAATTGGATTCATCCAGACTCCCACCCTTTTCCTTGTGCCCATCACCACTTCTTTTCTCTTTCCCTATAGTCACTCTGGACTTCCTCTCTTCTCCTCCTAAATATTCTTGCTTTTTTCATTCTTCTCTCTTTCCCCCTCTCCCCAGTCTTTTTAGGACATTTGACCCATAATCTTTTTCCTTTCTCTTCTCTGCTCTTTCATAGCCCCTTTCAAAGTGAGCTGAAGCTACTGCATAGGCACTGAACAGGTGTTTGCTAAGGCTGCCTTTCTCTCTCCTATGCAAAAAGACACTCGCAGCAACGAGAGGAAAGGAGACAAGAAAAAAACAAACCAAGTTAAACAATAAAACCCTGCAAAATAAAAAAAAAAATTTAAGAAAGTGCAGATAAAAGGGAAACAGGTGTGTGCAGGCCAGAGGGAAACAAGAGAAGGTAGAGCTGAAAAGAGAAGGAATTTAGATGAAGCCAAGGGGATTTAAAGAAATCAAGAAATGAAAGCCGAAAGCTCTTTTTCACAATCATGTCAGAGGAAAACAAAGAAGTTGAAACAAAAGGAGACCAAACAAGAAAAATTACTCTAATTCTAGGCAAAAATAATTAAATTAATTAAATAAAAACTAGCCCAATGACCAGAAACAGAAAGAACAGCGAGGAGAAAAAAAAGAGATGACAGAAAACACTGGAAGTAAAAAGAGATATTGTTAAAAAACTGAGCAAGAGTTAAAAAAAAAAAGAATAAATAATAATTTTAAACTACATTAAATGCAAATACTATTTTCCCACATTTATCTTCCTATTACTTTTTTCATCTGGAAAGTCAAAGAAGAGAAAGGAAGGAGTACAACAAGGAACCTGGAAAGAAATGTGGAAGCAGTCATCTCTCACATCTCTGATCACCACCCTGACTCTGTATTGACCTATATGGTCACTACAAGGGCAAGGGTTGAGGGGCACAGATGGATTGGAAAAACAAGATTCCAAATGTGGTGATAAGGTCTTTTTGCTTTTAAATTTTGAAAAAGAGCTGCCATTCTTAATGCTTGTAGTTTAGCATGCATCTTACATGCATCAAATTATCGCATCTTTTTTTGACAGAAATACTTTTCAGAAACAACTGGAGAACAAAACTTCTTTTCTACATTAAGCAGCTTTTTCTAGCTCTGAAATTTGACACAAGTTTGTTTTAAAGGTTAACCATATTTTAATTAATACTTGGGATTAATTCTGAAAGGAAAGGGGAAGCAACAATCTGTCTTTCCACTTATCAGTGGAAATGGTGACATAAAACCAGAAAGAAACTCACCCCCAAAATAGAACATGTTATAACAGGAAGAAGTTGAAAGAAAGCTGTTTTCTTATACTGACAGAACTTTCAAGATTTTTTTCCTCTATATCAGACTGATTCAATAACCAGAAATATAAAAATTACTTCTTTTCATAAAATGCAAAAATTGCAAGCATTCCTTGTTTTAACAATCTGAAATATACAGCTTGGGTTTGCTTTTTTAATGCTATAAATGGCTTGTTTTTTTAAATGATAACAAAAATTTTAACCCAAACTGAAATCATTCTTGACAAAAAAAGACACTTTCTCCACACCAAAGCAACAACAAGATATTATACCTGATCCTTTGTCAAAAATCGGTCTGAATTCAGCAAAATGCAATCTCCCAACAAATTTTAAATACAATTTTTGGCCAAGAAAACTCTTTTTTTGATTACTACTTCACCTCATGTGAAAATTTCTAACAGTTACTTACTAGAGTAGATGAAGGTGCTCTAAGAAGGAGTGCCACACACTTCAGCACACAAGAGTTCATCCTGCAACAGGTCAGTTTATCTATCTGCTAAGGGAGAGTGTGTTTGAAGGTCATTTGCAGGCACGTAAATGCAGAACACCCACCTTCCCTACCACAAAAATATGCTTCTGTTCCCAAAGGCTGCAATGATGCAATCTGACATTAACTTAAACTGTGTACCTTACATACAGAAGCAGTTCAATATATTTCAACTCTAAGTAATAGTTTTAACAAATTCATAATCCATCATTCATTTTCTGCCATAGAGATGCTGTATTCTCTAGCCTTTCTTTTATATTCTGTCCCTCATCCTTACTGCACTCAATTCGCTCAGTTTATCTTTTTATATTTACTATATGTGAGAAATATTCAAACAAGGAAAAAATAAAGACACTTTTAGCAATGATCTCTATTCTTTACATAATGTTCTGAAAGGTTCCACATGACAATGCTGGCAGATGTTGATGCAGGCAACGTTTTAGCTAAGCCAATGATTGACAGATACACCATTATTTCTGCAATCTGGACTGACTGTTACACAGAGTAAATGCTAATCCTTATCCATTCAGTTGTTTCTTCACATTATTCATTTTTTCCCTCCAGTGCAGAAATGACTTGTTTGTTGCACTCCTAATCCTGTGCCTTTGTGCCAATGGACACCAAACTGCAAGAACACACCTGGACAACTATTCTCTGATGAGGCCACAGAAGTGGTAGCCACTATAGCAAATGCCTGCTAGTAAAAGCCATGATTTGTGACTCCTGGGGAGCCAAAGAACAATTCTCCTAGCTTCAATTAATTGATATATATACCTAGAGATTTTGTGTGGTTATGTAGGTATCTCATTTTATCAAGACTGCTTTGCATGCAAAAAAGATGCCTGACAATATAAACCTGTACTCTAGCCTGTTTTAAATTAGGTCCTCCACAAAATGCATGCTCAGGAGATGGAAGACTTTTACTGGATTTAATTGGATGTTAGCTTCTGAGCATTCCAAGGAGTGAATTGTGGGAGACTTTGATGCCATGGCACATCAGGTTGGATTAGCAATGAAAGGAGAGCACATTCTGAGCAAACGATCCAAAAAATGCAATTGCAACAAGAAAATACCTTGGGACAATCAAAAGCAAATCTAAAGTGGTTTTGATTTGAGAATATTTTTCATCTTAAGTTCTGCCCTCAACAAATCAGTTTCGTGTAGCACAACAGAGAAAAAGCTAAGTTTAACAAGTTGTATAAGACTAACTAAGGCAAAAATTGCGACAAGAAATTTTCACTCTTAAGTGTTGCCAGGACCTTTATGCAGAAGTCATAGATGTGCATTATAACCACTTCCAAACAGACAAAAAAAAGTGGTGAGTAGATGATCCCATCCCATTCCACTCCTCATTTCTAAATTTTGGCATCTGAAAATGGTAAACTAGACTGACAGAGGTCATGGACCTGGGTAGTTTGCACCTCCCACTGTTACTGTTACTGTTCGGAGCTTGGGTTTGTTGTGTTTTATTTTACAGGTAAAGAGGAATGTAACAAATTCAACAGACTGGAAACAAATCTATGAAGACAACATTTCTTGTGGTATTCTGGTCCAATCATTGTAACTGCAGCTCTAAGAAAAATCTGTCCCTTTTACCTACCACGTAGAGAGCCCAATTTTCAATTATTTTAATGAATCAAGTACTTTGTGTTTTTCACCATGTGACATTTATCATGGAAATAGAGGCGATTCCAACTTCTGTCAGACCTGATTTAAACATACAGTTGTCTATGAGGTTAAGAGATATTGCAAAAGGAAATCAGTGGCAGATTGCCAAAAAGTATTTGCAATATTAGGAGATACATCCATGTACTGGCAATCTGAACATTACAATCTTCTAAAGTTCATTTGCTTACTAAACCATAAGAAAAATATCAGTACATACTCCTGAATGAAAATATTTTCAGTAAAAATATTGGTGAGTTATTCTGTGACCCTTTACAGATTCTGATTTTGCTCCTCAATCCAAGAACATGCTACTTGTACACCAATAAAGTATGGTTTGATGTTTAGGGTAGTATACCAGTTAACAGGTGACAAAATTAGATAAACTGTATTACCCCTTTTGATACGTTTTGAAATATCTCTTCAAAATATTTGCCTGTGACTAGAAATAATTGATAAAGCAAGCTGAAAAAATTTGCATGGGGTATATTTAGCATGTGATTATTTTTGGTCCCAGAGCATGGATCCAGCAAACTGTAGATTTAACAAGTGGATGAAATTTTGGACTGAATAAGTCGTCAAAAAAGTTTCCAGCATAGTGTGTACAAAAATCACATAAACTTCAGATAAACAGACTTCAAAATGAGATGGTCTAGGCAGCATTCCAGAGCCTAACTGAAGTGCCATGAACCTGAAGTGGCTCTGAAGAGATTCTTTGACCAGCAGTTAAATCTGTAACAATCCTTTGAGAAACTTTGATTTGGTGGGGTATTAAAAGAGCAGCCTGGCAGATAGCAAGTTGATCCGACCGCAAAGCAAATTTCTACGTATGCTGAAGGACAACAAAAAGTACAGATTTAAAAGGGAAAGAATATTTATTAGTGTAATCTGCATTTTAAATATCTGCGAGGTGTGAGGGGTTTTGATAGCTGGTGTTACTAGAGTAGGCATCCTCAATCCAGCTTTAGAAGCTGAGATCACGAATTGCAGTAGCACAAACTATATTGTTGGCTTGCCCCTGAAACACATGCAATTGTTACAGTTCTTGTTTCTCCTATCTTTAAAAGTAATACTGGCAGTAAGAAAAATAACAGCGGCCAAAAAAAGAGAAATTCCTCCCCTAAATGAGCCTTGAAGAGCTTGCCTAAAGATAGGAGTCTTTCAACAGATATGTCTTCTAGAACAATTTTTCTAGCAAAGTTCTCAGAAATAAAAATAAAAGCAACTTTACTAGTCTACTAGATGAGTGACCATCTAAAGTTGCCAAGGAATGAAGCAACACATGACTGCTACAAAAAGCCATCACAGCTATGCTCATCTGGGTGGCACCATGCCCCAAAGCAAAGGGATGTCTCTATATTTATGGAATCCACAGCTGAGACCCAACCCATCAATAATTCTATAGCTTTGAAATAAATGAAAGTTAGCTTGAAAGCTTTCAGACAATCTCTTAATAGGGAGATGACTCTGCTCTGAAATGATGTCTCCTGGCTTCTAACGGAGCCAATATCTGCTAAATATTTCATAGTCCAGACCTCTTTTAAGGGAGGAACAGAGTCAGGTACCTCTTTACCTTGTTTCTGAATTTCTCAGGTGTCTGTTCAAGGTGGCAAAATGAACTTCCCTAGAAGGGAAATTCCACTTCTTCTTCTTTGAATTTTTGATATAAAAGCATTGCAATATGTGCAGCTGGTAACAAACTGTATTTGATACTACTGTTCTTAGCAGTTTCCTAATTGCTAGCTTTGATTTAGGCAACTAAAACTGCAAGAGGGATATGTCTCGGTTCTGGCAATTAGCCCTCTTTTTGGGACAGAGATCTGTACTTGAATTTTTGTACAAGAACCACAGATAATATATTTAAACCTTTTCAGCAACATTAGATACACTGTCTGATTGTCAGGCAAATGAGAGAGAGTAACCAAGGTTTGCCATAGTCCTTCACCATAAGAAAGTGGTATTTGACAGGTTTTTTGTAGAATGTGCAAAGCTTGAGAGATCCCCTTCTGTAGGGAACAGTATGGCAATGCCCAGAGCACCTGCAGACAGAGAAAGAGGACATATCCTGCTGGAGATGGTGATGCAGTCACCTTTGCTACTTTATGTGATTCTAGTTAAACATTCCTTATTCTCAGTGCTTCAGCATGACTGTCAATCAGTCACTAATATAACCCTCGCATTCTGTGTTACTCGTCCCTGGATTTTCAGTCCAGGAAAGGAAATCAGATTTCAAATGAAGTTTAAAGTATGATGTGGAAAAAATAGAGTCCCCAGCATGAGCCTTATGGTGCATAACAACAGACCCCTTAATTCCTCACAGCTCTTAACCTTTTGATACCCTACTTTGAACTTCTGTAAAACTAGGATGCTGACCTGCTTCGTGGGTGGGTGATTATAACACTGAATTAATATTTGTAAACTACTGTGATACATTTGAATGAAAAATTTAGAACTGTAAAGAATTATGATTATGATGAACCTCCAATTCTTTTTTAAGTTGTCCATCTGTCATTATAAACCAACTTGAAGTAGGCTATTATTCAAAAAGCTTAAAATTAGTTCCATAATACTAGTTATCAAGACAGACCACTGTTTTAACTTAGCAAGTAGTGAAAGGGAAAAAAAAGCTTCACTTATATTTTAAAGACCTTTTCTATTTATATGGCTTTTATACCATGATAAATGGTACAGCTGTTCTGTAAGATACCCCTGTATTGTTATAGAGAAGAACTTCAGATTTAACCTGACCTACTCAGAATGGATATCTACACTACAGTATGTCATGAGACCTTTGTGATACTTCTTTGATAATTTTTTGCAGACCTCCATTAGAAACATGGAAAAGCTACTTCAAGAGTGCACACTTACAGCGTACTGTTTACCTATACACTCATAAGATCAAAACCCCTGGTCTTACTGTTTTTGTTAACAAGGAGCACTAAAAGTCTTCCCACATACTGAGTTTTGGTTTCCATTTTACAATCTGAGATGACAGACGGCACAAAAATGATGAGAAAACTGTGGGGAGGCTTCCAGAAGATTGATTCTCTCATCAGCTGATTCTTTTCTAGTTAGTCTTTTATTGACTACAAAGGTATAGCCAATGCAGAAAAGGAAAACCAGACTGCCCTGTTTAATCCTGAGGGCATTGGCAAAAGGTGATCACTTTTTGAGAAAACAGAGGCCTACAAGGAAATCAGCACACTGTATGAGCCGTTAAGCTGATTTAAACACACAGGGGATGCCTGGGGTTGAGCTCAAGATCTCTGAGGTGTGAGATGAGAGTGAAGCCATTGCACAGACTAATATTACTGAGCTTTAGTAGCAGGTGGCATAGTTGATCAGTCAGGAACCTGTCATTTGGAGAATAGACCAATAGATCTGAGAGAGATGAAAAATCCTCCCTTTCTCCCCCCTCTTCCTTACCAAGAATAAAAATATTGCGATTATGAAGTTTAGCAATTACCATCTAAAACTTATCACAGTTTATGGAGTTACAAGCAATAGGGGAAAACCAAAATATAGTTACAGAACACACACTGGCAGAACATATAAAAAAAAATTAAAAGCAATTGTAGCCATGATTGCAATAACACTGTCTGCAATTCTGACTCATAGGATTCCAAGAAAAACCATGATCAGATGACAAAAAAGAAATATACAATGCCCCAGCATAGCAATATTTACTTTGCATTAAAATCTGTACTTTATCATGAGAAACACGTTCTGTAGCTCTTACACTACGTGCATGCTTATAGCAACTGTAGGGAACTTGCAATGGTTTCTGGTATGTGCTTCTCCAGCAAACAAGAGCCACCATTGAATAGATAAAATTGAATGCAAAATTTTCACTGTGCTTTCTGCATCTATCACATTATTCAAAACTCAGTTTTTCTGCCCTTTGTTCCCATTTTATCTGAACTCTACTCCGAATTTTCAGATAAAAACCTATTACTGCTATTTGACAAGCAATAAGGTACCTAAGCAAGGCAGGCCAAAAACAAAAAAATCTTTCCCATTCCATAGGCCCAGATTTCAGGTGTCTTTTGCACAAACAGATCTGTAGACACACTTCTGATAAGCAAACTACCTATTCATGGATTAGTTGGTTTTAAAATTTCAGCGTACAAGCCTATATAATGGTGTATCTCAACAAGTGGTTAATGTTAATAACCAAAATAATTGCAAGTACTTTGTAGTTTATATTTCAAAGACCAGCATCTACATATACTAGGAGAACTCATATAATTTGTAACTATCTTCACATTCAAAAGCACACCACAAATCAAATGAGCAGTAAGTGTAAAATCCAAGGTTAAATATTTTGAATATATATTTCTTTTTCTGGGGATACATAATTTAAACTCTCTCAAACAGAACTTATGTGGACACTATACCAGCATCTAGTATACCAGGTACAAATGCGCAATAATTGCAGACTCATTTTTAACTCAGTAAGTTAGCATGAGTGAGACAAATTGCATGCAAGACAGATTATCCCATGAAAGAAAGTTGCCCTCTAGACTGGATTTAACAAGGTACAAAGGACTATCTTCTAAAACTGTCAAAATTTAAAAAAAAAAAAAAACAACCATGGCATAGCTTTCTTGGATGATGTTGCGGAATATTGTAATTCTACATGATAGAGGTGTCCGTACAGCAGCTACCACTAACCAACTGCTGACATAACATGGCTGCAAGACTGTAAATTTTGTAAATGGTGAGATTTCTGTCACTACTCTTGAATGTCAAGTTACCCAATTCTACAATCAAACACGAAAGCAAAGTCATTTACTGTAACTTTAGTTAGCTTAATACATTAAGCACTGCTTTTACAACTAAAAATACACACATTTTATTCTGAATTGAATTTTGACTGCTTGCATAATGGGTATTATCTTAAAGTCTTCATACAGAAAGAACCAACCTTCAATCTTGTAAGTAAGGTGCCAAGCACGCTTCCAGGTTGGGAGAAATACACGTATTTCAAATTACTATCAGTACAAAAATAAATAGCATTAACCATGAGTGTACAACACCTTTGACTTGATAGGAACTACCTTCACTCATGAAACTAGAATAAAACTTAGAAACTGAGAATGCAAGAACTACCAGAGAGAACACCCATGTTCTGAATCTATCTCCAAAGTTGTTGCTTTTTTGGGTCTTAGAGTCAGCAGTAAAGCACTTTTTAGAAGCTGCTTATGGAATCACTGATTTCTGGAAGGATGTTGGAGTGAAGCCCTAACTAGATACAGTTTTGCACATATTGTACCAGTGCATCATACTACTAAATGCTTCAGATAAACCGAAAAACAGAACACATGTCGCACAAGATGTCATTACCAACTTGCTAAAAGAAGGATTCATATGAAACTACGTGCCATCAATATGCTGCTTCCCAAAAATAGTAATTTGTGGATACATAGTTGAGACCATGACTGAAGATTTTTCTTTTCATACATTTAAATCTGAATCAAGCAAACAGCAAAAATTTACGTTGACAAAGGGTGGGAGTGGCTGACTTCTTTTATTTCATCTCACTTCTTCAAAATTAACTCAAATGACCATGTGTTTGGACTCTATATTACACCATGACTAGCTCGGTGCCCATGTAGCTTTTTAGACACACATAAGAGAAACATTTTCTGACAACAATATTAGAAACAGACTCTTCAAAAGATAAGGGATATAAAACTTAATTGCTCTCTAGCTATTATCTTCCTTACAACATACAATCTTTTTTTATGCCATCCAGGCTAAGTCAGACCTGAAACCTTCCAAAAGAATCAAGGCTTCATGAAATCTGCGAAGTTGACAGATAAACCAAAGTGCATCAGATGCATAACCCAAGTACATGCACCCAAAATACCTTGGCAAATCCCTGTGGTATTTCACACAAAATAATTTGATTTTGAGAGTGGAAAATTGTGACAAGACAAACAATGCAACGTTCATTGCTATTCTCCTTAACTTTCCCCCAGCTGAAAGTTGTCTTCCAATTGATTTCTATAGTCGGTACTACTCTAGCATGTTTACGAGCCTCATATTGTGATCAACCACCTAAGTGAACTTTGCAAAGAAAAAGGACACTCTTATTCTTAAGACTGTAGCATGTAAGTGCTACTTCATGGAGGAACAGGTTACTGATCCAGTCTGGTACACCATGTGCTATGCACACTTCTTCCTTTATGGTGCATGTCATTTGCATTTGTTACAGACAGTTACTGGAGAACTTGGGGTTTTGTCTCATATCTTCACCACTAGATTCCCTTTCAGTCACTGACATGCAGCTCAGGATAGCATTCCTCTTATTGACACTGTGGAATAAACAATACATAAAGCACATAGATGACTTTAAAATTTGCATTTCAGAAGTGGAACATAGTCCTTCAGTATCAGACCAGGAGAAACCTATACTCTTCCTCAAAGATTTTCCTTAGCCATCAACCATTTTCTTCTAACTCCTTCCATACAAAGAATTTACAGAAATTCTGTGTTTGCAGATTCTGCCATTAGAGATCACACATTTCTTGAGCACATATATATATACATATGATGGCAAACCTGTATCTGCACATACTCTAGTCATTAAAGTGAAGTTGGAGGATTACTTCCATTTCCACTGCTGCATTTTGGGCTTCATACTCACCCATTCCCTGGCGCATAATGCCCTTTTTAGAAGATTAAGAAAAATCCTTCCTGATCATTGCTCAGTCCTCAGAACAGAGGTGTTAGAACAAAATTCTCCACCCTCTAACCTTGATCTTAGTGTATGTTTTATCCTACCCCTTCATGGCAATGACACCAACATTAAAAGAGAAGAAAAAAAGGAGCAGTAGCAGCAAGAATGTTGAAGAACTTAATGATATAAAGATTGTTAAAAGCGACAAAACAGACTACTTTTTTCCCCCAGGAAATACGACAATTATTTCAGCAGACTCAAGATGTTAACTTCATTTTATAACATTGAAGGCAATGACAAAATGCACATCTTCAACAATGATAACAATACAGACACACATATATATACAAAGTACTTATATTTTTGTAAAGCAAGATTTACCCCTAACTCAGTAAACCTCATGTTAACTTTACTCCTCCTCCCAACACAAACTTATAAAAACAGGTGAATGTCACATCCTTTTCTTGCCTTTATAAAAGAACGATACATCAATTTTGAGGCCTAAAGCAACTAGTAATTTTTTTAATGTTTTTTAATTCTGTGTTTAACTGGTCACTGACGGCCCCTCCTTGCCACAGCACAAGTTGCTGAGGCTGTGAAAGCTCACAGGAGTAACCAGCCAATGATATTATAGAACAATGAGAAGGTCAAAGTTGCATTGCATATTGCTGTCCTTCTTCCAGCACAGCATACAGCATCCAAACAGGAAAAATTAACCCTTTACTCAGATTTCTTATTACTGACGTAAAATAGAGCAGGATGTCCTGCTAAGCCAGAGCAAGCAAAGTAAGGTGAAATTCTTGGGGAAAAGCCGTTATAATTAGGGTATTGCTTGCCCCCTCATTCTGCCTTTTGTGTCAGAAAAAAAAAAAAAAAGTTGCTAGTGAGGAGGACATGGAAGTGTCTTTTGTTATCTAAAGAAACGAACTATAGTTTTCATCCCACTAGGGGTTTCCAGAGTAAATGGAGCTTTTCTTTCTTTCAGTCTTATTTTAACAGTTCTCAGACTGACAAGCTGTTATAAGCATCAAGTTACCTTCTACTGGAACTGCATTAAGGAAAAGTCCTATCTTTATCCCTCAAGACAAAAAGAATTAATTTTAACATAAAAGCAAAAAAAGATGCAAGTATGGAAAAACATCAAACAGTGATTTTCAACACAGGCATAGCAAGAGCTTATAAAAATGCAATGCTTAAAATATTTTCATATTCACACATGAGAACATACATAGAGATATATATAAATAAATTGTATATCATATATGCATATGTTTGTGTATATTTCATACGTTCAAATAAAGTGATTGCTGTGTTTTTATACTTAAATTCCAGGCATCTGATATTAGTTTCTTAAGTTAATGAGCCTTCACCTTATCTTGCTGCCCATATTGTATATGTTTTGCAAGCTGCCAGCTGTGCATCAGAGCTGCCTCAAAATGTCTGTGTTTGCTTATAAGCAAAAAAAATTGAACAAGAACTTCTTAAGAACCCTGAAATTTACAAAGTGTGAAAGAAATGCCCCTTATTTTCTCACACTTATTCTATTCTCATTTTGCAATTTTTTTTAATAAAAGAAAAATGCCCAGAATTATCTATGCTTTCACTGGAACAGGAAAAATAAATTTTACTCTCACAGTTTCACAGGTCTGATGGAAAGATTTCCTCCTCCATGATATAAGCAACAGTGATTCAAGCCATGCAGCTGCTGGCTGGCTGGTAGGGCACTTCAGCTGAGGAAGTAAGCCCATTTGAGAGCTCCCCAGCTGAATGGAGAAGCCAACCAAGGACAGTGGGAGCCAGAAAAAGAGAAATGGAGAAATACAGAACACACCCCAGAAAAATGTCTTTTTTCAATTCTCCTTAGGCTTAGGCTCTTTCGTATTTTTCCTGACTACTAAGATCAGCACTATATATGGTTTTTTTCCAGACACAACAGTATCAAGAAGAAAGCACAACTATTTGTATAGATTTAAAATGACAGCACTCTTCCTACTGTTAACAGGATTTACAAATTCAGAGAGTTTCCCACACACCTAAATGGAAAATTTTGGCTCAATTCATATTTGAGTCAACAGGAGCTCCTCATTTCATCCAGATTTCTGTTTGAGACAGAGAATTCAATAATCATTTCCACTTCTCAAAGTTTGATTTGCCTGGTAATATATTTCATTTTTTATAGAAAGATAAAATATTACAAGTATTCCATCATTATAAATCCGTATGGCACAGGATGAGAGAGTGGGTTTTATGCACAATCTATACTTTGTAGTAATAGTTTTATATGAATGGTTTATTCAAACATGGATAGGTTAAAAAGAATTGAACAAAACCAGCAAGCACTTGAGAAGGATATTAACAGTATGGTCAAATGCTCTAAGAATGAACAATAAACTTGTGAGCCTTCTTTCCAAAATACAAAAAAACCAAAAAAACCCCAAAAACACACACACAATCCTCCTCTCCCCCCCAAAAAAACCCCAAAACAAACAAACAAATAAAACAAATAAACAGAAAAAAAAACCAACCAACCAAAAACAGAGCTTGTTTATTATTTATAACAAATAAAATGACTCCTATATGTCACTTACCCATTGGGAAAAATGCTACCACTACTCCAGCTGCAGAGAAGGACATATGAGAGGTATTTTGCTTTAGTTGTGTGGGGTGGGGGAGAATCATCAGAAATAAAGGCAAAAGGATAATTAGGTAAAGAAAAAATGCACTTGCCCTTTGTGCCCGAACTTTTATTTCCTACTCAGATATCTGTCATTGATTTCCAGTAAGAAGAAAATGGAGAACTCTGGTCCTTTGTTTTCATTGCTCTGAAGATACCAAGGATCAGACGACCCACTGGATTTTAGTTTGGATTAGGCCATAAGTGCAGAATTTAGTTTCTCATGGCTTTAGCTGTGATATGCAGGATGAGAAAGAGGTAGTGGGATACACTTGCTTTTGCATTAAGTCCTCCTTGGTGCCTGCAATTTCATGAGAAAAGCTGATTGTCCTTTATGTACTGCAATTCCTCAAGAAAAGCAGAAAATATTTTTGATTATGCTGGTGCCCACTGGATAAACTTCTCTGAATGAGACTCTACACTGCCTGCTGAAGGATGAGACAGATGAGAAAGAGGCAGTTGCCCATGTAGGTTGGTCCAGTGCCAGAGCTGGATGACATGGCTAAAACATAATAAAACAAAACCACGGTTAACCTCACAGTAATTTTAGCAATATTAGAGAGCCTTCAAGCAGAGGTGCAGTGATGCTAAGTGGAGGTGATCGCATTTTAATTTCTTTCTTTAATCAAACATATCCAAATTCATCATCCCTGAATAGCAAAACATATCAACAGCCAAACAGAAGATCATGCACAAAAGACAAAAGATCACATTCCTCAAAGTCTGAGAGGCTTTATACATACTCGTGCCACATTCTTCAATCTTCAAAGGAGGTCATTCATATAAATTCAGTAAAGACAGTAATGTGTGAATCTGATGCTACCCTGACCCCTTTTCCACCTTCGAAAGCAACTCTAAAAGCTTAAACAGTAAAATTCAAGCAAAAAGGCACCTCCACTGCTGCCAAAGAGATAGATAGCCTCTGCCTGAACTCAATTTACAAAACAGAGACATCACTGTATGTTAGCCACTTTAATAGATTCAAGTTTATTTTCAGAATATACATCTACCCCTTCAACGAACTGCAAAGCACAAACAGAATAAAAATGCTGACAGAGACAGCAACCTATAAGTAAAACAGGCAATGGAAAGAAAAAAATTAACAAATAATAATAATTATTTTCATAGCAAATGAGGAGTTTTACCTTCAGAACTTCCCACAGCAGGAACAAAAATAATGCTTGTAAATCTACTAATCCAGAAGGAAAAAAAAATATATTGGACCTGTTCATGTACAATATATTGCAGAAACCTGTCAGGAGCTCTGATATAGTCACCCTCAGGTCTAATCCCATTATATCAGATGAAACACTACAAGCATTCATACAAGACCAATCCTACCCAAGAAACATCAAGAAAAACCTATAGTAGCGTAGGTGTCTGGTCTTAAGTGTTGCGAGAACACTAACAAGCTGCAAGCAATCTATGAATCTAGAAATGGCAGTAAATAGGATTGCTCTCAGTTTATGAGCCTTTCTCATAGAGCAGTTCCCAGTCACTGAGAGTTAAAACATTGGGTCATCCAGCAGTGCTTGTGCTACATGTCAAGAGGCAGGGGGCCATGAAGGCTGAGGAAACTAAAACACACCAAAAAAATAGTGGCAAACATCATAGGTAGCCACCTTTCAAGAAGATGTGCAACAGCTGGTAAATAGTTCCAAGCCATAAGCATTGCTAGAAGGGAACATAGAACAAAAGCAAGGAAAATCTTTCTGGCTGGTTACCAAAACTGTGGAAACAGTAGCAACAAATTTTTCTTGATACTAAGCAATCCACTTCCCCTACAAAATATTTTAAAAGTCCCAGGCTGCCTGGAATTGATTTCTCTACATTTTCCTGGGAATTAATTGTAAATTAAATTCAAGGTAGAGAATCTTTTCAAAGAAAATCTTTTTGAAGCTTCTTTGTGCCTTAAAAGAATCTGTTAAACATATTCTAATCTGCTTAATTTTGAAGGTAGCTACTTTATTCTTAGAGATCATTTCACGAACAAAACAACAGAATAACAAATACAGAATTTAGAAAGATCATTTCTATTCTCCCTATTGCCAGAAATAAGCAAGGTGCAAAAGGATAGAATGGTGAGTCACATTTCCTCCCATTCACTCAATAAATCAAGTGCAGAGATTAAAACACACAAAAAATATTAAGACTAAACTTGAAAGAGTATTGATGAAAATATCTCCAGAAAACAGAGAGGAAGCAAGTGCTTTATATTATAGTAAATGGACCCTACCAGCAAACCTGGCTAGAAATATTTTATCAGTGTTGTATAGAAATGGTAGTGGAACAAGATAGAATAAAAAATGCAATATTAAAAGAACACAAATATTTATATAAGACTTAATGATTTTAATTCCTGTTATATTCTGTTTGTTAAAGAAGCTCAAGAAAGAATGAGTTTATATTTTCTTAAAGTCAATTACCAGTTTGGTATTGGTACATCATCATTTTAAGTTGACTTAACACACACAAAAAGTTTAAAGTACAATATCCCCCAGCAGCCTGCATATTCTTTGAGGAGGACTTAACCCCCACACAAAAGTCTAGTGAAAGTTTTCTCTCTCATTTTGGACCACCAAATCAGGCATATATACATAACAAATTTCATGCCGACTTGCTGCACAAATATAAATTTCTCCTACAACATTTATGTCTATCTAGCACTTACCAAAACATCGTCTGTTTTTCATTTTTCTTTCTTTCCCAAATTAGAAGAAATTGCTTTAGAAAAAACTAGGAAGAGGCAAAAAGAGATACCAGAGAAAACTCCAGTCTAATGTGATGAAATCTTAGAAATCAAGTTCAACTAAATTAGAATGAGCTCTAAGGCATAAGAGGTGAAACAGTTTATTCCACTAAATCCAGGATGACAGGAAAAGAATCATGAGGATAGACAAGATGAGTAGAATCATTTTTCTGTTGGAACACAGCACAAATGAAAAGACTCTTCAAAGAACTTTTTTTTTAACACTGTAAGTTTCTTCTTGGTTAGTACTGGTTCTGCTTGGAAATGTATCCTTCTCTCTAGATTAATCAAGCTTCTCTAAAGTAAGCCTTCAATGTACTAATATATTGGGGGGGGAGGGGAGAAAAGGTTTTGATGTTTTCTATCAGCAACAAAAAAAGATAAGCCACTAGGTCTCCTATCTGTAGTGAGCCATTTCCTGCTTCTTCCATTTGCCAAGCAGTTTTCCAGACTTATAAGATGAGCATCCAAATCCTTGAAACACAATACCTCAACAATGCAGGATATATTTTAATTCTGGCATCCAATTGGGAATGTGTATTCAGAAAAGAAGAATAAAGCTGTCGCTATCACATAAGGTTCCCTCATGTTCCTACAAGGCAGGACATGGTTTGTCTGGAACAAGTTCTTTGTTGTACAGCATCATAGAAGTTTAGAAGGTGGAGAAAAGCAGTCTATTTTGTTCTCAAACTCCATCTAAATGAAAAATTTTTAGGAAAAACTTAAGAATCTCCAAAATTAAATTTTATTATTTCTGTAAGAATGTATACTACAAAATTTAGCTGCCTTATGTGAAATATTGTTGGGGATACTTATTAACTAAGTAATTGCAAATTATGTAATTTTAACCCCTATGTTGTGATGTATGAAGGCAATAGCATTGCACTGCATTCAAGATCCTGAAGAGCCTGAAGAAAAAAGCCTGATGACTAATAGAATGCTTTCTTGCAATTTTAACTAACAGGAAAGCCAGTTACATGCAGCTCAGAAACAGTACTTGCAATGGAATTCTGTAAAAAAATTATGCATCCCTCAAAAAATGGAAAAGCTCATATCCATCTCCACTACTCATTATGCAGTTAATATAGTGCTCCGTCAAGGATTAGCAACATCTATGGATACCAAAATCAGAAATTTACAGAAATGCTAAATTTTTAAAATAGAGACTTTGCAGGTGTAAAAAACAGCAAACATTTTCTGCAAGTTAACAATGCAAAATTTTCATTTGGTTTGACTGAGTTGCAACCCAATACTTGCGGACAGGCTTATTCGCACCCAGGTATTCTATAAACAGGAATTACTAAATCCTAGGATTACATAATCCAAAATGTATTTCGAATGTTGTGTTATAAATATAATCATGTGTTTTGCTGCATATTATTTAAAATAATTCTCTTGGATTTCACTAACAGTTCAATACTATTACAATGATTATTTGAGGGTGCAATTATTGCTTAGAGGAATTGCTCAATACTTCCTAAAAGGAAGAAGGGAGGAAAAAAAGGTAGATTTTTCTTTTCCATGAAAATTTCTCATTTTTCTCATATCCTAATATTTCTAGCAATGGATCGCGTCAGCAGTCCAGTATTCTGCAGTAAGAGAGAGAGCAGGCATCATTTTCTGCTCTTGACAAGCTCCCCCTTAAATGTGCCTCTTAGATGTAATGCCCTATGTCACTGCCTAGCTCTGTGCAGCTTCTGTTTCCATGGCTGCTTTTAAAGGTTTTAAAGCCTCCTTTTCACCTGGAAATGTAAATTGGGAAATTCTATCAGGAGGATTGCCTAGTAAGTAGTTTTAATCAAAAACTAAATTTTAGGGGATACATTTATAGCAAGCATGCCTTAATACAACCCACAGAAATGCAAACACATCAGTTTTGCACACATAAAAGCGACATTTGTGAAAATAAACAGGGCAGCTGGCAAACGTTAACTTGACCAATCATCTGATTTGTGTGTACAAATTCAGATTTGCCATGTGTGTAATGCCTGAGTTGGCAAATTTCCAGCCAGAAGTATAGAAACTTCAGTAGTTCTGTAGTCAGACTGTTGAGTAAAAGCAAAAACATTTCAAAACCAGTCTAACATTAAAGAACATAAAAAATTCCACCAAAAAATGACACAAGGTTCAACAGGACTTACCAGTTCAACAATACCCCATTATCCATACCTTCCAGAACTTTCAGAAATTAGGATCTCAAGCAGGACTTGAAACAAACACATTCAAGAGTAAAAATAAATAATTCTGCACAAGATTGCCTATCATGTTGGCTGAAAAACACCATTGAACTCTGACACGTTTAATGGATAATTGGTTTATAGTGCAAGGCATAGCAAAATTTTACAGAGTATGGTATGAAACCAGCCCTGAAATCCTTATGCATCTGGAATACCCAAGTAGGAGAAAACCTGAATTGGTTTCTGGCTGAGCTGAAATAAAGAGGACTTCGGATCTAGAAGTGGCATTTTGTGAGTGGCTTTCTAGACAGCTTTTAGAGGGCTGGTACGGACCTGTGAGGCCCTGTGTGGCTTATGACAAAGTTACATCTTAAGAATCCCAAGTTTAAGCAACCACAAAAATTATACCTGTGTAAACAGTGTCCAGAGGCAGCTCCTCACATGCTGGCTTCCACAGTGCCTTCAAGCACTTGCTCTACAACCTGAGCTTCTCTTAACACCTAAATCAAACTGACAGGGCTAGATCACTACCATGACACTAGTCTTTTAGTAGTCATATGTGCATCACACACATATCCAGCACCCACAGGCTGATGCAGGAACAGGCACACAAAAAATAATTTTAAAAGGAAAAAAAAAAGAAAGAAACAAAATATGAAAACCAACAACATCGCACAACAGTAAGGTACAGTCTTATGTAAGACTTCTTTAAGTCTTCAAAAAATCTCTGAACCCACACCAGTCTTCTGACCCTAATGGCCACAGCGATGCTGCTTGGGTAATAGCAGCAGTGTGAGTTACACAGGAGTGATGCAGCATCTACTGGAGGAATCAGTTCAGGAGGAGAGCTGCAGCTTAGAAAGATGATGGAACTTTTCATGCACTCACTCGGCATCAACTGTTCAAATAGCCTCAAAGGATGTGCTCTTAAGTCTCATGGCATTTGGCCAAAAGCAGCAGGGTTCTAAATCAGCAGCAGTAAGAGAGAGTAAACTTTTCTCCAACATGGGCACTGATGTTAAAAAACAGCCAGTCCTCTAGGATAAGACAGATAATTTCAGTGGCATATGTCTCAGCTAATTCTGATCTTTCAAGCACTGGCTAAAGTCATCGGGCAATATCTGCGGAAATCTAACCTTTCAAGGACACATGCATAGGGAAACAGATGGCTTGCAACAGACTGTTTAATCCCAAATCAAATAACAGAATCAGCATTTCAGAACGACTGCTTATACAGACACTTCTGTTAGAGAGTGTGGCCTACAGACAGGCAGCTTATGCAACAAGATGCCCAGAGAACCTTATGTGATATGTTAATAAAACATAGAAATTCAGTATTTTAAGAAATAATTTTCCATAAGTATGATATGGTTATAAACAAATCACCCGGTCTTTTCTAGGACAAATACCTTCATTTTATACAACAACTTTTGTTAGTATAAATAATGCTTAAAAATATGTAAGATATAAGCATTTTACTTATACATACCCCTTCCATAAAAAGTCATTATGCCTCAAAACTAGTCATTTTTATCATGTTCTGAAACCAATAAAAAGAAAATCAGTTGATAGAAAGTGATCAAAGAACAAAGCAAAAAAAAGTGTTTGCTCAACATTTAAAAGAATTTCATGTCACAACATGGCACACTAGGAAGTGTGAGCATAAGAATAGCTCAAGAAGCAATATACTCGAGAAAAACAACAGCTTCATTATCATGAAGCTCAGTATCTCTTACATTACTGAATATTTCTAAGATTACACACCAAGAGAATTAGCTGCTTGCTCACATGAATATCAGGAGAAGAAAAGTATTCATTTAACATCCTAATATTTGATATTCATATTGAAATGTTTAGAAATATTTTCCTTATTTGACTACCAAAAAAAAGGATGAAATCGTCAAAGACCCCCAGGTCACCTGTTTGCTGTATAACTGCTCACCAGTGAAGCCAATTCACCCTGGGAGGTGTAAGCACCTCAACAGCTGCACACAATAGCACCAGGCTCTGTACCTCCCTTTACTCAAATAACCTTCAGTTCTAAATATTCACCATTATGAGAAGCATCTCATGCTTTAAATATTACCAGTATAACCACAATTTGTATCTTCAACATGAAGTCAGCTTGTTGCCCAGTAGAAATTTCAAGAAACTACAAAACATTTTAAAAGCTGGCAAATGGAACCTACAACTATGTTATGCTGCTGCCGAATTTCAACTTGCTTGTTGTTGAGCACAAAAAAGGGGATCTTATCCCCAAAACCCTATGCCTTCAATTTAAGGGGCAGGGAACTGCTTTGTTTATCTCAAGATCAAATCCATAACTTACTGTGTTAGAATTCAATGAAGGCACAAAGAAGCGTGTGTGATACACGCCTGGGATGACCATTTTACTCAGCTGGAAGACATAATCTAAATATCTTTATAACAGCTTAATGCACAAGGAATCCAGTGTCTGGCAGCCACCAAGCAATGGAATTCCCGTCCTTTTAGTAAGCATTGAACCAATTTGTCCAGCTGCAGTGATTCCACGATGCCAACAAAGTATTGTAGCATACCACATGTAAAACAGACATCCATTCTTAATTTTTGGAGATTGTATCATTACTGTCAAGAAGAAGGTCTAATCCCTGAATTGTGGAAATATTTTATCGACCTAAACCTCCCCTTTTAAGGGTTATATTTTCTTCTCCCTGTTCCTTCCTGAAAACTACTGCATGGTGTTACTGAGTCATCTGAAAAGCAGGAACACATCAGCAGTGAACAAGTCATATATAAATAATGTAGATCAATAGTTTTCAACATGTGGTCTGCAGACTCTTTGGGTTCACACGACCTTGCTGTGAAAAGGAAGCCTACTGCAGTAAGTTAACTTTCACTGCACAGAGATACATGCCTCTGCTGAAAAGTACTTGGGGATCAACAAATCAAAAAGGTTATAAGCCAATGATGTAAGTAATCTGTTAGCAGTTTTAACGCTTTGTAGATTTCAAATGCCATTTCCGTTTACTATTTGAACAAAATGTAGTGATTTAGGGCCTGGCTAATTTATACAACAGAGATATTGAAAAATCAGAGTATGATTGTACCAAACTCCCAATGGAGGAAACATCAAGTGATTTAGCTCAATCATGTTTTGATGAAGTAAAACCCTAAAATTTTGTACCTGTTCTAGTTTTGCACAGCCCTTCATAGGGCTCCCTTGTTATGTTAGTTTTTCATTCTTGTTTACTGACAAAAAAAGCAGCAGAGCAAGTAAAATAGTTTATCACAGCTAGGAATACGATATCATCTTTGAAGAAATCAGTAGAATTAATCTCTAACAAAAAGCATACAGAATCAGTGAATATTTAACAGTGAGGCTGTTAAATATAGACAGCACTGACAAATAAGCAGGCTATATTTGTTTGAAGAGCTTATGGGTTCCCCCCCACATCCCCGCTCCTACCTACAACTATTGAAAAGATGTCCTTATCTCAAGTACTTTTCACATATCAGAGAAGTGGTAAATTTCACAAAGCCTGCACTAATGTTTTGCATTTCCATTCCAAGTGAAATGCACTTCAGTAAGTAAACATGAGTCTTCAAATAAAACTGTTGCTAGAGACAATGAAAAAAAAAAAAACAAAAAACAATGCCATTTCAAAATACATTGATAAGTAAATAATTCTAAAAGCATTGGATAATGCAGCCGAACACTGAAGAGCCAAGGCACACAATGCTGAGAATAGGGTTAGTCCCACTTTAGTGCTGATTTGGGTTTTGCTTTTGTGGGTTCCCTGCCCCCCCAAATCCTCATGGTGCTTGACAAACATAAAACAAGATATTTGTATTCTAATATCTTGTAATTCTGTAGATAATTAAGTGAATCAATGGAGAATAACCACATCCCTCTTACAGTCTGAGAGCACACTAAACAGCATGCACATATTCCTTTTCAAATGTTTCACACAGCTGAGGGATGGGGATGGTGGGGGGTGACTTGCTTAAGAAATGCTTTGCCTTATTTTGCAAGCCCTGAAATTCATAGTCTGTTGGGTCTGAGCACCTCAGGATTTCTATTCTCAGAACTTATTAGAAATTCATAGACGAAGTAACTTCTCTTACTGGAGTACAGCACAGGGGGTCACCATCAAGAGCCACAGCCTCTGCATTCTAGTCACTAATTTAAAAATATGTCTTGACTTCGCAAATGATGTATGCACATGCCTAACTTCACATGCTGCCAGATAGTCTCACTAGATTCAGCAGGGCCATCTACAGCAAGTTAAAAGCTAGCAAGCTTTTAAGGCTTGGTGTTGTAAAGATCTACATATTCTCTAAGATAATGCAAATGAAAAAAAAATACAAACAATGTGGTTAGTGTTAATTCATTCATTAGAATATTAATTTGTCTCCTAACCTAGATCTACCCTTTCTTCACCAGGACTTATCTGCTGTCAAAAAACTTAGACAAAGAATATTTTAAAATGAAATTATTTGAAAATCCCTGCATAATCTTTCCACAGAGTGGGGGAAAAGCTTCTGATGGCAGTGTCTTGCCGGAGACCAAGAACGGTCTGGGCTGGTTCAGTGATCATATGGTGTTTTCTGGAAAAAGCACCTTAGCTCCCGGGTTTCACTTCTGATCACTCCCTCTTAATGGCACTCTTACTACTGACCTTTTCACTGTAAAGTTCCTGACAAATTATATGTGGTCAGTAGGCAGGAGAGAACAGCCTTTAGAGTAAGATTAATTATAAACATATTTAAAAAAATAATATACCAAAGAAGATGACAAATGCAGTTTTCTGAGCACCAACCCATGTTGTTCTCTCACGTAGTCATGTCCTGCATCACACTCCTGCATGCTGCCTCAGCTACTGCTTCTGAGACCCCCATCACATTCAGCCCTTGGCAAGACAATGCATTGCAGTTGTCTGCATTTGTACCTCAGCAAGGTCCTCAACTGTAAAATTACTGGTTAATCAAAGATGATAAAAACAAGATGTAATGTGTGTCCTAGGGTAGAGAGAAGTCAGGCAGAACACTTGTGTATCACACTATCTTAAAATCCAGTGGTCAGATGCCCTGAATCAAGGCAGAGGTCAGTCTTCCAGCAAGTTTGAATTTTTTAAACTGGTCTGTCAGGTTTTTAATTTCTTCTGTCTTCCTGATTCCGAGTTTGAGCCAGTTTTTCACCCTTATGCTTATTTCTTCCAGACAATCTATATTTTAACAGACTATTTCAAGTATAAACATTTGTATGTTTCTCAACAAAACCTTCTAAATACACCAGCCAGTCATCTACACTGTGGTCAGTCAGATTCAGATTCTCAAAATTCACTTTAATCAGATTTTTCCATTTCTTTTCAGTCTTTCATCAAATTATATTTGAATGGACTCTGTAGATCATATGGATTAAGTTGAACTCCTCTTGCAAGGAGCAAGAAAAAGACAGGTAATTTGTCTAATGTCACTCTTTCGCTAAAGTAGAAGTACATTTGAAAAAAGTCCAACAATCTAAACTGCTGAGAATGTCCTTATTCTATAAAAAACTTTAAAATATTTGCAAATAACAACAAAATGTTAACAGCTACTCTCATTTCACCAAATCAGTGAGACTCTCACCAACCTAGGTTGACTATAAATGCTTCCAAATAACTTGTCCCCTTGTTTATTAGGTCTGAGAAACCAGGGGAAATGACTCAAGAAACATGTAAAACAAAAAACTATGGATTGAGATACTTAATCCTACAAATACTTGTAATAGCATAGGATTTCTCATCCTAAAAATACTTGTGTAATATTAATTTTTTTTTAAAATACACTTTCCATAAAAGTTCTTTTCAAATCTTAACTTACATATAACTGGACTTCAGTTCTATTAAAGGTTGGTTGGCAAAATTCTCTATGGCCATACTGCTCCTGCCTGTAGCATAGTTTCTATAATTCAGCCTATTCTAGATTTTTTCAATAAATTCAGTTTCGGCATTGACAAGTTCAACTGCTGTGTACTATTTTCAGCTGCCTGGAATTATGAGTACCATTGACATTCAGCTTCCTCAGAAAACACATTCTTCTTTAGCTTCTGCCATAGTAATATTTTTCTGGTTACCAGTAGGTCTTAAAACAGTAATTAAAATTAAATTAAAGTAATTTTTTGGGTCTCTATTCTTTTAAATAGCAATGTGTCTTAGGGCACAGAAATATAATAGGAATAGTAGAGGAATGCTTTGCATTCAGGTTGCTTATTTTTCTAAAATTGTTTATTTAATGCTTCTCCCACATCCCTTGTATTGTTCTTGCCAAGACATATACATTTCTATTCACTCTATTTTCCAGTGGAACTTTTACAAAGCTAACACGTACAGTATGCACTAAGAGCCACTTCTAAGCTGCAGGCAGAATAAAACAAATCCAAAAAGTAAATGTACCTTTGCAGAAAATTGTTGAGTAGATTTAACTTACAACAATAAACAATAAATAACAAAGTCTTTCTGAAAGCTAGAGAAGCACATGTGTCCTCTTCATTGATTTTATCACTTCATCACACACAACAAATCTGTGTCAACACGAGTGGCAAGTCTCTAAGGTAAAAGATGTACAAGTCAAGGCCATAAAAGCAGACCACATGCTTAGGAATTTGTCTATTGTAACCATAATGAGGTGGCCTGCTGTCTCTAAGGAGACAATTCATGATACAGCATATACCCAGAGAGAAGTGAAAGACTATTTTATGAATCCAATACAGTCAGCTGTAAGTCAATGAAGATTCAACTTCTTAAAGAGACAGAGGAAGAAAGAATTCATGTGAAAAGTATTGTCGCAAATAACCTGATCATATGCAGCTGGATATTGCCATGCACCAATACCATAACCTACTGGAATCAGCACAGCTACTCATGCAAGTAAAGATTAATCACATGCTCCTTCAAGAAGAGGCCTTTGATGCATAACATGATCTACCTTATTTACATAAACAGCATTTTTCAGCACTCTATTAATCCTGACAGTACTTCAGAGAGGTTGCCAGTATTAAAACCCATTTTCTGTAGCATTCTGAGAAACAAAATGGCAAAGCAATTTCTTCATATTTATACTGTGCCTTACTACTACCCCACAATACAAAACTCACTTTGGGTGACCAAGCTATGCTACGACCACTGTAGAAAGCATATAGCATTAAACTGCAAAAGGAAGCTACAGCTTAAAACAACTGAAAATTAGGGTAACTGCCTGCTGGCTAAAGTGTTATTTACAGAAATCTGCTCAGAGAGGCATAAGCTCCCCATTTCATTGCAATGATCGCTAATAATGAAGAAAAAATCCTCATGGAGACTTTCCAATAATCTGAAATGATATATTGTGTATTTAACGGAGCAGGAGGGGGACAGAGAACTGAAACTAGCATTTTAACAAACCTTTTACTTTGGACACAAGAAAACAGGAAGGGAAGAAAGCTGTTTATAAAGGAACTGCAGAATAAAGAATAGATTAAGTGTAGGGTGTTTGACTATCCAGTGGGAAGGGAACACATAGAAAATAACATCATTTCTTGCTTACTACCACAGACAAAAGGACTCTTTCTTAAAAGAAAGACAATACTGAAAGGCTTTTTAAATCATTCTTTTTCCTACAGGAAGTTATGCAGTAATAAAAGAGTTCCATACACACATTTGGAGATTTTGTTTCAAACCCTGTGAATAGAGTGCATGGGCATGGGACTCTCACTGAAGTTTACATGAAGTATCCAATAACTTTAGTTAGCTCCCTATTTTCTTTTTTCTGCCCATTGGTAGAGTGTTACATGAAACAACATTTTAGACTCTTTAGTAGTCATTCATGTAAGCACATTTAGTCATAAAGGTTATTTCCAAATGCTTTCTTTCACATATGCAGCTGAAAGAAGTAATGCCAATATCAACAGAGTAGTGGATTTATAGCCTATAAATGTGAGGGCATATGGTGAGACTCTAAAATGAATATCAAATGTTCACAGAGCCTCACACAGATCATGAAGTGAAGTGTAAAATAGGACACAAGTGACTTAGATACAGTCATTTAGCATCTGCTCCAGCTGTATTAATTCAGGTTGGACATTATACAGTAGCATGATACAGACACAGACAAGCGACTGCACACATAAGACAGCTTGATTGTGTCCTAGCCAAAAATGAACTATCATGCAGCAGATCTGGGTTACCAGACAGACATACCCTCTCCATTATGCCAGTATTAGGTGAAACAAAAATGGGTCTTTTAGTTCTATCACTCCGGACTGTTACCCATAGTCCTCTCTTTCCTTCCTTACAAGTAGGAGAAAAGTTGTTTTCTAGGCATCACACCTAACATAATGTATGAATCAACAGTAACTCAATGTACTTTCTCTTGAGAGATACAGTTGATCATAAAATGAAAAGCAACGCAGCCAATAGAAGGTACCTTAAACCCTGGAATTTTATCCATTTCACCTAGACACTAAAACTGTGTCTTTGACAAGCACAATCACTTTCTTGGAAAAGGACACATTGACAGCAAATCCAATTTGAAGATCTAGAGCCTTCACATCAGAAACAATCATCACTCAAAATATACAGGGGAAGGAGAGGAGAGGCTGCTTTCTGATGTGGTTTCACCTTAAGGCTCATTACAAAGAGACTAGAAGCAAAGCAAGAATTGATTTCATGATGCAAAGGTAGCACTGTCAGTACCGGTGTTGACAGAGAGTGGACAGTAATAATTAACATAATTTACATGAACTGTCTGGGGGTCTGTCTTTCCATAGCTTACAAAACTGGATGGCACACAATAATGCTAAACAGAAGTGCTGGTTCTTGAGGTGACCGTTTAGTATGCTACATGTTTGTTCACATTAGTCTCTGTAGTCCAAGCAGATGGATGTCAGTCTGTCTCTCTCTCACACACAAACCACCACATTAGCAAGGCAGAAAAAAAAACCTATTTTAATTTAATGCTAAAAGTTTACTCTTGCCACCTGTTTTTACCATTACCAATTAAAATTGATTGTTTTCATATTATAGGTAGTTAATAACTTGATTGCTTTGGATCTGCTCTCTCAAATCACCTAAACTTGGGGACTGAGTAATTCATCAAGTCAAAATTAGTATAAATAAAAATGTAGAAAAGAATTTATGGAACTCCAAAATGCAGGACCAGTACTGCTAGGCTTGACTAAAGAATTTCTCTTTGTCTTGCAACAACCAGCTTTTGCTTTCCTTCTCCAGCCTCTTTTTACCTCCTATTCTTTTGATTCACTGTTCTCCAATATTCTCCTTTTTGGTTCTGTTCTTTTAGTTTTTGAATAGTTTTATAGTTCCCACTCTTGTTTCTTCATCCAGCACAAGTTAAATGGTTCCATTTTTCAGCACTAAATGAGCTGATACAAAGTCAGTCCAGAGTGTTGTCACAATTCAAGGGATTAGAAAGAAAACAAACAAGAGAAGACTGGTCAAAGTGGTGCTGCCTAGCCCTGTGGATATATGGCAGTCCCTTCTGAACATCACAGTCAGCTTTAAAACTAAAGAATCACTGTTAATCTGAAACACAAGGACACCCTTTTCCTGCTGAAAGAAATGCTGTCTTCTTCACTAATTTTTTTCCACCTGCTCTCCATGTTCTGACTAATACTGGCCAGGTTGCAGCTACGCAAAACACCATCTTCTGTAGATTCCAGATACAAGTTTACTTTAATTCTTAGCTATAATCTAACAATAGAATTCAATCCTCATCTATCTCTAGCCTTTAACAGAGGCTTTCAAAGAGCCATCAGAACAAAGTAATTTAAATGCCAGTGTCAGGGAAAAAATGCAGGTTTTCATTGAATATTAATGAAAATAGTAAATACTTTTCCAATAAGAATTAGCAATATCAGCAGATTTTCTAATATCTTCCAGGTTGTTTTTGAATATTTGATCTACGAATCAAATGTAATCTATTTGATTAATGAAAAACTTTGAATTGCAGAAGTTTCATGACTCTTATTGTGAATTAAATTTTATGCTATTAAATAACGGGTTTTTTACTTGCTAAACTGATGTTCAGACATTTCAGACTAGCTTATTACAGAGCAAAAAAGGTATCACATGACTTCAATGAACAATCACACAATATGAAAGAGAGCATAAGACTCAAGTGAACAATTTACAAAAAACAGACAAATTTTTTCACAGTCACTTTTTTTCCTACTCTCCTGTCCATCTGCAAATACTGTTTGTTCATCTATTTATTGCAGACTATAGTATTGAATAGTACAATGTCAGTATAGAATACTTCTATAAACTTAATCATCTTGTTTAATAGATTCACATTTAGCTATGAAAAGTAATTTTTCTCTACATACAGAAATTTCATTAAAAAACCAAGTAGAGTTCGAGTGCCGTGGATTTTACATTACAAAATTATGAAGATGTTGAAAGCTTCAATGTTCTTTGCTTAGCACTGCATCTTCATTATATCCAATATTCTTAAAAGCAAGTTTTGCTCTCTAATTAAGTTCCATCTTTGGCTGTCCCATTGCTTTAGCTCATGGCTACATACCAATTTGTATATTATAAAGAACCTTCTATTGATTCTACAAAGTTGACAATTTGCCTAATGGAGAGCAAGAATAATTTGCGACTGTTACTTCCCTTCCTTTCCAAAGTGTGCCTCTACAGAATTTGCAGATGACGTATGAGCAGTGCACATTAGGTTCAGAATGAAAACATTTGTCAGCCAGATATCTAATGGCCTATTTCATGGTGAATAGATGGTGTTCAAAATATGCCAATTTTCATGGGTCTTTTAATTACAGCTTTGATGGGTATGGTTTAGTTTACCTCATATATTTACCTAACAGATACAAAAGGCCTGAAATCTTCTTTACTTTCATATTCACCTTGCAAAGCTTATATTTGTGGAAGCTAATCAAATGTATTTCCTTTCCAATGAGACGGAGACCTAAAAGGTTGTAACTGCAACACCTAAAATTTGAAATATTAGACTGAATTGAATAACTAAAATCAAAGGACTGGATTAAATGCAGAGAAAAGAAAGAAATTTTCTTTCACCTGTTTAGAAAGGCAGACTCACTCATCAGCTACAATGCAAATATAAGACAGCATCCATTTAGTTTTCAGCACTACTGAGTACCATATTAAAAAATCCACACCTCTAATTCTAGTTACTTTTTTCCACACATTTCTATACAGAAAGAGGACTTTAAATGAATTCGATACTACTGTAGAATTTCCTAGATTGGATGTTATTTATTAATTTCTGAAAGCAGCATGCTGGAAAAAAATGTTTTTAGAGAGATAAGAAGGGAATTCACAGCCCTTGCCCAATTGAGCACAATCAAGCTGCTATGTTGCTTAAGCAAATTTAAAATCTCAGCATTTGTTACATTATCTATAAAGTATCTTCACGAAGATTCAATTATTTGTGTTTCTCTCTGCCTTACAAAAAACATTTCAAAAATGGAAACACAGAGATTTCATGTTGTGTTAGATGCTGTCAAAGAGGTCTCTTTTTCTCTCCCTTTCTCTGCTGTTTCCAGCCATCCTTCTCTTCATTCTCCTTTGTTTGCTAAAGTAGCTTACTGACTGTAATAAAGGGAGCCCAAGTGTCAGCTTGAGACTGCCATGAAAACTAACATTCACATAAACCATTTTCCCCACTTTTGTTAAGCTCCTTATCAAAAGAACTCTCCATCTCTCTCGCTCTCTTTTACTCTCTCTCGTCTTCTGTCCTTTTTAGGATATCTTTCTAATTTTATTGAGACTCCTCTGTTAAGGTACAGCACTATAGTTCAGTAACTATAGGAAAGTGAACCCAAAAGAGCCAGCTTGAGACTACCACAAACCATTTTCACTTCTTATGTTAACATTTCATCTCAAAGGACTCTTTTCTCTCTCTGTCAGTTGCAAGGCATCTCTTTGTCTCTATTGTGCTTACTGCGCTAAGGTGCCTCATTGACTGGAGTGAAGTGAACTCAAGCGTGCCAACTTAAGGCTGGCACACATTTTTTAATTTGGTTGAAGTTGACAGCCTAAAGGACTCAGTTTCGGAGCAGCAACACTCCTCTCCTCCCTCACCTCATGCCCACTCCACTAAGGTAACTCCAAGATATATTTGCTAGATTAATATTTTCTATACTATGTATTGAATCTGACAGAATTTAATTGATCATAATACTGCAGATTATTTAAAGATACTCCTTTTATTCCTTACCATCTTGTGCAGAACGTGGGATACTGAAATGTGAATACCAAATTGCCAAACACACACAGCGCTATACCTGCCAAAAAGCTTAGGAAAACTTAGAAGTAAGGCCTGCTTGAAAAAGAAATACCTCTGATAATTAGAAACTGGGGAAAAAACAAAAAAAAAAACCCAAACATCCAAACTCCCCACTCTAGCCTGTAAAGTTTCATGCCAACTGAAATAAGAAGTATAGATTTCTAAACTAAGTCCTGATCACTTTGGTTTGACCTTTTTATAATATCTCTCATTCCCTTGAAAATATACTTTTGGTGACAATCTAATGATTCAATATAAAAAAGCTATGATTAAATGAAGCATGGCAACCAAACTCGTATCCCTGAGTGGAAGGATGCAAGTTGAAAGACAAGGACCAAAACTGACTAGACTGCAAATTCCCAGGACAGAATTTAAGTCAGTTGCTGTTGGCACTTAGAACCAGCAAATCTTCAGTATCTAAAGGTTTCACTGTAATAAAAAACACAGAAGAAAGAATCCAGCATGCAGTATTTTCCACCTAGTTTTTCGTTCATTTTCAGTGACGTCCTTCACTTACTTTTCATGTCTTTCACAATTCCTGACAATATTCTGCACTACTTACTTTCAATTTTTCTTTTTTGAATAGCTGTGGATCACACTAGAATTTCAGGAACACGCCTAATGTTGACAAAACCTACTCCAAGTAACAAATTATCTTAAAAACATGCCCATTAATTGTGAACACAGCTGAAATCTTGTACAGATGTTTTATAAGCTTGCATATACAGTTTATCTCCAAAATAAAAAAATTTAAAAACAACAAAAACCCAAACAAATAAACAAAAAACCACCGTAAAACCCAAACAAACAAACAAAAAACCACCGTAAAACCCAAACAAACAAACAAAAAACCCAACCAACCAAAACGAAAACCTTTTTTAAAAACCCTTAGCTGCTGGAGAAAATAAAAAAATACTGTGATTTCACAGCAGACAAAATTTAATACCACTTCCTGTCCATTATGCCAAAAACACAGCATTGAGTACAGAAGTCATTTCACTTCTAACATTTTCAGTAAAAGCCTTAATCTTGGTTGCTACACTTGGGGTCTTTTCTGCTCCTGAATATACTACTGTGCAGCAGTGCCAGATTCACTGAACATCACCCCAAGACAGGAGCATTCAAAAAGGTGCGTTCTTCTATATCAAAAGGGCTCTGTTTTTCCATAGGACCTTTGGGATTCATTCTACTTCTCTTCTTGTTTCTGAAACTTCACAATTCAGTCAAGTCTATACTTTTAGTTTTACATTGTCCCAGCTAAGAGATGGAAAACATGCCAGTTACCCTACAGAAAAAGAATCAGGAAAAAGGCATAAGTTTAGAGCATAGAATCTAAAAATTAATAAGAGAACGGAGTAAATACGGATTGTAAACTTTCAGAAAGCTTGATTTTCACACCATGGTCTAATTGAAAACACTCTTTGACACATCAGTGCTTATTAATGGAACGAAGTACTACAAGTTCCTGAATAGTCAAGGTCAGGGATGCATAAAGGAGCAAACAAAACCCAAGAACACCCACACCCAGCCATGACCAAACAGTGAATAACAACAGGGCTGGTGATGATTTTGTAGAAAACCTAATATGAACCAGGTATATAAAAACATATGTTTTAGCACAGAATTTCAAGAACGTAGCTAATGTTGCAAAGAACCACTTGCAAATAGTAAATGAACTGTAAAATCTCACATCACCTAATTGTAAACGTAATAGGCATTTTACCTCAATATTTCATGAATTTCAATAACTGGTTTAAGTCTATTTCTTATATGGTCACCAAAATACCCAAAGTCGCTAGTCTGCAGGAAATTCGAAGAAGCTAATTAATTAATTAATTAATTAATTAATTAATTAATTAATTAATTAATAAGAGTCACAGTTTCTGCTAGGTCCACGGGCATTCTGACGTTGCTCTTGGTAGAATTACCTTTTCGTTAGTGCTTCGGGAGACTGTTAGAAGCAGAGACAGGTGTTTTCTGATTTTGGAGTAAAGGAATGCTTACTTCACATTGCACCAGCAAAAAGGCCAAGTTTCACAAGCTGTGACCAGCTAAATTAACTATGGATATTCCTTGTGACAAAGCAAATCTGTCTCCTGGGTGAAATGACTGGATGTGCTATAAGCAGTATCTTGCATAGATTCATAGGACACAAGAAGCTTTCTGAGAACTTTCTGGGCCCCCTTTCCTCTTAAAATCAGTTAATAATCTATTATTTGCCAGCAGGAAACTCACCAGAATGTTAAAATGCTCTAAGCCTGCAAACCTGTCTCTGGCAAACAGCAAAATAAATACAACTGGCCAATTTCAATCAGATTTCTTTGGCAATTTTTCAAAGATGGGAAGAAGCGTGACACGAGTACTCTGCCAGGCCTCATGTGTCTCTGAATATTCTGTAAACAAAAGCACTTCAGCGCATCCCCAATCAAAGTCATACCAGCTGTTCTTCCTGCACTTATTCTCTGCAGTGGAAAGGAATATAAAAATTGTACTGCCTGGACAAGAAAGGAAAAAAAAGAAAAAAACGCAGGCAAAGCAACACACATCAGGAAAAGAAAGGGATATTAATGGCTATTTCAAGAAGAAAAACTTTCTTTTCAGCAGGCATTTTGATACCCTCATAAAAAAGGGCCATGATGATGATGATGCCATAAAAAATAAAACTGTATCAAGCTAGGACTTTCATTCCCTTTTGACTCGTGCAATTTTACCAGATTTGTGTAAAGTTCACAGCACTTCAAGAAACAACAGAAAGACACATTAACTCTGCAGTAGTTCATAGAAACTTTCTATGAGATAGAAAATGTATTCATGTTGAAAATATTGAGTCACTAAGCCCTGAGACTGCATTCCAAAAGTCTACCAGAAACATTTCAATCAAGAAGTGAGTATGTGACAGCCAGGCCATTTGGGCTAAAAAGCATTGTGCAGAATTATGTTGGGTGAATCTAGTGCCCTCTAAATGACCTCCTATTATGGCCATGGTATTAAGTCATGGAGAAACCTGTAAGTAAGGTGAATAATTTTTCTTCTCTTAAAAATAAAATTTAAAAAAAAAGGAAAGGGAAAACTCTCAAGTTCCCAGTAAGAATGCTAAATTACCCCTTCTCCCGATGGAATGCTTCACTTTCATTTCCAAGTAGCAGTAAGCCTATTGACCCCCACAGTGTTATCCTTTTCACTGCTCTTACAGTACTTTCTTTAATCTCTCGGATCAAAGATTGGTCAATAAAAATCATCTCTGCTTTTGTGGGGAGCAAACAAACTGCACCGAGACCTATGATAATTTTAAATCTTCACTAAAATCCCTGACAAACAAAACAAAATAAAAAAACTAAACAAAACACCACACGACATATATGTTGATGTTAACTTCGCAACTGGAAATGCTTGTTCTTTTTGTTCTGTATTAAATATTTTGAAAGATTTTATTTTGAGTAAGATGTTATTGTTTTATACTTTTTCATACACGTTGCATTAAGTAGTTTTAGTAGTTTTAAGTAGCCTTGAAAAATTGAAGCTAAATTATATTTACACACCATTATAAACTATTTCCAATGAACTAGTTTAAATCCTAATTGTAGAAAAACCTCTGGGCCCTCCACAAAGATTAAAAGATGGCACAGTGTTTTCACAACAGAAATACTTGGTGAGACAATCTTCAACAAACATCTTCCAGAATATATGGCATCCAAAGACTTTTTGTTACCCCTTAGGTATCAAATCCAACAAGAATCTGAGCCAGGGAAAAAAAAAAATAACAGGAAAAACAAAATAAAAACAAATGCCCCAGTAGAATTTTTTGATGTGGAAAAAAAAGGCCTAAAACAAAACCTAAACATCCAGAGGTGTTATCTCCATGCTACTTTACCTTATAACTTAACTCACTTTTTAATTCTTTTTTGACTTTAACCTGTGCCTCCTGTGTACAGCATCCACATTCTGACCTTATTATTCAGAGTATTTCTAATATCCATCAGCTTCCCTGTCATCTAAACTGAAAGGAAGTGATTTCTGTTTAGCTGAAACTCCTTGAAGTCACTCGTAATCACTGATCGCTTCATCTTCATCTACTCTGGACTCCCTGATGAATGTCAAGCATTTCCCTCTTCCTGAGTCTCAAGAAAACCACACAGACAGCGGATGGTCCTTTTGATCTGGCTGTGACACAGGTACGACTTTGAATGTTTTCACCAAAGCCCCCAAGATAGTGCTTGAAAGTCTTGACATTACTTACAGCATGCCTTGTAGACAATCTCTTGCTATCACAATTTTATTGTCACCTCCAAAATGCCCTCCTCCTTCCCTCAGGAGTTGTTCAAACCCACATTGCTAGTAAGAAGTCTCCCCATTTCACCCACTGTATTCGCATGGCCCTCAGGACAGGTTGTCTGCAAAGCTGCTGAGAGATTCTTGGTCAAGCATTCCTCATAGAATCACCAGTAACTCTAGTTAAAAATAACATATGTATTTGCCCAGAACATTTTAGTCACAATAACAGAGAAATTTCCATCATTCTGGGCTACATCTTTTCAAAGCAGAGATCCCAGACTCGGACCTTAAGTTCAGGCAGGCTTGAACCAAGACTTAACTGTGCTATAAATAACATCCTTGTTTAGTAACAATTTCCTACTTTATTTTGGAGCTCAATGCCATTTTTTAGGTCATATTGAAAATGGATCAGAAGATTCAAAGGTGAAGGGGAATGCTTTCTTATTTTTTCTATATGGCACCTTGCATGCACTCTGAAGTGATGTAAAATAACACATCAGGCTAAATACCACCCATAATTACTGAACTGTAATTATTTTCTTGCACATTTATTGTGAGGTCAGGAGTTATTCTACTAGAGCTTTTGAAAAAAATACACCCTTGCTTCCAAATCCAGATCACTCAACTCCAGATGCCAAGGCTGAGAGAACAGTTTGTGTCCCCACACCCTAACGCCGCGTTAAAGATTATGGAGGTGCACTTGGCATATCAGGTTTGGCTCCTCAAGTCCCAGGGAGAGCCAAAGATATTTGGAAGACAGACAGAGGTTAGGTGAATCTAGAGTAGCCTAAAACATAAAGGGCAACCTTGCATTTGCTGCAGGAACAAATTCTGCATGATTTTACTTAAAACTTTGAGCATACAAGCAACAGACAGTCCAAACACTGAACAGTTGTGTCTGTCCCCCCTGTCCCTGCCACCACCCCCCATCAGGGAAAACATTTTTTCATTTAGAATATAGATGAATAAAGTAGTTTTTAAAAAACTTAGGAATTAACAGGTTGTTACTGAAGGAACAACCTTTTTTTTTCCTATGGTGTAGAAAGGGAGCCTGCTGGATGTTTCCACAGTAGTGTCAGTGATATTAGTGCACAGAGAGGCTAACAAAAGGCAGCCATGCTGTCTGCTGCAGCACTAAAAATGGAGAAAAATACAGTAAGGTGAAGGGAAAAAAAGGCAGAACAAACTAATTTCAAGATCAATTTTAACAGCAGATTTAGAAATATGAAAGTAGAAGTTGATACTTTTATGAGAGGCTAAGCTGACATTGATTCAGTTACATTGTTACAGTAACCTCAGAAAAATATTTCTTTGTTTAAAGGGACTTCATCATGATTCAAAAAATATAATACATATAATACATATACATAAATTATATATAGTTTTTCCTAAATCTCAGTCTGACACATATATCACACGCAGCATCTATTCATACATTCTTACAGTTACACCATTTTTGAGATTTCCCATACATGATAATAGTAATTAATTTAAAATATCATAATTTTATTTTGGTTTTTTAAATAAAACACTCTCATACTAAAAATAGATACTTCATATAGAAAATAGGTTGCTGTTCTCTAAAATTGACTCTAATGTTAGTTGAATATTAATAAAATCCATAAACCATTAGTACATTATAGCTGCTTTGTTCTGAATTACGTAGACCTTTTATGTTTATTCCTCAGTGAAAATGCATTAAAAAAAATGAAATCCTCTCTAATTGTGCTCTCTGAAGATAGCTGGTAAAATCATTTCTAGCAGCAATAAATCAATTGTAGTATTAAAATGACCTGCCAGGTGCATCTTCTGGGTATCAGACTAATTAAGGGAATGTATTAATTGCAACTATTCATCAACACCACCAATGTTAGATAACCCTTACAATGAATCTTTTTACCATATTATCCAGCAATGAAACTGCAGTTTGACAAAATATAGGGGATTGAACAACAACAACAACAACAACAAAGCTTATAAAAAAAAAATCTGTGCACAGCTTTATTACTTTGTTCCCAATTCTTTGCTGGTAAATCAACCAAACACAAGCAATCATAACTATATGTACGTATGTAGTTTGTACTTAGACATATCTCTATCTCAGGAGAGAGTTTTACAAGGTTTCAGATACTAATGTGGGTTTTTCCCCTCCCCCCAAATCTAATTCAGATATAAATGCATATGCATTTTCTGTAGCTATGAGCCAAATGTGACCCAAATTTGGATCATCAGGCCTTCACTGGAAACAACCATTTACTTCTTAAGTAAGCTTAATAGTATCTTCATTATTTTTCCATCAGGACATATTTATCATTTTACACATTCTTATAAATGCAAATAACAGAATTCCAGTCTACTGGTTTGTATGGTTTGCTGATCACCCCACAGTCTTATTTCCTGGGCTAAAAATAAAAACTGTTCTTCACAAGTTCTGAGGTTTTTTTATCGTCATCTTCTGTTGCAGTGTGCAATGCCGGTTCCCCCGGCCAGCAGCAGAATTGTCCGCTGCCATCTCCCCCATTCCCCCCCGCTTTCACCCCCGTGTTTGGTTCGCTCCCTGGAGAGTTCTGTGTCCCCCGATCCCTGTTGGCCCATGGTATTTGTCCCCCCCCACGCTATCCTCCATTGGTCTGTATCCTTTGCCCGCCAGGATTCAAACCCCAAGTCCCTGAGCGGTTTCATGCTTTCCCCTCCCACTCTGTAAGGGGTAAAACACTCTGGCCAATGGCTCTCGGGGCTCTTCTCGTGACCACCAAGTGGAATAAAGTCCCTGCTGTTCCACGAAGGAGTCCCTCCGTCTCATCCATTCCTACCTCCTCCACGCGAATCCCTGGTGGGGCTAGGCGGACCCTTACTGGAGCTCCGCCAGCCCCCATCCCCGTCCCATGCGGGCGGATGCCCGGGGCTGGGTCACCCCCTGCTAGCTGGACAGACAGCGCCGTGGCATTCTACAAACAAAAATTCTGGATTGCACAATAATTTCATACATTTCAGGCAAAACACTGAAAGCTGCAGGATGAAGTAAAATACTCCTACAATACCAAATTCTTTGCCATGCTTTTTGTTATAGAAGATTAAGAAAGGGCTGCAATTATAGGCAGAGGGGCAAAAAACCTACATGTATGAATTCAATTATCAAAATACACAGAGGGTAGTAAATGCACAGATCAAATCCAAAAGACATGAAGAAAAAATTTGGCCCACAATACCAAAGTTCACATTCCTCTCCCCAGTGTGTTGCAAACGTTCCTGTCTAAGAGATTGGTTCTTGTTGACTCAGTCTATTTAGACCTTGTAGGTATTTCTGAGTGACCCTGGTGTCTAAGCACCGAAAATAATTAGCTATAACTGTGCCAAGCCTCACAACTATCACCATCATTCTGTCCCAGGTGAACCAGAGATTATAAGTAGTACCTGTGGATTCATAGAAAGACATTCTTGTACCTGGATAAAATTTACCTTCTCTCCTGGCTCTATATCCATAGATGGGCAATGAGATAAGGAAATTGGCCATACTTATAAACCAGTGCACGCACACTTATATTAGAACAATTATGTCTTGGTTTTATTCAAAAGAAGAGGGGCTGGGGGAAACTTCACAACTTTGGGGCTCCTGTCTGGGCTTTTGTAAAATTACTCTAAATCATACTTCTGCAGAAAACACAGAGAATTATGCACATTGTCTCAAAGGCCACAGTACCAGATACCGGCGAAGGTAGGAAGTGAGACTGAGATATCAGCATTACAGTGCAGGTGCACTGGTAGCAGCTCCCCAGATGACTTTAACACGAGTTCCCAGCAGCAGGCACTGGGGCTCACGGCAGGCAGCCTGTTCAGCACCCACAGCCACGCACACCACCGTCAGGATGCTTCTCTTAACATGCATCTCTGCAAACACGCTGCAGTCCTGACCTCCAACACTGCTTATTGTGGGTTTGAATGTTTCTTGAACAGCTACTGCCAAGAATTGTCAAAATGAATGAAATTGAAAGGAAATAGTCCCACAGTGAAAAACACTTGATTCATTTTTATTTATGACTCACAATAAGAATATACACCTTCCTACTTTTAAAGACTGTCAAATATAGAAATCTTAAAATTATATAGATGCTTCACAATCAGCAATGAATTTTAAAACCAGTCACCTGTCTCCAGCTCGTGTCAATATGTCTGAAGAAATGCTCTCGATAGCCTTTGGTATTCAAAGAGTTAGAAATAGAAGTTCACAAGTAAGATATTGTTCCTGTCTCTCCCTTCACTACCCAGACTGCTTTCTGATCTTCCTTTTGTCCTCAATCCTTTCCTTATCCCTTTCACCTCTCTTTCTCACTCTCACTCCGTCCCCTTGATCCATCAGACACAGCCAAGCTATCTGACACCAATGCCTTAAAGTAATTTTGGACAGAGGCAAAATGCCCTAGAATCCTTAGTAATCCTCCTCAGATCCATGTACTGAGCCCCGGGTTGGCTCTTTTATAGCCACAAACAGTCTTTCAGCTAGGTAGCCTGGAAACTGAAAGCTGTTTCAGTAACAGAGGAAGGACAACAAGTCCTGAAAGAAAATTAGCCTTCTCAGGAAGAAGGGGAGAAAAAAAATCCACATTTTTTTGAGTGCTAACACTGATATAAGCTAGGATGAATGAACCGATCAATAAACAAAGGAATTCTCTAACTGTAGAAAGTAAATAAGGGACAGCCAGTTACGAAGGCATTATTATTATACAACTTATTCCAGTTGTATACTCCACATCCTGCTACAAGACAATGGTTTATAATAACCAGTGGTTACGTGAATTATTGAAAGAGCTACAGTGTTCTGTAGGCCTGTAGAAAAATGTCTTTCACCCTTTACCTTAACATTCCCTACTGAGTCAAAGTATAGTTTTTGACATACCGGAGAGTGGGATTTTTCTTTGTCCTTTTCCAGTACAACTAAATCGAAAGCCATGTGGAATTCAGAGAAGTAAATAAAAAATAAAACACAAAAATCAATAAACTACTGCCAAAACCCTGTGGATCATACTAAAGTCAGTGTTAAGTTACCTTTCATGACTAAGCAAGAATACAGAAAAACTGAAAAGACTGCGTGTACCACAAGAGCTGCTTTCCCCCAGGCTTGGTGTGTACCAGCACTCACTCCCCTGGTACAAAAGGTAGATTGCAGTGACAGACTATGGGTCCTAAAGCTATCTCACCTTTGAGAGGAAAAAAATATTTGACAAAATTATTCTTCTCAGTGTGGGAACATAACAGATCCTACTCTTTGCAGCCTAATATAAGTCCCTGTCATCTCACAACTTTCTAATCTTTTCATAGAATAAGAGAATCATTTACGTTGGAATATGCAGATACACTACATGAGCAAACCTTTCCCAGCAAAAAAACCAAACAATTGAATACAGCTAGGGAAAATAACACATGATCAAAAGCAATTAAGGATCATGGCTAAGTTGTGAGTATTTTTACTGAAAGAATGTGGAGATTTTCAGAAAGGAAGATGAAGGAGGAAATAGAAGGCAAAAGGAGGAAACTTGGGATCCAAAAGCTGCTTCTTTCTTCCAAGGCCCATCAGACTCGGCAAGTAGAAGGACACATGGAGCCAGATACCAAGCGCTCACTATCTCAGGGTAAGGGCTTAATTCTTCCTGAGTGCTGCCTTGTTGTTCCTGTGGTAAATCCCTAGGGACAATGGGTGTCAGAAGACTTGCATTAGACTTACTCTGGCATAATGAGGAGCAGAACCCAGCATCGAATTGCAGCAAATACAGTCAAGGCAAACTAACACACCCATCTGCTAATGATAATAGATTAGATTTTTGCAAGTTAAAAAACAAAAGTTCAGCCACTCTCTGCTATTAAAGTTACCAGCCATTTCTAACTCTATTAATTGGTATTTCTCTGCAACAAAACAAAGAAAAAAATATATGGTATAAGACTTCTTTTTAAGAAAAGAAAAAAGACAAATCATCTCTGAAGGAAGTGTAACATACCTCTTACTAAGAGCTACAAATACAGAGTTGGCCAGCCCCTCTGCTTCCCCCAAAGAAGCAATTTACAACAGTGAGAGAACGTAAGTCAGGGGATCAAACACAAGAGAAGTTTAAAAGCAGGTTGTGGCTGCAGTACTGATGCAACCTAATGGGGGCAAGAACAACTTAATGCCACACAAATCCATTTTTCTGGTAGGGCCATAAGGCTCTGAGACAGCCTGACAGCTGATTCCACCTCTCTGGGATGTCAGTAGGCAATGCTCTTTAGAAAAGCACAGACCAGACTTAAGAAGCTTTACTCACTCTTACTTCCTCATGATGAATTACAGTATGTGCCACATCAAGAGGCAAAGACTTTCAGCATTGCCATGTCCAGTGCTCGTAGCATTAAGCTCTTAAAACAGACCAGGATTTTTAAATAAAATTCCTGATTCTAAACTCCATTTTTGCTTAAAAATAAAAAAAAAAGAAGGAAAAATAAAAATAAAAAGACTGGGCAATATAAGCTCAGCTCACACTACCACAAAAGCCATGAGATTAGACAAGTTAATGATTTTGGAAATAACTGATTTTTGACATCTTTAGTGTGGCAATAACAGCTATTTGAGAACCTAACATGAGGGAGATAGTTTTCTATTCATGTCTGTAAGCCCCCTCATAATTAATGGAAAAAAATCATGAAGAAGAGCATGTGAGCTTCAGTTTTGCTTTATTTTGCCAAAATAGGAATTGTCAAGAAGAAACCTGACCTTAACTTTTGTGGATGACTGACTAGAAAACACATTTGCTTAGTCTGCTTTAACATCAGTCATTAGCTTCTTTCTCCAGTTCTGTAGCATCGAAGTAAAATTTTACTCACAACCACTCCAGACATCTGCCAATATAAATGGCACATAAGTACTTGATTTCCAAGGGTCAATGCTTTGTGATAGGCCAAAAATTAGGTATTGCCGTTTTAGCTCTTGACTACAGTCTGTTCAGTGAGGATACACATATGAAGACATATCTATAATCTTTTGCATGCACCAATATATTCTATACTCTGTTTTCTTAAGAAGGCATTTGGCCTTATACACTTTTTCTACAGCAGCAGGAGATCCTCAAAAAAGCAATATCAAAATCCATATCCATAATCTGCAATTTTTCTGATTGTATTGGTACACCAGCTTCCAGCCATTAGCATCTACCTTAGCTAGAAAAGAAAAAAGCATCCCTCTAAAAACCTATCGATTCTAAAAATATTTCCTCCTAACCATGTTTGTTCCTAAAGGTTGTTGTTTTCTTTATTCTATTATTCTTCTATACAGTTATACTTTCAAAGGAGCAGATGCTTTTCTCCAAGGTTCATATTCAGTTCTGACTTTTACTTATGGCACTTACTTTACTTACTTACTTATATTATCCTTAATATAGCTGCAAAATATACCACATTTTGCCCTTTTTTCACATTTTTATTCTGTAGTTGCTCTTTTTCTCTGAAAAGTGTCATACTTCATAGCAATTTTTTAAACAAAGGCATGAAGTCTTACAAACTTTTAATTCATTAAAAAATGTGATTGTCAGGTCTCACAAATAGAAATATAATACTGTTACTCTGGAAAAAAAAAAATCTGTTCTTAATAACGAACCATTAGTTAATGCTATTACATAGACGAATATTTCTTTAAAAACCATTTTATTTAAGCATATTTAAGATGGCTGGACCCATTTAGCAAAACAGCTGTCTTCCACTGCACATGTAGCTGTGAAAAACTATTGTTCAGGACTTCAGTGGCCTTGCCCAGTACATGAGTCAAGCTGATTTTTGCTGAATCAGGGTCTTAGTTCTAAATTATACCAATTCTTCTTTTTGCACTTCAGATTTCCTCTGTAAAAAAATAGGAGGGGGTGGTTGTGGTGGTCAGGCAATTTCTTTACCTGTTCAGAAACACTGGAATATTAGAACATCTGTCATTTAATTAAAAAAAAAAATAAAAAGGAAAGAAAGACATCTACCTTTATCAGAAATTTTCAGCAGAGTTGCTCTTGTTAAGAGTCATTAGGCTTATAAATAAAATGGAAATGCATAATTTACATGATGAAGAATAATAAGCCAAGTAATAGATTAGTAGCATGCTTACTTCCATATGCTAGAAAATATTTACAGCATTGTTCTGTATTGTTAATTTTCACTGCTATGATAATAGAAAATTAACTGCAAAATGTCTCAGTACAAATCCATTCATATTGTTTGTCACTTTGGAGAAAAGTATATCAGAATAATCATGTCAGACAACTAAGAGTTTCTATAATGGCAAAAGGAATTTTGAAATATTCTGGGCCACAGGTGCTAAGAGATTATGGCGATTTTGAACATTCTATATTTTCTTATTAAATCCTAAAAGACTTTTGGTGTTTCTATTTGACAATTCCTACAAAAATACCTTTTTATTATGAAAAAATTAATATTTTGCTAAAGAAAATGTGTACAAGGATAATGGTATTACTCCATTTTAAAATTCAGCTTAACCCAGTAAATTCTACTACTAAACCAATATATTGCCACTGAAGTAAATTATAATTCTCTCAGACTTTTTAGTTGACACGATACTGTCATTAACAATCTAGCTTCCACGTTAATGTATCACTGGAGACACAGGTATCTCTTCAGTTGTATGTACCCATATACCCATACATTTCATTCAAACTACAATTAAACATGACTAGGTTTGTATTTCGGCCTTTCATCCTTTTCTTCCTCATTTTTCTCAGTAGACCAAACAATCGAGAATTGCATTATTCATCTATTGCAGTGCCTCAATAATTATGATGGAGCTATAAAGGAAATTATACACTCTGCGGATGATTAAATCAGCCTAAACATTCTACTCTCATGATTCATTGTGGCATGAACGAAGACACCATATTCTTAGCCTTATATCTGTCCTGCTAATTTTCCTTAGCCTCTTTTTTTTTTTTGCCTGGTACTTGTGACCCTTCTTTTTCTCCCCCCCTAGCCTACCCCCCTATCATCTGTCTCTCTCCTTTTATCTTCTAATTAGGCCACTTCTGGGTTTTTCCTCTGTTTTCCTGTCCTTCTTGCTCCAGGTATACTTCTGTCCCTGGTCTCACCTCTTTTCCACATTATCTCTTTCTAAGTACAATACCAATGCCACATTTTTTCCCTTTCTGATTTGTGAAACTCCTTCTTTCCTCTGTCCCTGCCCAGGCTTCCTACCCCCTATGGGGAAAAGCCTATGCTTTTCCTTTCTCCTCTATTATGAGGTATGGTCTCTCTTGTATTTCAAGCTCTAAAGTTCACTGAGCTTTTGGGAAGAGAAAACTACAGCTGTGGTGAAACAACATAGGTTAGTCCAGAACTACTGCTGTCAATTCAATTCAGTTAGAACCTTTATTCTGAAGAAATATTACAATTGCCCTAATTACTGGAAAATTAGAAATCAAATAAAATAAAAATACTGTAACAAAAACATCCAAAAAATCCCCCAAACCTAAACAAAAACCAACCAAAAAAACCCAAAACAAAACAAAAACCACAACAGGACAATCTCCTGGGGAAAAGCACTTACAGAAATCCTTTTGCCACAAATTTCACCAAGTGCTTATGCTAGGTGGTTGCTTTTTAGAGGATTATAGCACAGTACAGCTCAACAGAAATTGCTAGACTTAAGTGATCTATACTGAAGCACCTTTGCTAACAAAACTGCACTAACATAATCCAAGTGAAGAGCTAGTTCTTCAAGTATATAGTTGTATGCTGTAACCCTCTTGTGTAACATACACGCTCTACATCTATTCAGTTCAGCTTTTGTGACACCTAATGTTTCAAATCTAGGAGAATTTTGTTATATTATTTTGTTTGCAGTACTCCATAAAGTGTAAGAAGACTAAATAAAGTGATGATCAATTGACAGTCATTTTTCAAGACCTTAGATAAAAGCACAGCAAGGAAGAAATGCCATAATTGTATATTCTGTCTCATACTTGGTCTATCTTGAAGTATGCTGCGTTAAGGTTCTTCTAACATTATCAGTACTTAGATTCTTTTGTAAGCCAAAATTACACACCTGTACAATGCACCTTACTAAACACCTTCTTTTTCTTGCAACTAAATGCATGCACTTCTATAAATCTTTCCTGATTTGGTTTCTACATTTTAATTTTTTTGTAGCCTCCTTATTCATATTTTATAAAGCCATTCCTATTTCTATTCTTGTATTAAGCATATTATCTTCTCTCTATACATCTTTTCTGCAGAACATCCATTGCTACAAAACCCTCTATTTCCTTGTATCTCGCTACAAAAAAAAAAAAGACAAGAAGATTTCTCTGGAAAATTAAGTTATCATAAATCATTATTAGATTAATGAATTCTTTTAAATGTTGCCTTTAGGCAAAACAAAAAGCCATAGGAAGAAGTTTAGAAATAGGTTTTTGCAAAATAATCTGTAAAGTCAAGCAGAGTTTTGTTGAATTAATCACTCCACGTTTTGGTATATTTTTCTTCTTTGGCTAAGTAAAAATATATTACTGTGCAATATTAGGTAGGCATGCACATATTCAAACATAAGTGGTGAGTTCTCAAAATGGTTAAACACCTTAAGAAGTCATAACAATCACATGGAATCCTTTAAAAAGAGGCTACTCAATCCTAAGGCATAAAAGGCTAATTTGAGCATTTAACATAAAGCATCGAATGTTAGAAGTCCTGAAGTGTAGAAATTATGGTAAACTTCACAGAGAAGACATATGCGTGTATAAATACGTTCATGACCACACAAAAACCATTGCAGTCAGTATCAGTTTGCCACTCTTCATATTCAGTAGAAGCATAGCTGAAAGCAATTCAGAAGAGTTAAACTGCAAAATGTGAGAAAGACTGAAGACCCCAGTCTTTGCTAACAAATGGCCTACGTGAGCATAGCGTGAATCAAGAAACAATATCCAACGCACAAATTCTGGAAGCTTTTTATTAAAGACTGAGAATTAAATACACAGAATGTTTGACTGCTTCTGAATGGTATGAACTGGATGAATTTTTGCAATCACCTGTAAATTAGAAGCAGAATTTGAAATCTTACATTGCAGTGGTCAGGTTGATGCAATTCTACTGCCCAGTTTAGAAAAACTCCTTAGGAAGCACAAACTCTACAAAAAAATTATTTTCCATTCACTTCCACTGTATTTTTTAGAGTCACTTTAAGATAAATAATGCTGTGATAAGAGGAAAAAAATCATTAGCACTAGCATTTCAGTAAAACTATTTTATTCTGAGAAGTTCTGCAGAAATCACACTATGCCAGTGATATTTAATTGTAACATAAAAATTAAACACCATTTACTTGGTATAAAATTGGGATAGTATGTAAATTAAGTAAGTTTCAATTCATGTCTTCTTACTCACATCTGTTGGCAGTTTAAATAGTTTTAGTGTCATTAATTGTTATAAAAGTGCAAGATTTGCTGTATGCTTGCCACTTAGGACCAAAGGCACAAAAGTCTAATTGAACTAAGTAATTAGTAATTTGTCATTTCCTATTGTCAGCAATTACTTTCCATTAGAAATCCTCACTGAAAATTCTAATTTGAAGTGAGGTTTGCATTTTATTGCTGTCCATCCAAATTAGTTTAAAATTGACAGCTACATTTTCATTTAAAAATTTAAAGATATTAAATATGCTTGAAGACACTGAGACATATTGTACCCCATGTGTAGTTGTGATAATATATCTGGAGTCAGAATGAGAAGCAAAATCCAAAACATTTCTTTCTTTTCTTCAATTATGAAGTATGTACCAGCACTACATAGTAGGCCACATCAAACTCTTGCTCATGTGAATAGTGCCCTTAATTGGCAATTTAAATGGGTAACACAAACAGAGTATGACACACAAAATTCCATAAGGATTCATTGGATTTCTTACTCACTTTTACACAAGGAACCAGAAATATTTGAATTTGAAAATGCACATAAGAGCAATGGAAGTGAGTATTTTCATGCTTTGTCCTAGAGGCTTTTCCCTGTGGTTCTACTGCAAAAGAATTTTTCGTTTGTTATTTTGCAGACTTGTTAAAGCAATCAGCAGTGTTCAGTTGTGAATGCTCATCGTGTAGCATGAGGCAGTGCTTGGGAGGGCAGGAGTGCTGCAGGTTCCTCAGAAATGCACAGGGCTGATTAGCCATGAGGAGGCAGAGATTTATAATTAAGACGTGTCAAATGGGTATGCACCATAATTTCAGGGCTCACAACATGGAACTGCCTAGCTAGCAGCAACTTGGTGCCCGGTGAAATGCTTCTGCTGCCCAGTAAAACCCAGTCCTGAAACTAGGGGATGACTTGATGTGCCAAGAGGCAAACTGGTTCAACTTTCCTGGCAGAAAGTCAAAAGTAATAATAGCATAAATTCATCACTGTCCTGGAGATCTTTTGTAAGCAAGTTACAAACCTGAACACAAAAGAGCACAGAGGTTTATTTTTTTAATGTGAAAAATGCTCAGACCCTGAAATAAGATCATGCTTAGTTCCAGCTGACGAGCATTTCAACATAAAGCTAACAGTTTAATGGAGGTTCATACTAAATGTGCTCAGAAGATACCAGCTGGACATCAGTTGCTATCCATTTGTAAGTAAGCCTCTCAAACTCACATACACAGCGTAAGATTCTACAATAAGTTTTCACCATAAAATGGGAGAGGGAATTTGATGTTTAAGAAGTTGTATTAATTTACAGATTTTAAAACTATTAGAACCAGAAGACAACAGAATTGCACAATTTTTTGTCTAATAATGGAACAGTTATTAAAGGTATTATCAAGCCCATCTGCACTTCAACTGCAGTACTATGGTATACGGCCGTCTTTCTTTACTTAGTTTATGTGTTTATAAACACATAAACTTAGTTATACTTTTACCTTTAAATCTTGCAATGGTGATGAATTTCCTTTAAATAGCTATTCTACATTCATATTTCCTGAAAGCATACATTTTTTACTGAAACTGTCTCTGATAAGTGGTTAATACACATCACAAATAACTAGCGCTCTAGATTAAGTTAATTACTGTTAATTTGGAACATAATTCCTATGAAGACACATACCCACATGTTTACACAAAGTTCATCACAATTAATGCTGTGATAGACAAAAGTGAAGATTTCTAATGATTTGTCACTAATAAATAACAGGCATTGTCCACAATACTTTCATAGCTGGAATCTCAAACAGACAGTATCCTAGGCCTCTTTTCTTAAACTGATTGAATAGATTTGTTACCTCTTCAGGGAAGAAAAATGTTTAAAAAAAAAAAGAAACCAAAACACAAAAAAAAAAAAAAAAAAACAACACAAAAACCCCAAAACATACACACACAAAAAACCCCCAAACCACACCAGAAAGGGAAAATGTCATCTGGACCCTCAACGCAAGTCCTCTGGACTGGCAGAAATCTTAGACCAGCACCCCCCTTACTTCACGGCAATCAGTTTTACTTCATACTCTATTGGTAGGAGCTGATAATAATTAGATGTTTGATATATATTAAAAAACCCCCCGATCTCCAAATGCATAGACTGTTTCCTAATTATGTGATTCCTAATTCCATGGGGTGTTCAAAGCTAGGGTTTAGAGATATTTTCAGAATAATAAAGACAGTGGGTATATTGCAAACCATTATTCTGCCATTTCTGCAGCTGTGTTTAATTGCCAATAAGGCACTGGAAAAAACAGAGAATTAAATTAAAAGTTCAATAAACACAGATCAATATTCTTGTAAATACCAAGTCTATAAAATGATCTCTTTAAATGTAGTTATACTACAGGTACCATATAGGTAATCTGCATTTGAATTTTATGTGCTGCTTAAAGTTCAGTTAAATTTCTTCCCAGTAAAAACATTTTTTAATCTAGGAATGCTGTCAAAAAAGGAAAAATTATTATAAACCTGTCTTTATTCTTAGATTGTTGCTGTGCTCTGATTTCACATTAGCTCACAATCAGCTGAATAAAGAAGTCATCTTCTGTCTAACATGTAAATAAATCATCAGCTTCAGTTACTTTACCACTAGCTGTTTGTCATTCAGAAAAATAATGGTTAATCAATGACTAATCAATGAAGATGTGTAACGTATTAGTTTGCAGTCCTTCATCATCCTATTTTCCTCAATTGCCTGGGGGTTTGTGTTCAGTACTTACAGAATCGATTACAATTGTGAGTGATCATTCAGCTCATGTTGAGAGCTGTCAGCTGGGCTTTCTGCTAGGAGTTTTCACCCTCCTGTTTAATACGAGATGCTAATATTTAGCTGCATCTGACAAGCCAGATAGTGTAGTAGAAAATTTTATAAGAAGTGCTTAAGTAACTAATTGCAACACTACATGTCACTTGATGAAACTAAACTTTTCCTGACTTCACAATAATCATAAGCATTACTGACTTGCTGTGGAAAATTAAAGGAAAATAGCTGTCTGCTTGAGTCTGATCATGCCTGCAGGGAAGGCCTAAGAAAGGCAACTGACAATGATGCCTTTGTGCATAACTGCAGGGGAAACACCGATAATTCTTCAATTTTCATATAAACTGACATTCTTCACCATATGACATTCATGTGTGCACTCAATTTCCAAGCAGAGACACTAGAAAAGTTGGACCCTCAGACTTTTGATACACAACAACATAAATGAATAACAAAGGTTTCTATAACAAAAGTCATGTTTCACTGCTTGACAAGACTATTTGCTTTGAAACAGATTTAAGCTTGTCACCAACATAAGGAGAAAAGATTGGGTGTTGTTCCCACACACACACCAAATATATTACTGCCAATGTATAGGTTTATTCGCTTTAATTATTGTTTTCATACTTCTCTTAGAAAATGCATGTCAGAGGTAGTCAGAGAGTGTGATGGTGGAAACTAATAATTGTTAATGTATTGCATTAAATATTTAGAACTGAGCGGTATCGATTAAAACGGCAACGCGTAGGTGCGCAGTTCTAGCAGTTTTAGCTCCAACAGCTCCCTCTTGTGATTGAAGTGTCAAAGCTCCCTTGCTTAAACTGAGCAACATTTAGGTGTCAGGCTAAGTTTACCAGCACTCTTTCTATACACAGTACTAAGAAAAAGAAAGAAAGAGACGTTGCCTTAGCAGCAAATTGTGCTAAAATATCTTTTTTACACAAAACATTGCAATGTAGTTCAAAAATCAAGTTTATTATACAAATTTAATCAAGAAAAATAGTCATTTCTCCATTAATTTAAGGAATATAACTCACCCAAGAATTCTTTTAATAGAGTAGGGGTTTGTTCAGTTACCCTATTTTTATAGTTAATTTGATAGACAGGGAAGATAGCAATAGATTTCAGGAAACAAGCCCTTTCCTACCAAAGAGACTACAAGCTGCACTTATACCCACAGAACTGAAAATAATCAGTGCCTGGTTTTTACATAGTGCATAAAAACAGTCATAAATACATTCTCTAATTTAGAACGATCAGTGGCCCACTAAAAATAGCTACAAAGCAATATTATTACCTTGCTACAGAAAAGAACATTCCCAGCATTAAAACTCATTTTGTTTCTATGTTTTCATCCCTGATCTGTATTGAGAATAAAATTACCTTTTGCAAATGAGCAGATATTCCAGAACTTTTTTGGTTTATAAACAGATTGATAGAAAACACTGGTTTCTAGCATCATCAGAGAAATCGCTGATGTATTGTCTAGTACTGCATCCAGCAAAAATAAACCCCACTAGCTATCAGTTACAAGACTAGTACTAAACCAATAAAAGTATAAGGCCTACGTATGTGTAGCAAGAATATCCCTACAGACAACTAAAAAGTAAATACTGTAAAGGAGTAAATACAATACTTGTGAAAACATAACACTCATTATTTAGGAGACAGTTGGAAGAAAGGGTGTTTTAATTTAAGATCACTTGACTAAGTTGCCCCCAAGGATCTGAATAAAATATTGTAGATTGGTTGTTTCTCACCTAAAGCTTTCTATAAGTACACAGAAATATTTAGATATGGTAAATTCATCTTAGCAAGATCCTGAACACCCAGCCCAGCTCCCACCCCTTCAGAATGACAACATAAATAATTGCTCTGAAATTGCAAAGTGAAGGAAACAACGCTTTAAACCATGGATGGTATTCTTAGTGAACACTCCTTTTTGTTTCTCATTTCTTAAGTCCCTGCAGAGATTCAAAGAACACAAATAGGCAAAACAGATCCATTCTCTCTTAGTTATTTGGTGTCTAGAGAATAGCCCCATTTTGTTGGGCTATTGAAAACTACCAAAAAAACCACACTTGTCTGCTTATATCAAATTCATACTCTGAATTACCTTGCTTTGTCACCTGACATTTTTTCTGTCGGTCTGGAAGCCCCCAGGTCGCTGTGCTACTATTAACAATAACAGCCAGAGTGCGGTGGCTATGTGTGAATAAGTCTTCTCATTAATGACTTTGCAAGCCAAACTGATATTTCATTAAAATGCATTTCTAACAAATTTTTTTTGAGCAAAATTGCTAATCCTTGTCTTTAAAATGAAACCTTACACCAAAACATCTAAGCAATCATATTACGTAAGACATCAAATGCTAATTTTGTCCAAAAAATTGATAAGCCTTATGAAGTATGATATGATTCCTGATGCACAGAACATTTTTCTTTTTTTTTTCTTAAGATATAATCATCAAAACAATGACAAATGAAAGACTCAGAAAAGGTTATGACTTGACAAAGTAACATTTTTAAAACTTAGACACCAATCAAATTGATATAAGCATCAGTGATGCAACACTTTCTGACACTAAAGTCTTTACCACTGTCTAAAACATATAGAATAGCCTATTGTGATTGCTTAATGTCAACTTTTGTTCATAAACTCTTTCATAAAAGTGAAACAGGGAAAAATGATTTAAAGCAGTTCAATTTGTCTATTTACCTTAATCTCTAACTATTCCCATATGTCTTAGATACATGATGTATGACACGCCATAAACCAATTTTTCAAAGATCTACAAGACACAAAAAAGTCAGGCTCCTAACATTTTATGCACTGAACTTTCATAGCCAGCTGGCAAAACAAAACACTTCTAGGCTTCAGAAAAAGCTGAAATGTTTTATTTGCATCTCTTAAATAAGATACAGTTAAAATATTTCATCATACATACAACCTCAAGGGAGGAAGGTCTTCTTAAAAATCTGAATTAAACCAAAAAGTTGATTTCTGATATTTTAATAGGACAAGTAGATTTTACTTGAGAAGCAAATGCTAGAGCTGTGTGCTCATTTTTGAAAGCCAGCCTGTGACACTGTACATTAAAAATCACAAGTGGTGTAATCTCACTTTATGGTCATATGCATAACTCAAGGCACTAAGTGCAATGACTTTTTCCAAGTATTTATTAGCAACGCTCACTTTAATATGCATCAGTCTGAATCACAGGGCAAGGCAGCACACATTTAGCAAGATTTTCACTGGCAGTTTAGAAAACAAGAAACACACTGCACAATTAAAAGTGTCTGACTTACCTAGTATAGGCAGTAGACTGGAGCAAGGTGATGTGTCAATTAGCAGAAAGTTTTTGTTCCATCCAAGTTGCGGCATAGGATCCATTTGGGCATAGGGAGTAGGCAGGGCCCCAGGTGGGATTATTAAGAAAATTAATACTGCCACTCTAAAAAAAAAAAAATTTAAATAAAAACAGAGAATAAAAATTTGCATAGATTGAAACAAGTTTAGTTTTACATAACAAAATTAATTTATAATACTGTGTAAGAAATAGAATCTTCAACTTATATTTTTAAAATTTCATTCACACTTTTTGTTTCAATTTCAAATGTTTAAATAAACTTCTATGTTAAAAGGCAGAATTGTTTCTCATATCAAGACAGTTTCTCATATCAACAGGAGCTAAAGTTTTTCAGTAAGCCTAGAAAAACACATTTTCTATAATTTGGTGTCATTATGCATTTCAAAAACATTTGGTATCAGGTAGAGATATTTGACAATGAAGAGTAGTGTGCATAAATTTTCTAAGACTGTAGTTTCAGAAACTTCACTGTCATTAAATATGTTTATGCTAGAAAAGGCCAAGAAGGTTGTATATAGAAAGAAAGGAAAAAACAAGCATTCATATCTCAAACTTACAGCTTTAGAGAAAGAAAAATAGTTTTAATCTGGAATATAAATTTGTACATATATTTTGAATCCTAGGATTAAAATGGCTGGGTTTTAGACTTCAAATAAGATTGAGAAACAGACTGCAGATCATGCATACAATGTAGGGTCAATGCCGTATTGAATTTCTAGACCATTTTCAGACTACCTTCTGGCAATGGAAGCATTTTGACCACTGACACTTCCTTTGGGTATATCTGACTATCCTGGTACAATGCACCATTCCCCATTATTGAATCTACAACAAACTGCTGTAGGTTATTCATTGATTGAGTGTTTAAGTGTATACTTTGGGAGCAAATGGAGAATGAAATCTGTAAACAATCATGCACATAAAATCAGAAGAATTCTTCACTTGGGCATGAGTTTCAGTTTCAGTACTTCGTTATCTGTATTATTTGATAAAAGCTCTGTCACTTTAAATAAAGATGCATAGGAATTTTGCACTTAAAAGTTATAGCAAGCTACAACGTGGAGCTGCACATTTTATCTCAAAGAAAGATGGAGCCATCATTGGCCAATATGACTACATGGGGACATAAGGTTTAAGCACATCTGCCGTACTTTACACTAACATCTTTATCTAGATCAATTACAATATGCACTATCACTGTTAAATAACCAATATAGATGCAGACTGCAGATCCATAATATTCCTAATGGAGGTTAGAACAGATATTAAGAGCTCCATTTTCATAAGCTCAAGCAATAATCATGCGTGCTTGTACGCCTGTGCATATCTTCAATCAAGCTGTATTTTGATATAGCCGGAAAATGTTCCTTTTTCTCCTTTAACCTATGCAAAACACTCTCATATATATATAGCTCCGAGTTCATTTGTACAGTTTGTCTGCCACTATGTATTTATAGCTATTGCCCAAATGAGCTGTTCATACAATACTAGGGAGCCAAAAACACAAGAAAGATATTTGAAGCTTATTTCATCAAAATTTCCACCTTTGATTTAACAAACAAAAAAAAAATATTAAAGGGATCATCCTGAAAATATACAAGATATATGATTCCACCTTGAGAAAACTGTATGTGTCACTGCAATACAAAAGCATAGTAGAAAATTTACATTTCTTACGATTAAATAATTAAGATTAATTTTACCATAAATCTGCAAAGAAGCTCTATTATTCCCTCCCCTTCTCACTGGAAAACTACAACTACAGTATTACTTTTTATTTCAAACTAGCCTCCAAACACCAGGAACACAGCAGTCTTTGCCACGTAAAGTCTTTTCCATACACCTAGGAAAGGTTTGACTGTCCTCCAAAGAGCTCAAAGTTGAGTAGTTTGGAGCAAAACACACAGCACGTTGAAAATAACGTTCTGTTCTATGAAGGGAACTTCATTATGATTCAGTTACACTAAATCATTGAAGAAGGATGGAAACCTGCACCCCTGCTCACAAAGATATTGTAGTGTAAGTTGAGCATAGACTGTGTTAAAAAAGTCTGATCTGTCAGCAAACCACTTAAGTGTACATATTCACAGACAAAAATATATGTGGATGATGCACAGCAGGACTTTATAAGTATTTAAGCATTTTAGCTGATCACATACTGCAGGTCACAGAATCAAAATAATCTGAGTTGGAAAGGACCCACAGGGATCATTCAATGGCTCATACAGTGATCGAGCCTGTAACCTTGGCGTTATCAGCACCATGTGTAACCAAGTGAGACAATCTCAGTCCATCAACGATCTCCTCTTCCTACTGGAACCCAGACACATGTAGCTGTATTCTGGTTGCAAGCTGGAGTGAGGTCTTCAGCAGGGTTCCCTTGGAGAGAACCTTTAAGCCCACAGTTAATCCAGAAGGATTCCACTGACATTCAGGGAGTAAGACTGCAAGTTGCACCATGGAGAGCATCCACTCCGCAACTCAGACACTCGCAATAGGAGCTTTTGAGCAGACGTTCAAGTGTGTTATTATACTGTGGCAAGGTATCAATTTCCTCTTTTGTCTGACAAGGTTCAAATTCATGCCTCTTACCTCCCCAGGGGACAGCTCAGCCATCTGCCAGTAAGCCCAGCCTATCCTTTCCCTTCCATTTCAGTAAATCATGCTCACATACTTCATGCTGGTGTGGGATAGGACAGATTCATGTTTGGAAATCCAGCAATACCAATATTTAGATGTTTGCTTAATTCCATAGGTGTCCAAAGCTCACTCAGGGATGAGATTCAGTTGCATTCCATTATAGGTATTTTTGTAGGAATCCTTGAATATTTTATCTGATCTCCAGCTGTCACTTCAGAAACACACAGATTTCCCATAGTGATCTTCTGGTCAAATGCAGATATGTTGAATGCTCCAAGACTGAAACAGCATTAAGTATCTACCTTTTGACACAGCCTGAACTTAAACTGGCAACAGCCCTTAATCCCAGGGCATCTCAAATATTAGAAGCAATCTGATCACGTTAGCTTTCTTGAGATGTGCTGATTAGTACAGCCAGGGTAGCCACAAATATTATGGTTTCACTTTTTTAGCCTGCAGTTCAGGTATTTTTTCATGATGTTCATTGGTCCATGAAGAACTTAAGACACTTGTTCTGCTTCTAAATACACCCAGAATCTCATTCTTGAGCACTGAACAACCATGTATTCATACAGCTCACTGGGAAGCTGTGTTTATGAATGAGATTTCATGTACTTCGTGTGAAACTGTAATGGGTAAAACACAAGCAGTCCCTGGAACAAGAAGCAGAACACAAGACTTCCCATTCCTAGCAGACTACCCCATCAGGAATCCTGCTTATTCCCTTCAGGCTAACACATTGTACTAGTTTGAAAGCAAACAAGTGAGAGACTCCAAGTCAGAAATACAATTTAACAGGAAAAATAAAATAAATGCAATAGTACAAAAAAACACCACTGACAGAATCAGAACACAACCTGAGCCTCTGTCAGTCAGGGTGTTGGTAGCAGTCTGATTAAATGGTGGCTGCAGTCCTCCTGGAGTGATGGTTCTGTTGAAGCAGTGATCCTGTAGAAGGGTTTGGTCTTCCTCTGAAGGTCCAGTGGGAAAAGGCTGCTTGTGGTGTTCGAAATCTCAGTTATATCCAGGATGGAATGCTCAGTTCCTCCCTCTGGGCGGAGCATCTCCCAATGGGATGATGTAATTTTATCAGCCATGAGGTGAGACTAGATGGCCCATTAACAGAAGATACCCCCTGGAGGGAGGATGGGTCATGGGAGAGATAAAGAACGAAGCCCCACCTGGTTTCAACAGCTGGCCCATTAACAGAAGATAGCCCCAGAGTTTATCAGGGATGAGTCGTGAAGGAGATGGGGAACACTGCCCCACCAGTTTTTAACAGCTTATGAAGATGGTGATAGAATACATACTGTTGGGCACATCTTACATTGTAACCTAGGACACACCTTTTTTTTCTGCAAAAAAGGAAGGGAAGAGCAACCAAGATACAGTATAATAGTGAGGTCTCTCACTGAAAGAGGAGACATGGCTTTGGATTTGACATAGGTTCAAGTCTCTAGAGGGCAGTCAGACTGATGATCCTTCTGCTGAACACCTCACACCAAGGGAAAGAAATTCCTTCCAAGAAAAGAGTATGTTTTGCTTTTTGTAAAGAAACAGCTCCCAGGATCAAACGCCAAGAGAAAACTTAAGGTTATAAATATCACATGGAGGTATATGTTCAAAGTCTGAAAAATTAATGCAGTGCTTCAATACTGCTTGTAATCAGGATTTCTTATTGACTGATTTAGACAGTCACCTTACAGGTGTCTTTAAATAAGAAATCAGTAGATCTGATGGTTTATGCTATCAGTAAATCTCTATCAGTCAGATGTCAAAGTAGAGGTTTCATGTCACAAATGAGATCCCTAAATGTCAGCTATTTCCACATCCAGTGTCATAACAGCTGTACAGTGCCCTTTAAGGGCATATATACCTGCAGGTCCAAACACACAATTGTGTGGACTACAAAGAAGACTTGGAAGCCCTTTAAATCTCACCTTAAATCCCTTGTGACTGACTAACTTCATGTAAATTCTGTTGTATCACAGGGCTTCCTTTGGGAGCCATCGGAAGTGAGGACTCATGTCATCATGCAAATTTTTGCAATACTTCAAAGTAAGGCAATAAAAAAAACTGTAACAAGAAAAGTAAAAGATGTAGGCTTTCTTTTGTTTTTATGGGTTTTTGTGGGTATTTTTGTAATCAATAAAATTCTATAGCACTGGTACCTATGCTTTCTTTATAAGCTCATCTTGCAAGGTTGGGTAGATCCAACAACAACAGTATGTTTTTTTTAAAGTCGCTCTAGAGTTTTGTATTTTTGTATTTTAGCTGTTAGGTGAACAACATTAATTTCTTCCTCTGCATATTAAACACATACAACAAAGCAAACTATCTTCATAAAGAACTTTTCCTTTGGGACAGTTGTCTGCTCCAAATTATATTAGCATGAAAAACTAGTATATTCAGCACGTTTCTTCACAAAAACCTATTATGTTCTACTTACTATCCTGAGGAAGACATCAAGACAGCATGTAATCACCTTGTCACTGTTCCAGTTTAAACGTAGTCAAAACTTGTGCTGTAAACTTCCAGAAGTGGGGCTTAGTCGTTTGGCATTTCATTCCCCAAGTCAAGATGTTGATTTGCTTAAAGAAAGTAGCTCTGCTGCAATATTAATTTTAAAGTTGCTTTGTTTTAAAAATAGGTATCATAGGGATCACCTTACATGAGTTGACATCAAAAGGGCTATGTGAAAGACATTTGAGCATATTTGGATGAGCAAGTTGAAAACTGGCAGGGATGCAGCACTTGCCATTACAGCTGTGCTGGAAAGAGCTCACAATCAGGAGGTGGAAAGGCTTGAGACTGCACACATTATGTGAGCTCTGCACCCTGATGCATATGTATTACAGCATAGTTTTGAAATATATGGTCACTTTCTTTTCCAATCAAATGTACTTTCCATAGGCAAACAAATGTAACATCTTACGCCTCATATTCCAGGCAAAGAACGTCTTCTAGAACATCCAAAATGTACACATAAAATAGGGAATATCATCTTAGAAAACAGATAAACAAGTGTAACAACTCTTTTATGCTTTCATTCTATCAAATGCCTATTTACCTGCTCCCACTTGTTTTGTTGTGTCTAAGCGGGCCCTCACTGACAGCTAAAAAGAAATTTGTACCAGGGTTGCTACTTAAGTCCATAAGCTTGCCAGGGCAAAGAAAGACTTACACCAGGGAATACCACTGTCAAAAATATATTACTAGGATCATCCCAGGCCTTATCAAATGTGTTAGTAGGCACTGTTTTAGGAACTACGGGGTAAAGAAAAGTTTGCTTTTCAGAAATAGTTTTAGTCAAGAGGAAGAAATATTATTTCACTTTCATTTTTTGGGACAAGAAAATACATGAAACACAGAAAAAATTCTCTGAAGATTATATAAGTCCAACTTAACTCCGTAGTACCTGAAAATTACTAACCACCACCTTCTTAGCAAAGAAAGTTTTCCAGTTCCAATTATCCTGACTCAGAATTTTGCCTGTTCTTTAAAATTCTGTAATAAGAAGGGCTGAAGGGAAAAAAAATTATCAGCTCAATGTTATCGCTTCTAAGAAGCAATTTAAGGTGGAATGGCAGAAGCAGGCAGGACTTGGTAGAATACTGATGAATCACAGACTCATTTAGGTAATCTGGATGATTTGCAAGGTCTCTTCCAACCCAAGCCATCCTACGATTTAGGTTGGAAAAAACATTTAAGAACACAGAATTCAACTGTTAACCTAACACTGTTAAGTCCACCATTAGAAATGATGATATATATTGGCTGTTTCTCTTTGAACAACTGTTGAAGTCTAGCATTTATGACATAAGACCTGTGAATTAAGTAATACTGAAAATAACGTCAGAGTCTTATACCAGGAAACCTAACGAGAAAAGGCCCTCAGAAACCGCCTTTGGAAAAGACTGAGCTCTGATCCACCCCAACCCCAATAAGAACAATTTTCTCCTCAAAAAAATATTTGAAGAGAAAAACTGACCGTTAAAAAGAAATATTTCTATATTTTTGAAACTTTATTATTTGCAATTAGATTTTCTGGGTACAAGATATTCTCTTAATTTAATACTCTTTTCAACATTAAAAGTTTGTTAGTCTTGCATCATGATAGATTCAAAAGGCTCGAATCAGAAGAAACATAAGCATATATCTCTAAGTGGTACTAAAGGAGAAAAATAATGTTAGAAGCTACACTATTACACCTGAATGCAATTAAGTGACTTCTGAAGATGGTACATTTCTTTTATATAAAGTATAAATGAGGTGAGTTCATTTCTTTTACATCACAGCTCAGAAAATAACTGTTGATCTAGAACAGCTGGAAAAAATTAGTTATTGACACATCAGTTTAGAAAAGGCTTAATACAGAAGGACAAGGAAAGGGTTGCATATTTAACATTAGCATAACAGAGTGACATTTATTGCAAATTTAATTACCTAATATGCATATTTGAAAGTTGTCTGAAAATAATTACTGACGACTTATTGTAGTGACTGAAAAAGTAACAGCTCCAATTGGTAAGGATGCCAGAGGCTGGCAGAGGCAATGCTTGCTGCTGTCAGAACAAAGGAGGAAGCTGGGATGAACACTGGCACAATTTGGCTAACTAGGGTAGTATAATCGCTAAGGAAACTGCTGCAGATGGTGGATAAATATTTCTGATGGAAGAAAACACCTACAAGTAGTAGGTGGCAGACCCTGAAGAAATCATTCTTCTAATAATCCTGCTACTTCCAAGTTAGAAAGAAAAAGCCAAGTATGTCTAATGTAGTGGGGAATCTAGAAGAGAAATATAAAGCCACCTCTTTGCTGCTCACAAAATTGACCCTTTACTAACCTATGAGAAACTAGTAAAAATAAATGGACTTTGCCTGGAGTCAGCTGAATGCAGGAGGTGAGCAGGGATGCTTGTGATTGATAAAAGATACAACACTTGGAAGCCTTGGAGCAGAGAGACTAATCCATGAAATACAAACCAGAAAAAGTTAAGAAAAAGCATCTCAGACCAGACTGCAAGTTCCTCCCAAGGACAGGAACTGTATACATTTTCTCCTGTGCTTTTTTATGAGAAATGGCCGTAATAAAGACGTCTATGGTGTTGTCAAGAGGTACATGACAAATAAGCACCACCAGTTGCCAAATTATCTTAGTCAGGACTAAAAGACAATGCAAGACTTAGAAAGAGCTATTTTATTCTCACCGAAAAATACTTGAGTGCTTCTGCACTGATGTCAGCTAAAAATCACTTAAAATTAAAGATAAACATGAAATTATATACATACTACTAAGCAGCAGAAGTCAAATTTAATTATGCTTGGCCTCCTAGGTTCAAAGATGGCCTCCAGACACCAGATAATACAATTCAGAAATTATAAAGGTTAGACTGTGATTATATTTACCCCACATATATAGTTGCAAATATTTCACTAGAACTGTTTACGTAGAAGTGCCATTGCTGTCACAATAATTTATTCTTATCTATTGATTTCATTGCCTAGATAATCTCCAAGTGTGAAGGCATAAGATGACACTCACAATCCTACAACAGAGCTGTCTTGCCCTCCTTTCCACTGACTAGGATATGCAGTTATCCATATTAGGATTACAGAAATGAATAAGAGTTGCATGACACAATCTCTCCTTGCCTTATTTTATTTTCAGCTGTAGCAGAAATGAGGTCATCTCCTCCCTGAAACAAAGGCTAGACATGGAGAAGAGCCCATTTCAAAGTTTTCCTTAATTCAAGAAATTAAATTAGGGTCCTTTATATCCCATCACCCTCCAGCAAAAGGGAGCCCATAAAGATGAACAGTAAATTTGCAAATCAGAAGTGTGTTTGATTCCTTAGGAATCTGAGCTAGCCACTGTCACTTAGAAGAAAAGAAAATTGCTTATGAGTGATCTACTGCACAGCAGGACTTTGGTTGTGGTTACTTACAACCTGCTCCCTGGGAGCTACTCATCCCTTCTGTGCTCAGGGAGTGTCAAAGCAGAAGGAAACACTGTCCTGAGTACTCGCTGTTAAAATTAAAGAGCTCCTTAACAAATGAGGGGACACCAAGCACCCAAACCACTTTAAACTTATGGAGAGTCACTTCAAAAGCTGCTTAAAGTTCAATGAATTTCTGATCAACAGACTGTTTTTCTTCATACAGGCACAAGTGCAAAGGGAGCATTTGTTTGAAATTGATCCCCCAGTGCAAGTTTTAATGTGCTGTTAAACTCAGCCATTTAAACCAGAACCAGTGAAATAAAACTCTGATGACTCTTAAAGATTTTAAGATTAATGCAGGAGGAAATTACCTTGCCTAGTCATGCCTACTTTTATTAGTACCCTGCAGTTGTGTTTCATTTTGGATGTGGCAAAAGTATGATTTGAAAGTCAAGAAGGCAACTCCTTGCATTTTGTATTTAATTATTGAACACAGAACAATGCTAAAGCTGCATTTCCAAAGTTTGTGGTGTTGTGATTTGCAAGTTTTACTAAACAAAACTGCAATCTGGCAGTAAAACATTATATCTTATCACAATCAGACTGAAAAATATCATGTGTCTTTTTTATTATATATGTGTAGTAATTATTATACCAGCATTGTAGAATTTGAAAATTTACTTTTTCTTATTTTTAGATACTTAATACAGTGAAACACATTGCAGTAGGCTCTGCTGATTACACACATGGGGTACGAACTTTAGTATTACTTCTGGTGTATTACATTCAATTTTTATTGTAGTATGTGGTTTTAAAGAGAAAGCTAGTTTCAGTTTATAGTAAAGTTGGTTTTATTTATAAGGCTACAGCGTACAGGGAATTCATTAGCAAAACGGCAAAACAAACTAGACCAACTGGGTTAGAGAAGTTCTAAAACATTTATCAAGTTTTTCAGACAAACTGTACTCCCTGGGCACATCCCAGCACATGAACTTCTACCCAACTCTGCTCACGAGCGCTACATTCTTGTGCAAATGTTTCAGTGCCTAATCATTAGCTACACAGCTCAAAAGATGTTTGATACACAAATTTAACTTGAAATTAACATAATCTGCTGTTTACTTAGGCCTACCTTTAAATGCAAAGCTGTGCTGAATGAAGTGATTTTATCACCTCCCATACATTCTTATCCTTTTCCTACCCACAAATGTAAGCATTCAGAAGATTTCTTATCAAAATACATGTGTACTAGCAACAGGTTGGTGGAAGGCAGTACACCATGAGAAACACTGAACAATTTTTATTTCAGCATTACTGAAAGAAGGATCACACAAGAATGGCATTTGGTGCTCCATGATTATATTTTGATGGTTGTTCACATGAAAAAGGACTGGAGGAAACAGTAGCAGCAGAAAATATCTAAATATTTCCTGAACATTTTTTCTTCCTTTTATGGCAATCATGAAGGAAAAAAAAAATTAGAGAAAAGAGTAGCAAACATTCTCAAAAGTACTTTGAATTCTTCTTAAAGAAACATAAGACAAATAGCAAAAATCTTCCAAGACATGAAATGCTTTCATCATGAAACAATACCTGCTGAGATTCAAACTTGAACTATGAATTACACAGAACTCCTTTCAGCTCTTTTTGTCTGTGCACATGTTTAGCACAAGGTGGACAGAGAGAAGAGAAGTAGAGAGAAGTATATACTTCTATAGAGAGAAGTAAATGGTGACTGCCTGAGTCTATGCTTAACCCTCTCTGGTCCATGCCGAATATTTTTATAGTACTCAGCATCACCAAGCAGTAGTTTCGGGAAGAATATAAAGCACAGATTTTCCATTTGTAAACAGCAAAGATACTTTTTAGGAAGAGAAAGTGTAATTACTGAAGCTGGCACCTGGGCAGGGCATTGGCTTTAACCTTCTTCCTCTTGCAAAGCGCTCTCCTAAGACTTTAATGACCGCAGGTGGTCAAGGACCTTGAATTTGCATCTTGTCTCCAAGACCTGAAGTGTGTTATGCAAGTGTATATGAAAAAAAAGTCTTGTACTTTCAAAGGGATAATTCTTCTAGTTCAATTTAAATGTTAAAACAGACTTAGGAAGAAATCTCACACAAGCTGATCCCTGGACTCAAACTCAATGAGCACTTTTCATTAAGTCACTCAAAGAAATAAACAACAATTCTAAATGTTATCATTTTATGCTACAGAAATGTTACATGTCTTCACTGCAGATTGGACCTTCATTTGAATAAAGTAAGAACACCAGAAATTTATTAAATCCAGAATTTTGGGATGGGAGAAGAAACAGGGATGTAGAGAGAAATACCGAACATGCAGCAATGCTAGTATGTACACTTGAGCGTATACTGTGAGGGCCAAAGAGGAAGGCTGTGCATGGCACTGATAAAAATTTATGGTTATATTCAGAGCCCTTCCCTTGGAAACAGAGGAGAGAAAAGCTGTGGGATTTTTTTAGTTGCTTTAGTCAATAAATCACATTCACTAAGCACACCACACTGTTGCAATGCCCATTCAACCTCTAAATGATAAACCAATCCACCTTGCTGACCAATGGGCACTTGCCCCAGGACATGGAAAGGGGATTCTTGTTCTGACCAAGAGAAAGGACTGAACATACATTGCAGTCTTCAAGGAGCAGCTGTCAAGCAACTCCTGACCCCAAACTCTAGTAGTAACAGTGACAAGAAAAGTTTTCTCTCAGCTCCCTTTGGGATCAACCCTTCCTCTCCCTGTAATAAGACACAACATCTTCTCAGCAGTACAGATAGGTGCCAGAGCGAATGCTTACAAAGACAATGTAGGAGTGGAAGCAAGCAGGTGCCTAATGCAGAATTATTACACATTCTGAGAAAATGGTGAGGGATAGATACATTTGGATATCCCGGGAAGACAGAAGTGCAGAATGAAACCTGTTCCCCCTACAACTGTATCCATCTCAGAACATCCAAATCAGCTCTTCCCCCTTTCCCATTCCTCAAATCCTGTCCCTCACCAAAATGATTTAAATTCTGCTTAAACCATAAAGAAGTCTTATGTCAGCTGAACATACAATAGCATCAGTCTTCAGCATGACTTTAAAACCGTGCATATTCATGCAACTTCAGCCTTATTGTGGAACACTTCCATAAACATTTGTTGCAATCCATTTTCCTAATTTCAGCCTTTTGCTAGTATTGAAGGCTCCACTTCCCTCTTGCTGCTTGCTTTTAGACCTTTGCCATGTCTAATATTTCATTATGTATAACTACAAAACAGCAGCTACAACTCATCTCCAAAAGTCAGTTTCTCCCCCACACATATCCTCAACAAGATTTCTTTCTTCAGATGAAGTCCTCTTAGTTTGTTACTGTAAGCAATTAGGATTGGATGGGAAGAACAGCTAGACTTTACCACTGCTTTAGTCTGAGTTATTAGGTTCTTGAGGATAATGGCTTTACTTCACTAAGGATTTTTTTTTTCTTAGAAGCCATCAGGCTTATTACACAAAACATAATCCCACCTATTTGAATAAAGTATAAGGAAATCAGACAAGGAAAATTTATGTCCTCACAGAGAAAGTCCTAGTCACACCTAAACAAAAAGTAGTTGTCCCTATTTAGCTAATAGAAACAGGCTATGTTTTTGCATACATAGGTTGGGGGGTTTCCCCTTCTATATTTACATACTACTGTATATAGCTGCAATTAAACTGAATTTGCACTGTTTATCTCTTGGCATGAGAAAATCTCTCTACACCACACTTCATGTGCAGTCCTGGACAGCAACTGACATACTTGGTCAATTGTTACATCTCCATTCACACATCATTAGAAAAGCATTTAATCATTCCCTCTTGTAGCCTGGCATAATGCTCTCCCCAGTAACTCTGGGGAGATGTTGTGATTGTACTGCCACTGGCTGGGCAACACTTACTGACATGAAGCTCTGCTAAACTTTGCTGTGTTTTGCTTTTCTGTGTGATGGGTCAGTATTTCTAGGATTCCTGCCATTGCAATGTGTAAGCGTACACTTAAAAGCTTCTCTCTGTACTCCAAAAATTATGTTCACTCTACAATGAAAAGGAAACAGAAGAAAGCACTGAAAGGATATTAGAACAAGGTTGGGGAGATCAAAAGAAGTAGGAGTTGTGTCACCAGCCAGGTTACCAGAGCCAACAGGGAAGCTGCATAGAAGATAGAAGACATTAGATGTAATAAATTTCAAGTTTTTAAAAGTACAGACAAAAAATACAGTTTGAGCAAAAACTAAAAAATAAATTAAAAAAAGCCAAACACTTTCAAATATAGCAGAGAGGGGAGACAAGTATTTCAGAAGAAGAAAACAAGAAGAGTTAAACAGTGAAGGCTGTGGTGGGAAAAAAAAAACCAAACCAAAAGAAACAAACCAAACCAACCACAAAGAACAGCACATAGCAATTCTTCAGGCACACTAACAGTGTGACAGCATTACCACTGTTACAGCCAGAATGTCCAGAAGCAAAATTTCCCTGAGCATATGCACGAGAATAAAAACTCATGTGAAGATCTGCATGTCCAAATATATTTATAAAACTGTTCACTGACAGTGGTGCTTCCGTACTCATGATATTCCACAGTTGCAAGTAGAAGAGATGACCCTTCCTTGGAAACTTCACTTGAATCAAACTACATAGAAATGGATTTTAACAAAGGTGAGAAAACAGAAACAAGTCAAAACACCTAAAGAAAGACTTCTGGTTTTGGAAACTTTTAAGCTGAGAGCTAAGTTTCAACTGATTAATTTGGAAGGGGAGATGATCTAATCCCTCTAACAGTTTCTAAAACAACAGCACCAAAATCTACCCAAGCTCCAAAACCACTAGAATACCCTGCGGACCTACTCCACAAAAGCCCCAAGCCTTCAAACACATCAATAATGTGGACAAAGAGGATCTCACACACTGCCTTCACTTGCTTTCAGAATACCTGGAGCAACCTAAGGATACCTTGCAGATATTCCTTTCTCACAGACCCTTGGGACTTTTCTAACTCTTCTAGGAGACATGTGGCTTCTCCAAAAATGTAGTATGTACATACTTGAGATTAAGGGCCGCCCAGAACATCTACGTCCTAAATTGTCATCTACCAGACTTTCTTAACATTTCGTTAAGATGTTACACCTCATACTAGGAGAAGATCTCACATCAAGAAATTCACTCACAGTGAAAGATTCTGCTTTTAAAATAAAACCCATTACTAAATCAAATATCCCACAAGCCGTCCTTTACCTAATGGAAGCCAGCAATCACAGAGCAGTCAAGACAGAAGATGACCATTAATTGCCATAACTACACCTGAAACTACTTGCTAAAATTACTTATGCCTCTAACAAAGCTATCCACAGGTTCAGCTAATTCCTAACCACCACTGTGAACCAAGAACTGATAAAAGGGATAGAAATGCTGTTAATTACTGCAGAGAATTTTTCCGCAAAAGAACCATTCTATATCTAACTTCTCAGCCCTGAACTGAGAAAGAGCTGAAGAAAGAAGTAAGAGACCAGACCAGAACTAACATTCATAGCTCTACAGTGACAACAGTGTTTTGGGAATATTACAGTGTATTCACTAACCCTCTACCCCCAAATATTGCCTTAATGTTTCACAAATGCTAATTATCTGTCTCTCTCTCTGTGCCATGAAGGTTAGTGACCTTGTCACTCCTCTCCTTGTTAATACTTCCCCTTTGCTCCACAGGTCCAATCACCTTTTCTTTCAAATTGCCTAATTGATGAACATAATCAAGTTAAGCTCAGAGCAATTGTTCTCCACCTCTATTTAATTTTGAAGGGTTTTTGCTTCTATTTGAGACACTAAGACTGGCTTTGTGTTCAAAAGCTTGTTTGTCACTCCCCTTGGATCCTGATAAGAAATAAGCTGATACAGAGGCAGTTTTACCAAAGAGTTTGAGATGGGGAATAAAATTTGTTAAAATTAACCAAAAAGCTGAACATCATACCATTATTACTTTACTTAGCCTTCAGATATGTGGAAATTTTACCTCAAGAGTCAATTTGTATTTGTAACCTGAAGTTCTGGAAGAAGACATAAGAGAATACCACAGTTTTCTGTAATTATTTTTTTAGATCAACAAAAACACAAGCTAAGAACAAGGTGAATCTCAGGCAATGATAATAGCCCTAAGATTGATGCAGAGTTCTATGTTAAGACAATTCCCTCCTCTGCAATCCCTAAACCAAACTTATCATGGCTGCAGCAGCAGGCTTTACAACAAGAAAAACACACATTTTTCCATGTTTTGGTGGTACATAGCTATGGGTTTGAAAAAAAAACCAAAACCACAAGCACCCCCCAGACACCCCCAAAAAACCCCAAACCAAACAAAATTTAAATCTTCTTCCACCTTACTTCCATAAAAACTTCATCTCCTAAGGTAACTTAGCTCCTTTGAAAAGACTGATAAGGTTTCTGCAGATGTTATCACATTCTGATTTAAGCCAAGCCATCAGAGATACAGGCCTTCCCTGCTGAGTACAGGGAAACAAAGCCAACTGACATCAAGAGTCTCTCAACTGCACATATTGCTCCAGTGTTGGGCCATCGGACACATCGAGACAGGATAATTCAGTGACAGGGTTCAAAGAATTAAGCTGAACCTTTTGAGTGCTAATACACACTACTGTCTTCTGGAAAGGTGCATGTGCTCTGTAGTATCAGTGTTTACTGTATCTGGAGACTAAGTATCATTTTGAAGTTCTATCTTTTGTTTTGGGTCCTTTCCCCTTCCAAAGTAACTCAAGGTATAAATTTATCATGCTTTACCATATATACTAAAGCACAACATGTTTTAAAATCTAGTCCAATATCAATAAACCACTCCAAATCACTTCTGTAGCCTTCAATTTTAAAAACTCCAGAAAGAAAAATGGTTATTTTTCAGATTAGACAAGCCAAACCTATTGCTGCCCTCCTGCCCAGTACTTTGGGGTTATTTTATTTCTGCTGGAAGCAGCTACTGATTTATGTTTGACAACTTGCTTGTCACGGGATAGGCACCCTCACAGAAGCACACCAAGCTGTCCGAGAGCTGTAGTATCCCTGCTTTCCAGCTCTCAACATGCTTACATTCGAAGCTGCCAGCAATACTTAATGTTATGGGTTTAGATAGCAGCTTTACCAGCAGTAAAAGAGAAACCACCAAACTCTGTTCAGCACCTGCAATGCCAATAACATTTGCACTCAGGTTTCCTGAGGTGAAAGCAGTGTGTACCAAGTCCACCATGCCACCTAGCCCTCAGTGTATTAAGATATTAATTAGTCACTTTACTTATTATTCAGTCAAAATATGCTGGATTGAAACAAATTAGATTTTTAGCACATATTTCAGACATTGACTCAAGTCTTGCAAGGATTTTCTTTTATTATTTATAAGATCATGTGCTGTCTTCCTGCTGAAAATTAGATGGTCTGCATGAGGAAAAAGGTAAAAGAAAAGCAGAGAAATGAAAATCAGATATTCCCTAATGATATTTAAAAATAGAAATTTTGCTACTGTTACATACAGCATGTTCCATCTTTTGAGATTTAATGGCTCTCTTGTGGTTTAATGGAGAATTACTTTCAGTAATTGATTATTAAAATTTAAAATTGCTAACCATCTTCATTATTAGATGAGCGAACATGTTATCCTTGTAATTAAAAAAGCTTGAGATTCACTTTCATCCTGTTGACAGAATGGGCAGATAGGCTCAGCACTCCAGTGCGATGGTTTCAGGGTTCTTGTTTGACAAAAATAGCCAGCAAGCTATTTGATGATGAAAATAGAGAACATTCACAGACTAAGAAAAAAATAATGAACAGAGATAAAATAATAAAAATCCTTACAAACTAATTAAAGTTTTCTGTCCAAACTATCATAGGCATCATAGGCAGAATACAGAGAGCATTTTCCAAAGAATTTCAGTTGAGTTTAGTGAGAAAGAAAAAAAAAAAAAGTGTGTTGTAAACACATATGACACATTTGAAATTTTTTTCCTAGATCTAGGGCTATTTTCATCTTTTGGAACTCAGTGCTGGACTTGTTACCTGCAGTAATACAGAAACATGTCTGGGATAAGTGGGAAGGCTAACATCTTCCCCCTTAAGACAGACTTACAGCTGAATGAGGAAAAGACCCTTCCCAAACTGCAAAGAGGAAGAACCGATTTTAAGATAACCTCTTAAGTATAATCCAAAGGACTGAGGGTTTGCACAAGGAAACTAATCCTTTGGCCTTTGTGTTGAAACTAACAACACTTTAGGTCCTAATTTTAATGCCATAGGCAGCTAATTTTCATACCACAGGCAGAAGATAAGCAAAACAAAACAAATCCTGCTTCACCCCCCCAAAAAAAGTAACTATATTTATTACAAAGTTTTAAAGTTAGTAAGGTTATTACCTTTTTGGAACTCTATGTATTATGCTGCCAGCTCCCACACTTTGCAAAATGATACAAGACCACCGAAAGTTCAAGACTGCTACACAGTAGCAGAGCTTTAAACAACTGAAAATAGTCTTTTCATCCTATATATTTAATAGCAGTCTCTTTGCCAGAGATATCACTTGCAAGAATCTATTGGTATATTTTCTCATGTCTCCAGCAAGGTGAGAAATTTACCACCTACGCTTCTCATCCTAAAAAGCACAAAGCAGCTTCCAAAATATAGAGCAAAGACGCAGGAGAACAATTCTTTTCCTACTGTAATTAGAGCAGATGTTTTTATCATCACACTGGGTGATCTTTGTAACTAATGGTAATATCAGTGTGAACTGTCTGAACCACCGGGAGCAGATTCCCCAAGCCCCATAGTATTTAAAAAAACCAAAACAACGTTCTCCTGGCTATTCCAGTTCAGTTTGTTTCCCTTCAGTTCTTCCCTAAGACTGTTCTTTTCATCTTGTCTCAAAGTGCAGGAATGCTGGTTACTGTATGCATATGTTGGCATAGGTTGCACCATCTCAGCACAATGCCAGGGCAGATTCAGAATGACAGTAACACCTCAGGTCACAACATCAACAATACTTCCAAGACATGCCATGGGGGGAAATTCCACATTGTTAGCAGAGTATGCTCCACTACACCATGTACAAAATAGTATAAGTGTTCCTCCATGCAGTTACAGCAAGTATATTAACTGTAAAATATTAACTGCAAAATATGTACTTTATTTTTCAGTGTATATGTTCATTTCTGTATCCTGAGTGGCTAGCACAGAAGCACTTTGTGTTAGTGCATAAAGGTGTATTATACCATATCCTGTCTAATGTCTAATCCTGTCTAATGTTAAAAAAATTATTCAAGAGGGGCATTAAACCTTAGTTTGAATGACACAGGAGGACCAAATAAACTGAACTTTCTAACTTCAGTGCGTCCACAACTCTCTATTAGCTAAACTATATACTACTAAAATACAAAATACAGAGCTGTCTTTACCTGGTAATAGATACCTAATCCATAGGCCAGGAGAAGTGAGTTTTAAGGATCCATTTTTCTATATACATTATCACCATGAGACAACAGATTTTAAAGAAATTTCCTATTTGAAGGGAAAAATTACTACGGTTTTCCTGTCTAGAAGGATGCAACTCTGGTTTGTTTTTAAACAGATGAGCTGGAGCTTAAAGTGTTAGGTTATGATATCACATGGCCCATTACATGTACACCTCTAAAAACATAGATACACATAGATATTACATAGATATAAGATTCTCTTCATCCTCCAAACTGCAAAAAGTACTTTCACTATAAATGACAGAATCACAGAAAAAACTAGAATAGATCGCAAAGAAGGATGAGTTCACTATTTCAAATGTTTCTGTGTGAACCATCTTGCATGTTTATGCATCCCTCCTTGGAACACTCAACATCTTGAGACTCACTGGCAGATAACAGAATTCCAAAGTTAAATTATTTTTAGTGAGCACTGTCAGGTTAGGATCAGGGAATTATAAAATGAGATGTCAATAGGATTATTTACAAGGATAGAACCAGAGAACTGTATCTTTAATTATAAAAATCAAGTTTTCCCTTTGATTTCAAAAAATATGTGAAAGTTCTTTGCATATACCTGTGATATTCCACAGTGTTAGCAAATCCATTGTGCATTTTATATCACCACGCCTGAACTTCTTAGCAACACCTTAGTAGTGCAAAGACAAGGACCAGATTTTGCCCTCTTTGGTCATAGGTAAATTCACATCAGAGAGCTATTCTAATGCTATAGAACTAGACAGGGTTGGGAACATGAAACAAAAAATATAGAATAGCTCAGTTTTCAGCTTTATCCTGTGAGGCACAGAACACACAGAATACTGGCAGATATCAGCAAGGTCTTAAGTGATATAACTACTTGTGCCCACTCAAAACATCAGATTACCTGTTAGCCTCTGATTTCAGCTGAGATTAAATTTAAACAGAAGGATGTGAAAAATTAGATATGTTGATTCATTTGAGCAGGCTATCATGGTTAGCAGGAAGTATTTTGTAAATACCCAATTGATTATGCTTCCTTTTGGTCAGGTACTGTTCAGTTATGTAGGCTTGGAGAGATCATATTGAATGGACTACATCTGGTAATCTCCAAATTGCCCACAACAAGTACCTGGGGGAGGTAGGGTTGGAGGAAAATAGGAAAGGGGCAGGTAGACACAAACCTCTGAAGTTTTATACAAATAGCAATCCCACTGTGGTTTGCAGAGCCTAAAAGCTGAGTCAAAGAAGAGGGGGGAAGAAAAGGCAATTTATGTTTGCCACAATCTATCTTTTCCTTTAAGGATGATTCCTACTTAGCAAGCTCTACCATAATCAGTGTCAGCAAGAAGCATCCCCTCACATGCCTAAATGTAAGAACTATAACTCTCAGGTTTGGTTTAGAGAAGTTAGGGAAGGGGAAACAGTATAGTGAAAGTGAGCACTCCAAAAGGGAACAGTTACAGCTTGGCCAAAAAGCCTCGAGACCCAAGTACCCATGATACACACCCACACAAAGCTAGTGCAAATACCCATACAATCACATGACTATATACAGCACATGTGAAAATCCAAACCCTGGGCATGCTTGTGATTTGCTTTTCTTATGTAACTCATCAAAATCTCCTGTATGAAAACACTAAATCCCTTGAACTTCGCTAAAGGATCTATTTCCATAAAACACTTATTAAAATTACAGATCGCTCTAATTCAGTATGTCATTAACTAATGTTGTTGTGGCTGGATTACAAACCCAATGTCACCTCAACATGTGATGCACTGGGTATCGGTTGGATGTTTGGCTCTGTGCCTGGCTACAGCATGGGAGACCCAAACCTTCAAAGCTGGCCTTGTGTCCTTCTTTCCTCCTGAGAGAGTTTCTCCTTGTCCTTACATGGCTCTGCTATGCTCTTATTATAGGAACAGAATATCTAAAATCTAGTGCAAAGACAAATTTCTACCAGCAGAGACAGAATAGAAAGGAGCTAAGCAGGCTACATAGAAGTTCATTAAACTCACATTTTCCTTCACTTACATTCTGTGAAGTACATGCTTATGCATACAGGAAATCCTTTTTGCTCTCCTTGTTTTGTTAACTGCACGCTCAGTTTTGGTTCCAACACACATCACCCTGTCCAAGCTGATTTCTGTTCCACTAATATTCTAAATGACTAGCTTATAGCAAGCAACTTCTTGGACTTTATAGTTTTACATACAACGAAGCAAAGAGAACTAATTGTTTTTATTTTTCAAGTGAATCAGCTAAAATTACGTGTAATTTAACATGGATGTTTCTTTAACCAAGATGTGGAGGAAAAGAAATAGATTCTTATACTTGCTTAGAAGCAGTATCAGAAGTCTGCTAGTACTGACAACAAAAAGCTGGATTTATATTTTAAAGAAACATTTTTAAAAATACAGAAGCATTTACAATAGAAAATTCTAAATTAAGTTTCACAGGAAAAAAATATACGAAAGCAGGGAAATTACTTTCAACTCCAATTACAATCTCAAAGTGAGGGAGAATACCCAAGAAAAAAAACCCCACCACACCAAAAACTCAATTTATCTTTTTTGCTTCTTCTGAACATGGATGAAATCTTATGCTAGTGACACTTGCACTATCATTATATACTGTTAAACATAAGCATCATAATTTTTCATTCATATCTATATTCATTCAGGCAATGAAAGAATTTATCACATGATGATTAATGCTTGATTTAAAAAAGGATGCATAAGGGCTTAGCTACTGCATCTAGAATGGGTGATTAAAGGCATTGGTATGTTTTTTCAACAGCTTAACTACCAAGATGTAGTTCATACATTCATACATTACAGCTGAAGTACCAATTTGCATATTGTCCCAAAAATGATAAAGGAGAATGGTGGAGTACTTTGAAGATTTTTTTTCTGACACTGTCAGTGACACATGCAATACAATCTTACCCTACTGACACCATTCAAATAAGGCCAAAAAATAGCATTTCAATTAAATTCATAATTTCATTAAAAAATAACATCACCTAGTTATAATAAGTTATAATAAGCCACCACAGCATTTTTCTCCCTATCATGATACAGTCTATATGTGTTCTGGATCTAGAGGCCTACACCACAACTTGTGCAAGTACAGTAAAACAGAGTATCACCAACTGAAAATAAGACTTCAGCAAAAGAGGATTGTTTTGTTTTTACAATAAACGCTTGAATTATTGAAATTTTACACTTATTTTTATGCAGGAAGTTTCTGATAGGTTTTTTCTTTCTGTTGTTGTAACCATGACAATTCATAACTATAATATAGCTATCCATTTAAAAATATCTATTCTACCTATTACTGTGCCAGAGGGATTTGTATGTGGGTTTGCTTTCATAAACCGTAGGCTGAAGACAAGCAATATCTGACACCTCCAAGAAAGAGGTCCAGTCTGGCACACTGGGCTTTTATTTAGCTAGACCAACCTAGAACCCACAGTACCAACTGCCCAAAAAAGGACAGAGTCTTGTATTAGCTAAGGAAATTATTTGAATTATCGTGTTTTATCCAGAGCCATAACAGTGCAGAAAAGCATTTCTTCCTGGCAGCCACTGAATTAAGTGCTGCTTCCAAAATTGATTAGGTGCAGAATGGCAATTTTAGAAGTTGTTTGGCTCTTGGGTGGAGAAACAGACTGAAAGACAATTTAGCATTGTAAATATGTGCCTTACTGCACACACACTAAAACCTGCCAGCTCAAGTGAGATGTTTTTCCCCTTTCTGAGGAGTTTTAAAAGAGACATCTTTTTGATTAAAACCCAGGGGAAAGTTGAAGTCATAAGAGCAGAGAACAGCTCTTACTCAGAACAGTGAAAAACAAAGATCCTGTTGTTCATAACTGCTCTGATCCCAGGTCATGTTAGCTTTTTGTGGCATTAAGCAACAGCTGCTTAAAAACTGTCTTTCTGCAGACCAGGGGGACAAAAACACAGCAGTGTAGATCATTACTTTTCTGATAACACTAAAAAACTAGGGTACAGTTGAGCTGCTAATAAAGCCTGCACAAGACATTCTCTCACACCCCACATACTCTTCTGGTGTGTGTTCAAGGCACAGTTACTCCTTTTTAATCATATATTACCTGTTAGCTACTCTTAGTCAAAAGATTCCCACTCTCTCTCCCTTTGCCGTATAGGAGGTAGCTATCACCCACTCTTTTAGCTGTCTCGACAATTCCTGCAGAAAAATCTCACCCTCCAATCCCCAAGCCACAAACGTCCCTCTCTGCTCAAGGACCGTCACCACCTATCTTCTCTTGTCTGGTTGCCCAGGGTATTTGATTCTCTCTCTTGAGGAAGAGCTGAATGCAGTCTTTTACATCTGCCTCCTTTGGGCTTGCAGCTGCACTGCTCAGCCATCCGGGAAGGTTCCTAGGCCTCTCTTCCGGAGGGAAAGTAAGTTGTTCTGTAACACCTGCTTAACTAAGTATTACTAAAGCTTATGATCCTTTTGGATCTTCACATCACTTCAGTAAACCAAGTACAGATCCATGACCTTGCTCCAGTCTCTCCCACACTGGAATTTCAAGTGCGATAATTGCCACATTTTGTTTCAATAGGATTTTTACTGCTATTAAATTTAAACCAAGTATGAGTTGCAAATTGCTTCTAGCCTAGGGCAGACACATCTTACTCCAGGGCTTAATACTTTATTTGACCCTAGTTTGACTTCATATCAGGATGTACAAGACTAATCAGATGGGTAGCTTCAAAGAAGCATCAGGCATTAGCTTTTTTAGGCCTTTTCCTTAGAAATTTTTCCGCTAAGAACAAGCACAACATGAACAGTAGTCAGTTTAAGAACAACAAAGACTGTTTCCACAAGCTTTTCCTTTTCTCCCAAATACGAACATGATTCAAGGACCTGCAAGACCTCTATGTACAGAAGTGACCTTACCTAAGAAATGTTGCACATAAGGCAGTAACACAGCTACTACGAGCCAGAATACCCGTATGCACAAGGCACTTAATATGTACAATACTCTATTTATCCTCTTCAGGAATTCTAACCCCCTACAAACTGAGTCAAGAACAAACAAACTGCATCTATAATAAATTTGCCTATAAGCAGCAATAATAAGCAGTCATATTCTGCATTTACAGGAAACTCACTAATGGATGTGGACACAGCCCTTAAAGATCTGAAAGCTTGCGATCTTCTCATTCAGTTCATTTCTTAGCATCTGGAAGGGCTATAGGAAATCTTTCCTCTACACATTTTTGACCCTTTTTCCAAAATTCATACACTTAGTATCTTATGTACTGTAATAGATGAGGCTCTTTTTCACCTCTGTTTGCATGCCATCCCTAAAACTCATGACATTATTAACCTCTGTTTTTCACCATCTAATAGATGTCACTAGAAAAACAGTTTTAATAAATGCATCCTGGAACATTCAGTTTGGAGCTAAGGTACCATGTGTGAAAAGGAAAAATAATGATAAGTGATAAATGGGATAAAGATTTTAGGGAAATTTTATTGTATTTAATTAATCTACCATTTTTACTAAGTTGCTTTCAAGTGAAATGGCTTTTTACCAACTCCTTTTGAAAAGGTTAGAAGGGTATTCCCTGAGCTACAATCATTAGCATATAGATGTCTCTAAGTGTTAATTTCTGTTTTCACTGAATGAATGTAATTTAAAATGAGGCCCTTTCAAATCAGTTAACTTTGGCCATTTGAGGAAGATAAGAAAAACGGACTCAAGCATGAACCCCAGCAAAACCTGCTTCTTAAGGATAAATATATGTGACTATTTAAGAGTCTCCATTGCCACATGCTGCAAATGATAGATTCCAGGAAAATTACGAGAAAAGGTGGATGATGGGATTAAAGTCCTTCCACTAGGTGACAGAATCCATTAATAGGGTTAACAATAACAAAAAAGAAGGGTTATTTTTATAGTTCATTTTTAAAAAGAGAGTTGAAAACCAGTCTAGAAATTACAGCGGTGGCAATTAGTTTTATACCTACAGCAAAACGTGTTGAATTTCTTCTCTTTCAGTTTTATGCAACAAGGAAGAATAATTTAGGAGCTGATCCATCTCCTAAATTAATGAATAATATACCAACTGTCATCTTCATCTGGATAAGGCTCAGGAGTGTTTTGAGGTTTTCATTTAAAAATAACCCAGTACATGTTCAGTATGATGTACCATGAACCTCTGACACAGCTGTCCATCCAGGCCTGCCACATGCCCCAGGAAGGGAGGGTTTCTCTTCCGCAGGTTTCGAGCACATATACACCATGGAACATGGTTAATAAAGACACAGAATATTTGTAGTTAAACATACCTCATTCTCCAACACAAAATCATACCTTGACCAGAACATAACTTTTCTGAAATTACATTTTTTCTCCAGAGTGATCATTTCTTGCTTCAATGCTTTTAATCCATGGAGAAAAATAAAGAAACAAGCAACTTCAATCTTGGAGAACAGGAAATAAACATGAAATTTGGGAACGTGATTTGTCCTAATCTACACAGAAATTCCACCTGTTCTGGCAAAGCTATAAGGTTTTTGATTATATTTAATTTGCACATGTGAAACGATCATTGCCATATTTTGGTTAAGTCCTCAGAAAACTCTGAACATAGCAGGATCTGGAGAAATCAGACCCAAGCCACACCATTTCCTTGGCAGCAGCAGATCCCTCAGGTGTGGCAGGCACTAGGAAGGAAACCAGAAAGACCATTCTTTGTTTTTACTCATACAAGATATGATTATTCTAGGGAAGGAAACAATGCAATGATCAGAAAGTCAAAAACAGGAGTCATCAAGAAGAGAAACTAATGCCTTGTCAGCCCTTTTTTCAGGAAGGGAGAGCAGCAACAGCCACAAGACTGAGTCTGATAGATAAAGTTGAAAGTCAGACCATATATACATCAAAAATACAATTTAAAAAATCCACAAACCCCTGGTTCTACATTCTTGTTCATCAAGAGAGCTTAATAGATATCTTCTGTTATTTCTCTTTGACACTTCTACAAGCTACTCCATTAAATCAACTGAAGATTTCTATTGTAGACTATACCTCACAGACTGGTCAAGAGAGAAGTCAATATTTTTCCCTTACATATAATTTTTCTCTTGTTCCCTACTTAATAATCAAAACCACTTAATTATACTCAAATAGCATTTAGATTACAAAGTCATAGAACACCCTGAGTTAGAAGAGACCAACAAGGTCTCAAGTTCAAGTTCCAGTTCTGCACATCCCCAAAAATCACACCATGTGCCTGAGAACATTGTCCAAACTCCAGAGCTGTCAGGCTTGGTGCTGTGACCACTTCCCTGGGGAGCCTGTTCCAGTGCTCAGCCACCCTCTGTGTGGAGAGCCTTTTTCTAATATCCAGCCTAAACCTCCCTTGCCACAACTTCAGTCTATTCCCTTGGGTTCTATTGTTGGTTACCACGGAGAGATCAACCCCTGCACCTGAACTTGCCCTCATAAGAAAGCTAAAGACTGCAATGAAGTCTCCCGTGTCCAAGCTGAAAAACCAAGTGACTTCAGCTGCTTCTCATACAACTTCCCCTTTAGACCATTCACCATCCTCATAGCCCTCTTTTGGACACCTTCTAGTAGCTTTGTATTGTTCTTATATTGTGGCACCCAAAAATGCATACAATATTCAAGGTGAGGCCGCACCAGAGCAGAGCAGAGTGGGAGAATCCCTCCCTTGCCCGGCTGGCAATGCTGTGCCTGATGCACTCTGGGATAGGGTTGGCCTTTTTGGCTGCCAAGGCACTGCTGACTCATATTCCACTTGCCATTGACCAGGATCCCCAGGTCCCATTCCACGGGGCTGCTGTCCAACCTCTGTTCCCCAGTCTGTAATGCACATGCAGGGTTGCCCAATGCCCGGTCCAGCACTGCAGAATTCAGCACTCACCCTTGTTAAACTTCATATGGCCTGGTGATTGCCCATCCCTCCAATTTGTCAAGATTTCTTGGCAGGGACTCTGCCCTTGAGGGAGTCAACAGCTCCTCCTAATTTAGTGCCATCAGCAAACTTAATATACCTTCGAGTCCTGCATCCAAGTCAGTATTCACCAAGGGAGGAAATAATGCATTAAACAAGCACTGACAATTACACAGGCATGCAGACTACTGATTTGAGTACAAATGAATTTCTCTTCCTGGGAAAGGTAGTATCAGTATGCAAACTTTCCCCTCTAGATACTCTAGACAATGTGTCGAGATCAGTTCTCTTGCCTCAGACTTCCCTCTTCTCTCCCAACAGCCAAAAGACAGGCCAGCTGATGTCAGCTGTAGTATGGATACAAGACTATTTGGACTTGGATTAAGACCAGCAACATGGTACATGAAATAAACTGAACAGATGGTAAGAACATTCAGCTTTGATATTTTTTATCCTGGTCACTTTTCTGCATCAGATTTGCTCGAAATATGCTGATTATGCAAACCCTGAAAATAAGCCTTATACTCTTCAGATAAACATACATAACATTATGCAATCTAACATTGCAACAGCAAATACATAAACAGACCAACCCCTAGCTGGTATTACTATGAATTTTTGCTAATAAATCCAGCTTGTTTGAGTAAGCCATGCAGTGGAACTGCAAGTACTCTGGTCTCTGGTGTTGGATATGAACTGGCCAGAGAAGGAGGGATTTCCTATATACAGAATTCTTCACAAGACTTCCTAAATTTACACTATTTATGAGCATTATCTACACTGCATATTGGCTTCAACGGCCCTGTTCTATGAATAAGAAGAATTTACATGTAAAAGGCCAAGTCAAAGTTATGAAATCACCTTCCACAGTTACAAGCCTATCTATGCTATCCATTGCACAGTGCTTTAAACAAATTCCAAATTAAGACTTTCATTTTGGTTCCTAATCTGAAAGATATCCAGAAAAAGCATGATATACTTTTTACTCTCATTTACATCCTTGAAATTCTATTTCACTTTGGAAGTTTTCCTACATACAGTTCCCACAGAGTTTCAAGAAGTTCAATATTTAAATTTCTTCACATCATCCCTTCCACAACAAAAATTACTAAAAAACCCCTATGTTTTTGCAGAGCTGTAAATAAAAGAATGCCATCATATTCTGTATTTTTTGCAAGGCTCTTCATGTAAGTAGAATCCTTGTACTCTGTTCTTACTGTGTATGAAATGTGCACAGTCTTTAGAAATGCAGATAATCAAAAAAAGAGCCACTAGGGAAACAAAGTAATAACATTAGCTAATGCCACACAGAAATGTTTATTTAACAAATCCGTGTTGCACGCCTGACATTTCTCCTGGCATCAATTTATTTTGTTTTGCTTTTCTGTGATAGTAGCACAAATGCATTTAAAATGTAAACTTATTTTACACCTACCAACGTGTATACACAATATAATAAAAACATATACATCTTTTTTAATATCTTATGGGAATACATACTAGAGATGTGCAGAAAGCCCAGCCGCCAAAGTAAACGATCTAGATTATGGAAAATGTTCATTTTTAGCTTTCCCAATAGCTACTAAAACTGCAATTGTCAGTGCACTGCACATCACTGCATTATGTTATTTATAGAGTACCACAATGTGACAAAATGATGCTATCCATCAGGATCCAATCTTAAGTGAAAGTGGCAGGGGAAGTGGCGTGGATGGAAAGATATCTTCACAGACCATTCAAACTGGCAGTTTGGAATAGTTACAAATGGCAATTTTCAGAAGTTTAATTCACTGGTCATTTGTAAAAGTGTACACAAATGATTCAATGAATCAAATTAGAAAAAAAGAAGTCTCTACTTTCAAACTTCTCTATAATCAAGCCATCTCTTGCTCCACTTTCCTTCCAGACAAAGTTCATACTGCATCATTCATCCACTCACTTTGTTAGAGTCCTAGATTTGTCAGCCTTTCTTTTCAGGATCAGTACCTTTCTTGACTCAGAAAGCCAGCCCAGCCAGTAGTCTCAAAAAAATCCTATTTATTTTCCCTCTTCCTTGATATCCGAAAGTGTCCTATCTTTGCTGCCTCACTGGACTTTTTCTGAACACTGACAACCCCAGTTTTATGTCTTCTCTTCTAAAATATTCAAGTTTTATCAAACAACAACAAGGATAACACCGGACAACACACCAGGCAGAATTACATCATCTCTCTTGTGTATACCCATAATCTACTTCTGCAGTAACAATTTTTTTCTTTTTAAATGGGAGATTAAAAAGTGTCATTAAATTCAAAGTAATGGGGAAGAATAACCCGGAGGCATGCATTTGTAATGATTGGTCAGCAGTTAGATACTACCACTACGAAAACACCAGTTCAATTCTCAGAGGTCAGAAAAAATAAACAGTATTAAAAACTGAAGAAGAAAAAAATCAAGGGAAAACAAACAAACAAAAAAATCAAAAATATTACATGACTTTGTAAATCCAAATACTCACAAACCTTTTCTTTTAAATGCAGCTCTGATTACCCCATTAAAGAGCCAAAAGGAATACAGAAAACATTCAAAAGGGAGATAGTTCAACTCTTCAACTGGTCTCTTTCCCAGCAAAGGAGAGTTTCACCCATGTCTATAAAGTAACAATTGCTGAAGTAAAGCACATCACCCACTCACTACTTCTTGCTTATAAACATCTGGCAAACATATTGAGAAGCGTGTTTAAAAGGACACAAAGAACTTTCTCCACATAATGAGAACTGCAACTCTTTGCCTGAGAGGGGATGGAAGTCAAGAGTATAAATGGGACCAAACAGCTGCCAACAGTTCATGATCCAGTTATAATTAATTAAGAACAGACAAGATGCAGCCCACTAAAAGAAGGTCTCTAATGACAGGACTGGTTAAAAAAGGAGACCCAAAAGGGAGGGCTCTTCCATATAGCTGTTATTTCCTATTCCCTCTAACAGCATTTAAAATTGAACACTAGTAGGAAGAGACTATTGAATCCATTTGACTCAAATTAATTTGGAGACAGCAACATAAATCATAATGAGCATCTCTCTGTCCTACCCACCATTTTGGGGATGAGGTGAGGAGAAACCCTTACTCTCAGCGTAGCTGCTCCTAAAGGCAAAGGGTACTCCTCTTTTCAAATTGTTTAATCTCATTTCTTCAGTGCTCCATTGTGCTTTCTTCATCTCTCCAGCAGAAGCAGTCAGCTTGCATTTCTACCTCTGACAATCATTACCTGTTTTCTAGATGCAAGAGTTTGGGGCAGGAGAGAGGATACATCAAAATTATTCTTTGACCCAAAGGAAATAATTGCCTTTAACTCATCTGCATGGGCCTGTACCTCCAGTTATAAGCCAAAGTATTGAAAAATTAAAGCAAGCAAGGTTTAACAAGGAACTGTACACATCTAGGTAGTTTTGACTAGATATGAAATTAATACTACAAGCTTTACGTTTTGTTAAACTATCCTTAAGAAAATGGGCCTAGATACAGAACCTATTTTATAACATAGAAGTGTAACTGCTATTATTTCCACAGCAGAATCTGGAAGAATATGCTAGGATATGCTGCCATATGGGCGTATTTGCTCAGTTCCCCAGTTCCATCTATTTTCTTCTCTGATACAAGGGCAGCTCGTGTTGCACAAAAAAAAAGCCCAACCAAAACCAAACAATAAAAACACCCCAAAACAAAACAAAAAAACCACACACACAACAAAAAACCCAAGCAACAAAAACAAACCCCAACAGCAACAAAAAAATACCCAAAACCAAACCTACAAGCCATTACGTGAAAAGATATTAGTCTAGGTATAATACATGACTTAAAGATCTCTTGGCCTATATAAAAATATCACTGTTTACTTATTTGACTAACTCCTCTGTGTGGCAGGGAAAAAAAAGATCATGAATGCTTACTCAAAGACATAACGTGCTTTGCATTATAATAATAAAAATGTCTGCACATGACAGTCACAGCTGAATGCCATTAATATACTAATAGCACGCTAATATATCTGCTATGCTCTGTTAGTATGTACAGAGTACACGGGTTATAGTTCAGAAGAAGTCCTGCTGGGTACCAAGGGTCTAACACTAGAACATGTTCATGGAATTATTTTTGAGCCTGCCATCTTAAAAATAGTTTGGCTAATGTGCAGTAAAAAGCAAACAACTGAAAGCACACCTCCTCTGACCTCAGTGTACCACAGCAGCATAATTCTTTTCCATCTGTAACCAGGACCAGTGATAAATGAAGTAGCAGATATCTCAATTTTTAAGTGCAAGACACCTCAGTGCAGGCACCTACTTCTTTGGTACTCTTTTTCACGTTTTCATGTACTCCTGCTCTCTATTACCTCTGCAGAAAACTCTAGTCTTTTTTGGTTGGCAGAGGAAAACTGAAAATCTTCCACAAAAAATTGTAATCACTATATTTATTCCACATTCATCAACTTGATATGATGAGCCTTTATTTTTCTTCCTCCTAAAGATGTTTTTCCAGCACAAACACCAGGCAATGCAGAAATGTTTAGGTCAGACTAATGTGTTACTGGCTGTAGGCTACAGTGCTTTTTTTCCCTTCTTCAGTGCCAGTGCTGTTTATCCTCATACAGCATCACTCTAGACCTTTGCCACTACTCGTTTTCCTAACCTGTTAGTTGCCCTTGTCTAGATCTGTCATTGCCTCTATCCCAAGCTCAAAAACTTGGACAGCAATATTCAAGATTCCCTATCGGAAGTCCATTTGGAAGTGTCAGCTGAGAACAATGCACAAAAGCCACTACTCTTTGAAACCTCACTTTTTCTTGGGTTTCTACTACATAAAGAATCTCCTATGCATAAAATCACAGAATAAGCTGAGTTGGAAGAGACCCATGAGGATCATCAAGTCCAGCTCTTAGCCCTGCACAGAACCCTCCCCAAGAGTCACAACATGTACCCAAGAGCACTGTCCAAAGGCTTCTTGAACTCTGTCAGGCTTGGTGCCATGACTACTTCCCTGGAGAGCCTGTTCCAGTGCCCAACCGCCCCCTGGGTGAAGAAACTTTTCCTGATATCCAGCCTAAACCTCCCCTGACTCAGGTTCAAGCCATTCCCTCAGGTCACTGGTCACAAGAGTGAAAAGATCACTATTTGTCCCTCCACCTCCCCTCATGAGGATGTTGAAGACTGCAATGAGGTCTCCTCTTCTCCAGGCTGACCTCAGCTGCTCCTTATAAGGCTTCCCCTCCAGACCCTTCACCATCTTCATGGCCCTCCTTTAGACACTGTAATTTGGATGCATAAGATTTGGTTTTGACTTTTTATTATTCAAAACAAACAAACAAAAAACCCCAAAAATTAAAAAACCAAAACAAACAAAAAAACCAAACAAAAAACCTCACAACAACCCACTCAGATTGAGGGTTGTTTCCCTGCCCTGCTCATATCAAAAATACCAGAATGTGTTACAAACAATAAAACTGAGGCAGCAGTCTGATTCAATGCACAGGAAAGTAGTAATATGCTGGGATTCACTGACAACTGCTGCTGACACACTGAGATATTAATTTACTCTTATTCCTCTTCCCTCTACCCACAAATAGCATACAGTATAATGAGAGATGAAAATCTGTTTGAGACTAATTAGAGATAAAGAAGTGCTTTGCACAGAGTCTCCTTTACCAGATGGTTTCCACTAATATTCACTGATAAAAGCCTATTTGAGGAGCTTGCATTCAGTTAGACTGGAGAAGGCAAGAAACAGCACAACTATGTCAGCAATTAATTTCATTAGAAAGATTCTGTGTCAGTACTGTCCAGGAACTCTGTGGTTTTTATTACTTCCTTTACTCTGTGCAGATTTATTTTCTGCAGTGCAAAATACCTGACAGCCTTCCTGTAGCAAAACTGGGGGTTTTGGCTGTGAAGACAAAGTCTTAAGTGGAGTCCTGTCAATATATGAACATGCACATATTAATGTGAATCCCTGAAGATAGTACTACCTCTGTCTTTCATTTATCGTCAATGTAAACATACTATCTACGAAAAGTTTTGAACCACTACACTATGACAGAGGTCAGTAAATGTATCAAAATCTCTCTCATAAAAACTGTTTCTGTTGGCAAGGTACTGATTCATCTCAAGTGTCATCAAATTATTTTTGGCACCATTTCTCTGTCTCTCCTGTTCCTTATTACATCATTGCCCAGATCGAAATTCAGAGAAGTATATTTTCTATGAAAAATATTTTAATTCAAGTAGTAGGGAAAACAACATAGCCCTGGCCATTTGTCAGAAGATCTAAGGTAACATACATTTAAGCATGAATTGCAAATCCTTCCCAAGCAAACAATTATCATGTAGAACCTGGAAGCTATTTGCTAAATATGACAAAATACAAGTAATTAGATTGTACACACATTTTAGATATGAAAAGTAACCACAAAAATACCTACCTACTCAAAAAAAAGGGACCCACCGCCCTTAAAAAAAAAAAAAAATCATACTTTGTGTTTCTTAATGCCCAAGAACCATTTCAACCCATGGTCTTGTCCCTTGCTCAGATCCTCTCCATCACCTGATGACTTTTTGCCATCTTCCTGTGCTCTTTCTGGTGGGATTTCTCATTACTGATCTTCACTTAAAATTATTCTATCTTCTAAATACCATCTTGGTTCCACCCACACAGAGCAGACCAAGTGATTCGTTCCTCCTCCTTCCTCCCACACCAGTGAGAAAACAAACCTGAGGTCAGGACTGATTGTTTATTTTGCCTCAGAATCTGCATGCACAGGCAAAATACTCATCTCCCTCTGTACCAATTACACTTCTACAAACTGCATTGATATGAAGTCCCTACTTTACTGAAACCATCTTAAATATGGGTGTACCTTGAATGTCCTCTGGCAGAAAGGCACCAAAAGAGATTGCCTGAGATGATCTTGTGCTGCCTGTGAGGACTATTATACGTCCAGATAGAGCAGGACTAGAACAAGAGAACCTCTTCACCAAACCTACTGCTAGAGCCAAGCAATTTAAACTCACATCATGATTCCTGGGACACTAATTCTTTGCAAGAATGCTGTACAGAGGTACAGTTTATAGATAGGTCATTTTGTTTGTTTAAAAAAGAAAAGAATGAAATTATTGAGCTTATTTGATACTTTGAGCCTGTATGTAAAGTGTGCATTTTTAAAAATAACCATCTACATTATGAAATCTGTGACATCATGAAAGATTTATAACGCACTTTTTAAACTGTCCCAGTTATATATGTGAAAAGAAACTATAAAAATCAGAATGAATGAACAATTCTTAAATTAGTACAAGGGCAGAGCAACAGCTTTTTTCAAAAATGGCTTTTATGCTGAACATGTTTGCAGTTTTCAAATTTATGGGTGTAGCTGTCAACATGCATATTCACTTTTAGAATATCGTCCTGGCTTAATGAGGTCTCCTGGAATGATTTCTTTTAATAAGAAGTTAACATGCTTACATATGTGATTTCCACCTTTCTACTTTTTTTTTTAAATATCTAAGCTACTCTTCAGCAGAGATATCACAGCAAAGTTTAAAAGTAAACTTCACAGCACATTCAAATACTTCAACACTTCAAAGTCAGCTTCCAATGAAACTTTCAAGTAACAATTGTCAAAGCTAACTCCTAACAAGTGTAGATCTGTATCTTCAACATAAGAAACCTAAGCCAGAAAAGAGTCACAAGACAACTGCATTTTAATTACAATTACATACCATCACCAAATGATGCCACATCAGTAAATAGAAGACTTCTTACTAGTCTATTCATCTTTGCTCAGACCTCGTAATTGCAACTCATACAACGTGTACACCTCACTTCTTTGTCTCACCATCTTTCCACCTGTCTCCAGTTTATACTGTTTCTCTTAGGCAGAGCATAAAATGTTTCGATTCAGATAATACAACCCCCTCAGAACAAAACCTCCCCTACAACATCAGGCTGCCAAGTGATGATTTGAGAATTATCCAGTAAAAATATCGGTGCTTCACTTACTCAGAACTGCTCCATGAGACTCCACAAGTCACTGACAGAGTTGGTGAAGATTTTCAGATTCATACACATCCCTGCAAGAACACCTCAATTATGGGTCAAACAGATCATGACTCCTCCCCTGCCCCAAGCAGATGAAGTAGTTGTTCTTTTCTAATGCATTCCATTTCATCTTCTCATTCACTTTTCTGGTTTTCAGGGTTCAAACTGCCACAGATCATTTGGCTAAACTGCCATAGTTCTCTAGCTTTTACTTGGAGCTTGTTTCCTCCAGATCCATCATCACTGTTCTCTTCTTTGGAAGATCCCTATTTGTTTAGTTTTTCTTCTCTTGTGCTTCCCACAACCACTCTGATTTACTATAAAGGCAAACCACTCCACTATAAAGATGGTCAGTTCCCTCAAGACTGATGGGCTTTTTTTGGTCTGTATAACCTAATATAGCAGAATTTCTCCAGCATCACATTTATTTGTGAAGAGTCTGTATAAGATCAAATACACGTTTCTCCTACCGTTACAACTTTGAAAACATCCTGAACAGTACACATGCATGAATCCATTAAATATCATGCTTTCAGCACTAGATTCAGCAACTCTGCTTCCAGATTACATCAAAAATTTGTTCAGAGAACAAACCTCTTTTCTATAGGAAAATATCTAGGAAGATAAATAACTGACAAAAAATAATTGAGAGATTCATTTCTGCAACTAATAAAAATATAATTAGAAAGAATTATATACAGAAGACAACATAAGTTGAAAGCCGAGAAGAACATCAATAGTTAACGTTCTTGCAACTCCTTGGATAAACGTGATGGCAAAAGCATATTCATTCTTCCCTGTGTTTCTAAATCCATGCTGAGTGATATGGCCTTATTTCAAGTGGAAGCAGAAGCACAAGTGGAACACAAATTCCTGCGGAGAAATAAGCATTTCATTTCACCACAGAACAACCTAGAATTCGTTTGTTGCAAACTTCCATTATCTTTACCAAGGAGTGATACAATTCAGTTGTACTTCTTTTCCATGGGAAAGCCCTTTTAAGCCCCACCTGTACTGCTGGTACTCTGAATTAGCATGTTAGTTTTATTTCTAGCAAAGAAACAGAAACAATTAGATCATTCCTTTAATGGTTTTTAGTTCATAACTCTATAGTGATGACGGATGAAGAACTTTTTCTTTAAAAATGTCGTACATCTTACACTTTCACAAGGCCAAGGCCACTTCAAATATAGATTCCTACTGCAAACTCTTTCTTGCAGGAAAGCTAAGGGCCAGCATGGGGGAGGTTTGGTTGGGTTTTTTGAGTGTTTTTTTTTTCTTATGCACACACAATACAGGATAAGCAGCATAAACAGCAATATCATTATACAAGAGAAAACCATTCTTAATTTTTAGTTCAACTTCATATACTGCTCTTCATTTACTTCAAAAATAGAGATGGATATTGTTCAGTCACAGTGAACCCAGTGACCACAGTTCATCATTAAATATAATACCAGCTACAATTTCCACTTCAGCACCAATTGAAGTATCACCTTATTACACTTTGTGAATTTCCACAAGCCCTCCAAGTTATTTTTGACATCTTTGACTCTGATCCTGCCAACACTTACACACATTATCTTAAGCATACTGAAATCTATAGCATTATGCACAGCACACAAAGTACACGCATCATTTCAGAAATGAGGACTTCATTAATTGTTCAGTACAGAAGCAAACCCCTCCAGACGTGATGTGTACAGGTTAGGAAAAGTCACTCCAATAGCATATCTATTGTTGTTCCAAGTGTTAGCATCTCTTAAAATTCTCTCAGTACCCTTCCACCCTCCTACACATATCACCTCCTTTACATTCTCCTTAAATGCCTAAAAATAACTAGCTATGCATATGGTCTGAGCACCACAGCCCTATACCATGTAACTGGGGAAAAAATATTTTAGTTTGCATAGTTGACCTCACATCCATCATCAGAATATATTTTCCATGAGTTACATCCCAGAACTTAAACATTTAGCATAGGCTGCAGATTTGGCAATCGCAAAGTTCTGCACTATTTAGCAGAACAAGCTTTTTTTTGTTAAAAAATTACCATGTCAAACTACAAATTAACCAAAAAAAAAAAAAAAAAAAAAAAAAAAACACCCAACCTGTGAAATCTTCATGTGTTTTTTCTCCCACCTGCATTCTCTCACATTGCAAAGGGATTTGAAATTATATATTTCATTTCCCTCAGTTTAAGGATTCTTTTCATTTTAGAAAGTTTTCACTGACATTAAAAACCAGTCTAAACTTATGACCTCACATAGCAACATAACATTCTATGCCATATTCAGGAATGGGAGACTAAGCACTCATTCTTTGTTCAGCTTCAGCCACAAGGAGAAAAGCAGGAAGCACCTTGGTCAATGCGCTCTCAACTTTTTTGTATCACCATTCTTGCTCTAGCTAATGCTTTTTCCTCTGCTCCTTCCCTGTCCCCAAGTAGGTGACTGGTATAGCAGCAGGGGAAGCTGAAGTATCTCTGTCAAAAGTGGTGTTTTGAGTTAGCTCAGAGCAAGAAAAAGGAGCAAGGACAGCTGTACATCCGAGTCAATGCATCTCCAAGAGCACTGCAGCAATGCTTCCCGAAATTACATTCTGCTAAGGAAGCTCCTAGGTCACAGTCTTAATTTCTCACAATCAAAGAGTCACACCTTCTATTTTACCTAAAGAACAATCATTTTTACTTAGACTTATCCTCCCCTGTGAACTCCTAGCCGTGCAAGCTCAGTGGGTACAGCAATGCAAACACTATTGTTGGGTCTCACTCTTGTAAAGGCTGTGCTACAGTTCTATTTTCTTCTACAGCCAGGGCTAGAAACACACACTGCACTCCATGGAGCTGAGGCCTAAATACTACTACACAGAGCTTAGCACTTAAGAACAAAGAAACTCTTAATTTATAAAAAGAAGAGAGAAACAAAAAGGGGCAACAGAAAATATCCGTAACAACCTCCACTCATTATTTTCCTTCCCCACCTCAAAGCCCCAGACTCAAAAAAAAATAAACAAGTTCACTCACTATTCATACTAACCTCAACACAAAACACACCTACTATCCAAACCCAGACCGCAGGTATTCATTAAGGGCAGCTCATTAACTCTGACAGTTTCCAGCTGGTGGGGGTCATCAGCATCCCCTGAGGGGCAACTGCTGCTTTTCCAGGTGGCTTGGCTGCTCGCACCCTCCTTGTCCAGGCCCCTCAGGAGAAGCTGGGGCAGGCTCTCACCTTCCTTCAAGCCTCATCCACAGCAACTCACTCCTATGGTGTGCCTGGGGCTATCAGCCATGGTCTTTGGTGGCACTGCACCAGGCAGAGCTGGAAGGAGAGGGGGAGAACAGAGAGCTTGGGCTCTTCCTGCGGCAGAGTGCTAAGTTGTACTGATGCCATGATGATTTTTTGCTTTTCATATACCCCTCTTATATACCTTTTATATACCCTTTCATACAGCTTTGCATATATCCTTAGTGCTTTTAGCCCACATACTTGCAATTCTCTAAGTCTGATAACGAGCTTAGACCCAAAGTTCCGTTAAGCCAAGAGACCAAACATCTTGGAAACCTCGCAGTTGGGTCAGAAAGCCCCAGACACCAAGGTCCTCTCCAGAACACATTCTGTAAACTAAGATAGGCCCCCCAGGGGGAAGGTTCCTCAGGACAGGGGCTTCTCTTGAACCTCTCATGGGGAAATCTTTGGTAGATATGCTAATGTGCAAGGTCTATAATTGTGTATGCGAATCATTGCATTTGTGCATTTGTGCAGTGCATTGAGTAGTGCATTGTTTGGGGGGTGCACCCTGGTGCATTCTTGGGGTGGACATCCTGGTGGGCACTTTCGGGTGTGCATTTTCGGTGTACATTCGGGAGTGCTTTCTACCTGGATGTGATGCACCAAAGGATCCTTGAATAAACACCGAGGTAAAACCCTTTTTTCCCCTCTAACCATGTTTGGCTTTTAATTCTAAACCCAGGGAAAGGCAACAGTACTGCCTGCCCTGCTGGGATGGTAGCGCACAGCTCACCCCTAAGCCTCCCTCATGTCCCCGGCCCACTTCAGCTCCCAGTGTGTGGCCAGGTCTCATTACCTCCCGAACCCTCTCACAGAAGTGCCACAAACCAACTCACACCCCACTGCACGTACCAGCAGATGCCAAAAGCTGTGCCATGTCAGCACCCTTGGCTGGCACCAGCCGCCTGCACTCCCCCGCAGCCATAGCTACTGCCTCGAGGGCTCCTTTCTCTCAGGAGCATGGAAGGCAAGAAGCCTGGCCCCAGGCCTGACTTCTGCTCCAGCTACTCCCTCAGGGGCAGTAAAGTCATTTGTTTTCTTTCCCCCGTGGAAAGGAGGACAGGCCCATCTCCTGAGCCAGCCCTGCAGGTCCAGCAGCGCCGGCTGCTCCCCCTCGCGGAGGGCGCTGGAGAGGCCCTGCCGCCCACAGCCCAAGCAGGGCGGCTGCGGCCGCGGGCACAGCTGCGAGGGGCCGTGCCCCCTCCCGCACCCGCTCAGGAACACGGGGTGAGGGCAGCCCCGCCCTCGGAAACTGCGCCTGGCGCTGGCCGCGCTGCCCAGTGGCACCGTGTGGCATTAATGCACCTGTACCTTCCTTCCCACGGAAGCCCTAGGGCTCCTCACATGCCTAAATCCAGCGTGTGCTTAAATGTTGCAGGAACTGCATCTTGGTAGTTTTAATTGTAAAGTTTAGGGGAATCATCTGTATTATCAGTGTTAATCACATCAAGTTCTATTTTGAAAATACGACTCACTAGTTGATAAGAGTTTTCCCAAATTGCTTAAAAGATTAATAAAACAATCAACTTAGCAGAGGGGAAGAAAAACCACAAACTGTTTCTGTAAGGAAATCACTTTATAGCCTATACATGTGAATGAGCTGTTTTAATGCTCAGGTTCACTGCCTCCTCTGCATTTAATCTCTTCCCTTTTATGTCCTACTCTGAATTTTTTTAAAAGACTTTCAGGCTTTTATAAAATTAATTATACAAATCATTAGTATTAAAAAGGTAATATAATGGTTTCAAGAACAAGCTTCACAGACTATCTGCATATTTAATCATCTCTGCTAATAAATTTTTAATCACTCATTGAGTTCAGGTTCTTGTCTTGAAGCTTAACTTGATAACAAACCTAGCAACTGGTAGAACTAATTGGTACAGAGTAAGTGAATAATTTATAAGAGGAAAAAGCACTGGGTGTTCTGGAGGTGTGCAGAGACCACAAGTCACAGATATTTCTGGGAGGAAGCATGAAAACAGCGGCTGATTACAGGAATTTCGTGATACACTGCTGACATCCAGAGGCCAACAGTCAATACTGTTCACATATGTGAGCCAGGCTGTAAAGCATGCTGTAAAGTCAGATTCATTAAGTTTTAAATATTCATGCATTTCATTAAAGTTAACATTAATTGCACTACCATACACATTGATTATGCATAGACCATAAGTGTTTAACCTCTGAAAGCTTGCAAGTATATTCAAGTAATGGGGTATGTCCCATCTTCGATGATTTCAGCTACAAAGTTGAAATTAGAAATGGAATGTATTACAGTGTGAGTGCTAGAATAGTACTTTGAAATATCAGAACAGTAATAAAAATAAAGATTTTTCTAATCAAACAGAAATGCTGATGTAAGCTGTAAATTGCTTTGTATTTTTCTAAACTAATTTAATAAAGGTAACAAAATTATGTATAAGATTTCTTACAGACAAATGCTAGATTGATTTGCACGCCACAGCTTGCAAATAGATTTAAACAGTTAAAACTAATCGGTGAATGAGTGAGCTCTGTTTAGATAAAGATGGGTAGCTTTTAAACAACATAACAAAAAAAAAAGTCTTTTCTCTTGAAATAAGCTGATTTTAACTTGAGATACCCCAAGCCCACTATAGAATACTTCTACCCCCAGGGAAGCACAAAATGCTACAATTCTTAAACCAGGATGTAACAGACAACATTTGACAGAAATTCAATTATCCTTGAAAGATCCCACTTGTAGTTAGTTACATACATAATCCTCTTTTATTTAATGGGTTAAAGCTCTCTTTCAAAACATTTAGTTAGATGGCTCGAAGACTTACTACATTTCAAAAAAGTCATTAAGTAACTTAATAAGATTGTTAAGTAAAAACACTCAGAAGTTTAAAAATGTCATTTAATGATGCCCGTGCAACCTTAATTCTGGCCGTGTATGTATATGTGTTATGAAACAGCAGTGAATTAACTTTTAATCTCCTTTGAGCCAAGATTTTAAGATTGGAAACTAAGGCACAAAGGGCATGCCAACAAATACAATGCTGAGCTTTAGCACAATCTCTGCACTAGTTCACATCTCACAGAGCATACCCCTGCAGGGCTAATTACCCCAGATAGCAAGCTAGGCTTGTGCTGCTTCTGGTACCTCTGCATGGCAAGCTCAGTTCTCTCTTCCTGGCAGTGCACTACACATAAACACTCACAGAAGCATAAAATTTTAAAACTGAAGAAAGCATGAGGAGGTTTTCAAATACTATGCTTCAGACCTAGGTGTTCTGGCACTGACTTTCCATCAAGGTAAAAACATATCATTTCTTAAATTATTAAAAAGCCATTCTGCAAGTAACACCTGTTTCTATTGTTCTGATTTCTTTAAAAAATATCAGTCCTTAAACATGCTGTGAGATAGATATAATATTGTCCACATTTTGTAGAGAAGCAAATGTTGGAGATAGACAGACTGGCTTGCCCAAAATAGTACTGATTTCTTCCTGAGCTGTTAACAACTCCTGATTAGCCAATTCTCTTTGTGAAGGTGGGCACCTAAGTGTAGTATTCCTAATTAGAAGTGACAGTTAACACACTGAAATTCTGTCTAAATAGCATTGCCTACACCCCCAAAGAACTTTATGGTCACATACCCTGGGTGATCGCATAGAAATTCCTTGCTGTTTTTTCTGACAGGTTGCTAGCAAGGATCTTGAAAGTCACGTATCAACCGCTTGTACCATTTAGTACATCTGGAAGAAGTCTGGGATATCAGAATATTTTACTTTTGAGGGGTGGTGTTTGGTTCTTTGCTTTTACACATTAAGACTACCTCCTTCATGTTTGTTTCTTCATTAATATTTAAACAAGGAGGAAGCCTGTGAAGTCATTTAAACACCAAACTAGATTTTATTAGTTTTATGGGTTTGTTTTTTTCTGGCATAGTCACAAACAACCACAGAGTTCAGGAAAGGTATACACACTCCTATAAAAGAGATTATGTATTCTCAGCAACATTTCAGTTTAGATTTTAATTAAGAGAGCTGTCAAAATGCAGGAGGAAATGCTTTGCAGTGTAAGAAAGTTTTGAACTTGACAGTTAAAAATTTTCAAATGTCCAAATCCCATGCTCATTAAGAAATAATTCATTTAACTTGGGGTTTTTTATTATTATTATTTTGGTTTAGTTTTGGTTTTTGTTTTTTTTCAATTTCACTTGTGAAACAAAAACTGAAAAAGCAGGCAAAGCTTCTTGATGGTTGATGTCTCTCCACCATGTGACATAATCCCTACATTCTCTTTTCTTTTCTGATAGGTCCAAAGGTGACAGGTACTCACTCACTGAGCTGAAGTGGCTTCTCTGCCGAGCATGCATACACAAATAAAAGTTTCAGCGAAGCTTTCACATGTCCAAGTAGAAATGGACTACAATAAACAACTCATTTGTCAAGAGATGATTAAAAGGGATGCAGAGAATGTATGTCCTTATTCTACATCAACATCTGAAATAAAGCTACCTGAGAAGCAATCACGTTATTAAACTCAACCTGAAGAGGTTTTAATTAAAATGATTTTTTTAAAAGTACAATTTGAAATTATGTTTGAGGTTTAAGAGTTAAATTTATTAGACTGTAAAGAGTTTTACAAGGCTTTCTTAATGTAATGAGCTTAGGCACCACATATGTTGCATCTTTGGTACACATTAGGAAGAGCTGCTTTTTTAATGAGCTTTAAAAACTGCATTTGCATACCAGAGGAAAAGGTCAGTGATGTGTGGATCAAGTTGGTAAATTAAGTATCACAGTATTATGTTATTATGCTTGCCTTCCAGAGACACACAATAACAAAACCACAGGCTGCAGTTACCATACTGTTCTAATGCTTCCATCTCCATGACCTTGTCAGCTGACACATCCTGGCCCTGCTGTGCCTCAGGGCCCACTGGCTCCATCCCTCGCCCAGGCCTCCTTTACCTTCTCTCCCACCACCTCCTACAGCAGAACAGCTGCTATGCCTGACAGTCAGGGAACCCAAGCAAGCACAGGAAGGGGGAGCTGGATTCAGTGTGACAGCCCATCTTCAAACACCACTTTTACTCCAGCCTTTACCCTATGTAAAGATACCCAGGACAACGTCCTGAACCATCGTAACAAGATCAAATCTCTTGGACAGCAAAGCACCAGGATGGGGATGCCTCTTTCAGTCAAAGTCCCATTCCACTCGAGTTTTTGTTCAAGGATGCAGCAGTATCAACTCCCTTTCAAAACACAAATACCAAAATTACTTCTAATGCTGTGGTCCAAAATTTGACTTGGTCTACTGGCACAGTTCTTTTTAGCTAGAATGTTAGATACTTGGTAAGCTGTGAAGACTGCTTGATTTGTAGCTACACTGACATTTTTATTTTGTAATAAATAATGAAATAAGCTAGGAACTGACTGCAAATACACTTTCATGAGGTTTTCAGCAGAGTAAAGTCCACTGGATTTACCTTTATTTGTACGTACTGTAAAGTAATGTTAATTTGCACCTATTATAACACTACCTTTATTTTTTAAGAGCAATTGAAATTGATTCCCTCCTCAACTGTGCAGAGATCCACAGTACTTAACAGGTCTTTCTGCCTCTCTTTGTGTCAGAGATTATAGGTATACACTAAACCACATTATGCACTACATAATAATTTATGCATGTTTATACATTTAACAGCCAAATAAGTGACAGTCCAGCTCTCTATAAAGATGTAGATTTAGTCATTAGATTAGAGAAAAAAATCCTTTAAAATATTACAACAAGAATAGCACAACTCAATACAACTGAGCAGTTATAAGTGGTTTTAATGATTTTTCACTTTTTGGATATGATAATCCTCAAAGTAGCATTCAAAAATATAGTGCAAAATATTTATTCATTTTATTTACAAATAAAATGTGCAGTTCAGCTTCTTATCCTTGCCACAGTAAATGTTATTCTTTTATGTGATGAACAGAAATTATGAGAACCATTTATAGAGAAAAAAGTTAATTTTAAACCTAAGAACAAAATCTTCCTTCAGTTATATTTTTGTAGGAGTTACACAACATTTTTCAAAACTGTTTTCAGTTGAAAAAAAACCCCAGAAAGTCCAAGACAACACTAAAGAATTACATTGGAAACAATGGTTTTCAAAACCATAAAGTTAATTTTGCTGTGACAATCACAAAGCAAAGTTCTTATCTACATAGAATATAAATTTTTTTTTGCAGCTTAAACATAGAATCTTTACAATGTAATGGGTTTTTCCCCCCTTTTTGCTATACAAATTGCCTTTGGGGAAAAAGTATACTAGTATCTTCCTTTCCCTCAGATGAAGTAACAAATGCTTTGGTTAAAGAGCAATTCGTGCACAATAGTGTTTTAACTTGCAAGGCAGTACTCCTTTATTAAGCTGGTAGAATTCCACTAGCTGGATGAGATCAGTAAATCTGGTATGACCATCATCAAGGGTATAGAATAGCTTCCCATCATCTTCCAACTGTAAAAATGGAAAAACAAGATTCAGTAAAATCCTCTTTTGCTATGGTATTTCTTTGTGACTGGAATACATGTGTGAGATGTGTCCTTACAGACCAATATATTCATAGTCTTACAACTACTGTGAGCAGGAAAAATACAGTGATCATTTACACAAAAAATAAACACAGAAAAGCAACGTATTACTTGATTTCAAGTACACCTAAGAGGAAAGAACAGTTAAAGCAGTATAGGAATATTCTTTCTGCACTAACAATACTACTTCATGCCTTTGCTTTGGAATGATAGCTGGAGTTAATACGAACCCTAAGTTCTTACAGAGCGACATGAAACAACCAAGTTTGAAGTTACTCATAGATTTCAACCTTTGCTCCATTCACTTCCATGATTTTCTATCACTTTTGTAAGGTGTGATGAGGCTACACACCAGTGCAGTGGTGTGCTGGGTGGTGTTAGCTACACAAGACACTGCCCATCACAAGAGTAACATGCTTGCTCTAGTAGTATGTTCTTGGTTGTAGGAGGAATAATTGCTGCAGCTCCAAACACACATATCAGCACAGATAGAGAAGAGAAAGAAGAAACTTCAACAGATACCTTGAAAGATTCCTTTTGACTTTTAGATGCTTAAAAATTTGCAATCAGTATTTCCTTCTTCTAAGTTACTGAATGTTAGCTCTTGCACAATTTGTATTGCGTTGCTGACTATATCATTTCTTGATTTCATTCTTCTACTGCTGATATATCTAATACCAAGAGGAGTAGTGAGATAGTGACTAATTGGTATTCATGTAAATATAGGGTGAAAAAACCTATTTAAACTATTTTTAAAAAGAAGAGGGAAAAAAGATACTTTATAAGATTGAAAAAGTAGTGAACAGAGGATCCTGAAGTAGGGCTAGCACAGAGTAGCAGATGGTGTGCTAGGAAAAGATGCAACTACCCTACTTGAATACAGGGGAAGGGAGAAGATATAATTAGCTGTCTTACCTGTAATTAAGATGTTTTATCTGAAGCAGCTGTTGAACTGCTTATGACTCCTGGTTATTCTACCCCTTTCTACCATGTCTGGAAGTAGTCTGTAAATTCTTTATTCTCAGATTTTGGTCAAACCAGGTTAAACACTGCTAGTTAAGGAATTACCAGTGTGTGAATGTGTAAACTCCTGTGCTCCAGCCAAGAACCTGAAAATGCATTATCATTCATTGGACTTTCTTTATGCATGCAATTTTCCTTCCAACACACTGCAGGCAAGGAGAGTTAACAATTCAAATGTCTGTTATTCTCCCAGCAAGTTAATTCCAAACCTTGAAATAAATACCAGACAGATTGCTAATTCTAAAGTTATCAATATTTTGCAAAATAAAAACTCACATCAAAGTTCTGTTGCCCATGAACCTAGCACCTTCTTCAAGCTAAGAAGGCTGTTATGAGAGAACATTTATTAGAAAAAGACAGTCCCAGAACTGTGTATAAACTCTTCACCTTTCATATGGACAGAGTTTCCATAGGATAGAATACACTGAAGTGAATTTGTATCAGCTCAGAGTACAATGGCTGAAAAATACCTTTAAACTAACAAGCTCTCCAGTTTTCACAGTACAGAATCCCAAATGTACCCCAAAGGTTTCCTTTTGAACGTTTTACAATCAATTCCCTACTACCCACCTGCAATGCCTGTTGCACAGGTTACCAATGTTAACATAAGGCACTTGTTAACATGGGTGAGGCATGAACTAGCAGGCTGCATACCCTATCTAAAAGGAGACATTTTTAAGTGCAGCATAACCTGAAGCAACCTAAAATACAAGAGAAAAATAATGTATTTAGAGATTGAATTGTTTTTACCTTGTAAAAAGGCTTTCTAAAGGACATTTATTTATTTACATTTAGTAGGAAAGTTTGCCTTTACAATGGATGAAAACAAGTAAGAGTTTAGAAGAGCAGCAGAATTTGAAATACAAAGAGAATTTCTGATCTCCAACTAATAAGCTATGAATTTACTACAGTAATACAAAATGCTTGGTTTCTTAGAAAATGAACACTGCATTTAGATCAGCAGCAACTGGAACCAAAACCCTTCCTCCCTTAAACAACAATTTTCTGAAATCTTTAAAGAGCACTGTTCTAGCAAAAACAGAGCACATTTAAGTCAGGGTATTGAGAATGGAATGAGGGTACTGAATGCAACCAGAAACTGACAGAAAGGAACTGAAATACGCAGATAGTTGTGGGACAAACAGCTTCCATGCTGACATACTCTCTCTGGATTAAGCTGTTCTCATCACAGATTTATTTTTTTCTGGTTACCAGCATAGGAGAAATTGCTTCACTTAAAAAAAAAATCCAAGAACATTTCCTTCAAGTAAGTCCAGTTTCACAATGAAGTGGTACAGGTCTTCTTGATGAACAGCATGGAAAATGTGACCCAAGTCTGTAGACAATTATATCAAAACAAAGAATTCCTGGTTCCTCCAAAGATCCTACAACAGGAGAGCAAGGTTTTAGCACAATCTTTTGAAGGGAAGAAGAGAATCATCCGTCTCAGAGGAAACTGAAGATAACTGCAGCTTCCTGCTACATCTGTGCTTAGAGAAGAGAGGGTCTGTTTCCTGATAGGGAAAGAAAAAGTGGTCTCTTAAATTTGACAGTTAAAGAACATCCCAAGAAGTAGAATCATACGCTCTTTGTATGGAGTTCAGAAGATTTTCTAAGCCACACAACAGTTATACCAAAGTAAATACTGGAAGTGACTACAGTCAATAGATGCATAGAGATCTTACACCCAGGATTCTTATCAGAGATTATATGTTGATGATCCCACGGGATCCAGGGCATAGCTATCACTTTTGGATGAAGGACTCCTCTATTGTCTATACTTAAACACAACAAAATCCTGGACAATTCTTCTAGCTAACACTGATCCACTTCTTTTGTCCTCCCAAATAATTCCTTCCATTTTATTCTACATGAACTTTTTTTAGGGGAGGATATCAGCTACAAGCCCTAGGTAAGGCATACAGAAATTTGGTGAATGATCATAGGGAATCAACAGATCAAAAACTGAAAAAAAAGTGCCTCTTGACTAATTTCTACTGAGAAACAGTAGAATCTGCTAGAAACTTCAGCAGGAAGATACATGGAGACTAGAGGATTATGTGATCTGGAAGAAAGGTTCTTGTAAAGAGAGATGAAAAAGCTCTGTATCTGCTCAGTTATGTCAAGTATCTGTGGCCAAAACACAAAATGCTCAAGTGTTTCTCATCTCAAGAGAAGCAGCATGTAAAGAAACCCACATAAACCACCTTGTGAGAGTGGAAGCAGTGGGGATGGCTGACCATTCCGGCAGGAGAACTGGACACTATGTTCAGTAAAAATTAACAGAAATATGTTTTCAGCTTAGGAGATTTCAGCTTACCTATAAAACAGCTGGACTAAATAAAGATTTTTTTTTTGTTCCCCTGAAGAAGACCTAGACATGAATATACCACAGTAACAAGAAGAGAGGTCAACAAAATATGTTTGACTACAAATATTGATACTATCCTGAACAGAAGAGTCAGTGAGATATGGACACACATCTTAGGCAGTCCAAAAGAGATGACTAAGAAATTGTGTACATACTGAAAAGTTAGAAGGAAACATGAATTCTACTGAACTCATGAACATGATTTCCATGCCATCAGGGTTGCTGCTATTCCAGCTGAAATAGATTTGTTTAGTTTTTCAAGAAACTTTTTAGGATTTCATAATACTAGTCAAACTTTAGAACAAATCAAACAGCAAAGCTCAAAAATGTTCAAGTCTGCTAAAGAATACTAATTATATTTAGTGATACGGGTATGATGTTTACATCTTCCATAAAACAGCAAAAGAAGAAAAAATCCATCAATATTCTATCACAGTTATTCAATTGTCTGTTTTGGTTTTACAACTGGTTTTGTTGCTGTACATTTACAACTGTAAAGTGGTTTTACAACTCCATTTAGAAACTGAAAAAGCTTACTTACTGGTACAATTTGAAAATGTTTTATTTTTAATCCATGACTCAGTGACAATACAAATGTTTTGGGGTTACTTTGGCTATCACGTACCAGGAATACCCTAGAAGAGATTGAAAAATTTCAAAGTAAGATCATTTGAAATCCTTTTGTAAACATCCAGTTAAAACTGTTCTAAATTCATTACAGTAAGTATTAGTGAAAAGCATAAATAATATCAATTATGTAAGTTAGGTTTTTAATCAGTATTTCTTTGCAAATGTGTCACTGGGATTACTTACTCTTAAATTCTTCTTCACCTTGTCTATTATGTGAAAAACATGCATTCTCAGAATAAATGACACTGTAGGCGTTAGTTTTTACACTGCATAGAATTACAATACATCTCTTCAGACAGAAAAGCACCCTCAAAGTTTGTGCTTTGAACAAAATTTTTCTTTGGACTCTGACTCAAGAAAACCTGAGTTTTCTAAATACAAGCATTATAAAAATTCAAAAGGTAGTTACACAGGAATTTTACAGAACAGGTAATGCAAGAAACACCAGAATGTTTTTCACATCTGGCCAATCCTCATAAATGCACTCTCATTTCTGCACAGCAGCAAAATTCCCAACGAGACAGAGCTACGCTGTGCTTGCTTTATGGAATCATTATTCAAATCATGACACTGAATGGCCAACAGTGCCACTGCAACTAATTCACTGATAACTTATTCCATCCAGAACATGGACAAACTTTTTTTTTTTTTTTTTTTTTTTTTTTTTTTTTTTTTTTTTTTTTTTTTTGCTGTAGTCCTGACAGAATAATTTGGTACGGGCAAAGAATGATTACCAGCATGAGACAGTTTTCACTGAATCACCTGGTTTGGAATATTGGCAGAGAACAGTTTGGAGGACAGGGAAGTACCTGATAGATAGATTTGCAGTAGAGAGAGTCCAAACTGCTTGTACTGTGCAGGTCTGGAACAGATATAGCTGACCAGTGTACCAAACAAGGGAAATGGAGGGACAGCCATTGGCAAGCATGCTCCTCTTTCGGGACACAAAAGGAATGGGCAAAATGGACTTGCAGGTATCAATCAAGCGAGCATTAGTGAACACCTAATCGTAACTGTTTGCCCCACCACACACCAGAAATAAGAGCCCAGCTACCACATGAAAAGAAAGAATTTCAAGGGGAAAAAAAAAAAGCCAAAGTTTTGCAGTGGATTTTCACTGACTACCCGCATGGATTCAAAGTACTAATTTCATTCTTAAAGTTTTTAAGAGTTCTACTTTTACGAAGTAAGAAACTACCTGGAATTAAGAAATTTGGAGTCCCTAACCGTTACCATTTCTGTCAAAATCCCTGTGCAGTCTAGTTCGGAGCCCTGTTACTAATGCAGTCACTCCCGAGGGCTGCTGCCGGCTCAGCGTTCGGCACGGGCAGGGACAGTCGGAGCGCCGGCAGCGCGGGCTCTGCTCAAACCGGCTCGCTCCCACCACCTAGTGGGCTCTCACCCTCCCCGGGACACGAACGAGATTGTTCACAGCAGTTACCACAGATCCCATAGATCCTGTGCATTAACTTCAATATTTGATGTATTTGTCATTAATGAATGGCGCTTCATTTTATTCAGAAAAATGACACTGTAAAAATGTGCCACTTTGCAAATTTTCAAAATGGGGTCTCTACACCCAGTTACTAGGATCCACATTAAAGTATACACAATGTAATCACTTTGATTAGGATTTATGTTCCCATTCATCAGTTCTTTTAAAGTACATTTTCTTACTTTTTTCCTTGTTTCATCACAAATATAAGCAACATTTCTTCTCCTTCAGATAAAAAGATCTTTATTCTTTTCTAACATAATCACAATAGACCTACTTTAGTTGTCAAAGAACCTTTATTATGAAGAAAGGGTTGTAGTTTACAGAATCTCAGAAATGTTGGCTGGATGGAGCTTTTTAGACATGCTGGATGACTCCAGTCAACTACATCCTCATAAACTTCTCTGAATGACCAGTTGCACTTTTTCATGGGCCTTTTGGTAATGCTCTTATCCCTTTCATCAACCAGATGTTGATCACTTTGCAATCCTGTCAACCATTTATCACTGAAGTCTTCAAACATACTTGAGAGAGTGAAATATAAAATCCACAATATTACTAAGTAAACTTTTTAAAGAAAGTTGGTTTAACACCAGAACAGTAGATCCAAAAACTTTATTCCTTCACAGCATGCCTAAAGATTGTTGCTGTCTCTAATTCTGTTATTGGGTTATCCAAATACTGAAACTACTGTAGCTAGTTTATATAATCGCCTCCTTGTCTTCTACAAGCCATCATGAACAACATATTTGTTGGTACATACGGTATTACAGAGGCCCTACTCCCTTGTCATGCATGCATGAGAACTCCTTGCTCGGGATCACTTTAAAAGGCTCAATATGAATTATTTCTCTGCCCCCACTCCCAGCCACTAAAGTCTTATTATCCCCATTAAAAATGGCCGTACTTCTGGTGATAACTCATACTTTCAGCCCATGAAAAAAGCACAGCATTAGTCACATGATGTCATGTGTTCATTACTTCACTGTAACTCCTGAATATTTATCTAACAGCATATGAGCACTCCTACTACCAATGTTCTAATCAATTCTAGACAGTCCACACAAAAAATATCATCCTCCTCAAAATCCCAATGCACAGCTACGAATGGCTCCAAGAATATAACATAAACAACACTGTAGTAAACCAGCACTAGCAAGGTTTTCGCTTTCTCATTTCAAACAGCACGTGCATAAGAAATACACTGGAAGATGCATCAGGCCTAGAATGACATCCTGCTCAGTAATACATGTTGGATTCATCCCCGTGTCCTGTCCCTGTCTTGTAACAAATACAAAAATAAATGCAGAGCACAGAACCAGCTTCAAGATGATAAGCCAGGCTTAAAAACAAGACCCCGGAAATTAAAAAAAAAATTAAAAATACAAAAGTGGAAGTCCAATTAACCATCCTTGTGCTGATTATGACTGGGTTTGTCTCCCTTTCCTACCCTTCACATTTTTTTTCCTGGAGCCCTTTCTGTAGATGTAGAAAACAGTACAACATACTTACTGTAAAAAATCTAAAACTGAAGGAATTTAACCAGCAATCTGATGTTCCAGGTATCTAACTGGAAACAGACTCAAAGAAATGGAGATTTTTATGGAATTACCCACTGAATGAAGGAGGCCCAAGTTTACATTTAATACAGGACTAAGGATAAAAATGCAGGAATGAAAAGCAGGAGGATTTGAACATAAAATACCTACTTGCTTTGTCATTTTTTAATTAATATTTAAATGAAATGTTTAAAAAATTAAAGTCTTATACTAACACTTACTGTTTACTATTAAAGGATGACACAATTTTTAGTAATTCATGAGAAAAAAGCATTATTTTTTTCCAATGTCTGTCCCAGCACATTATTATTCTAGTAATTTTTTCAGACTTTCTTTTATTCTTTTGTCACTAATAGAGATACAAAAGACAGTGGTGCCAAGGCTGACAGTTCCCAGAGAATACTGTGCAAAGACACAGCTCAAGTGCTTGGCTCTGAACCGACATAAGTAATCGATCAGTGACAGAATCGAAGTCTTAGATCACCACTTCATTGCTTCCAAATGATATAAAATAGGAACCAACTGATCCCCAGATAGCCCTATATAAAAGAATTTTTATTCCTATTAGGTGAGTGCAAACTTCTCCTGCCTTCACCTCCCCACAATAAGAGGCACATGAAAATAGGAGTTGTTGGTTAGAAACATGTCTTAGAGAAGCTATGCAAAGAATTAACTTACCCATCTACAAGTCCATGCTGCAAAATAAGTCTCTGAGCCTCTTCTCTAGAGATTTTATGATGAAACCATGACTGAGATCTGTGTATAGCTGTAGAAAAAAAAATCAGTTAAAAAGCGTTTTCCCTGTATTGAAAGAACCCGTTATTGCGTTTCTCTGGCAAGGAATTAACTCACACATACCCATGTTAGACGTGGCAATAGGACTACCATGTGAGTTGAGTCGGAGACACCCTCTCCTCTGTATGAGAGAGAAGCAAAAACATGACTTCAAAGCTCTTTTGTTAAAAAAAAAAACCCCAAACCAGAAAATACTATTCTGATAAACCAAAGGTGTTTATACCCTCCATGCTAATCCTTCTTCAACTGCAACTGAAAGGGCTTCTGTTGGATTTTCTATAATTCTGCTTCTGTGTCCTGAGAAATCCATTGCTACTAAAGAATTTTCTGAAATGCTTCTCTGCAACAAAGAAAAATAAATTTAGTTTGCTCGTTTTTTACAAGATTCATCATTTAATAGTGAGCTTCTGAGAAAACATGATGTTTTGTAAGTGATATTTCAAGTATTGGCAGTGTTTCCCATCAGAGCCAAACTCATTTTACCCTAGGGAGCATTTGTAATTCCAGTATGCTGCTGCAAAGCTCAATTTTACAGTCTGGCAGGACAGATCATCTTTTTGCATTACTGCAACGGATGATAAATACATCACTTTACCATAAATTATATTTATAACTATAACTAGCCTTTTGCACGTCAAAACAAGTTAGGAAACTGTTATTAAGATGTCCAAGTAGCAGGGGAAAAAAAGGTAAAATACAAAATTATTATACATAATGATCAAATTAAAAATATTCAAAATATTTCATTAGAAATATGTCAAATTTATACATTTGCTATATAAACTTCCTTTCAGTTTATCATATTTAAGCATTGAAAACAGCAATTTCTATGGAGTATAACTTCTATTTTAATACATCCCTTCTAACTCTAATCACAGACTCAGTAACTGCAGCATCTGTTATAAAAAAATGCTTGTGTTTTTTCTCTCAGTGAAGATCAAATTTGTAACAACTCAGTAAGGACACTGAAGTTTGACAAAACAGTCCTAAAAATCATCAAAATGTTTCTCAGAAACCAAGGTTTACAAAATCAGGTTTTATAAGGATTGCGATGGCTCAAGTGTTGGCAGGCACTGGAATGTCTAATAAATAAAAGAGCATTCTAGCATCGTGTCAGTTAAAGCAACATCTGGACACAAGAGGCCCAGATTTCTATAGGGTTAGCAAAGCTTCCCAGTCCAAAACCAGAGCAGCTCTGTTTTTTTTTTGCTTGGTTACAAGCATGGGTATAACTAGAAATGGAAGAGAGCAATTCTGTAGTTCACTGTAATTCTTGACACTGTGGACTAAGGTCTATCTGAGTAACTGTAACCTGTAAAGAACTTTGCAAAAGTAAAACAACCAGGGCAAAATAAGAGAAAATATTTGCCTCTAGCAGAGTGGAGGGAACTCTTTGTAGCTGACATGGTTGAGAAATTAAGGAATGTGAAATGTGCAACTGGCTTCCTTATGAAGTATGTTCATCAGCGTGTGCACTTAATCCCCAGATTATTCAATTTGCTGTTTAACTCGTGAATTTTACACAAGTAGAAAAACAGCACCATTTTTAGCAGTGGGTATAGATTCTGCCTGTTAGAAGCTATGGGAGCTAAAATGCACACAACAGTGAAAGAAAAGAGAATCAGTAATGGCTCCCAGACCCACCATAAGAGCAGCAGCTGACTATTGCAGTAACTTCACATGACACAAGCTAAAGACACAGGCAGTGTATTAAGCACATGCTTAATAAGCCATGCTTATTAGCAAGATCACTGAAAACTACCTCTGTGAATACCTGGGATAGCAAATGCATTTCTTAGGCATTTTATCAGCAAGAGCTATAATAAAAGCTAAAAAAATCCACCATAAAATCGGTGTCACAGATCTCGGCAAGAAGTAATTTTTATCCAATTTAGCCAACAAAAACCACAAAAGGGATATAAATCATCCATGAAAAAGTCTGAAATCAAATGACTCATAAAGAGCTGAGATACCATAAGACACTAAGAAAAGGAAAGGACAACCTCATCCAATCCCAACTATCTGACTTAGAAAATGGACACAGTATCTAGTATAGGCTGTTTTTTTCTCCAAAACAGGGCAGACCATCTGCCAAATTACAGTCTTCCTCTGAAGTCCAGTCAGTATTACACCATCTGAAATTCATCTCAAGTACTTAATATTTTGTATTTTTTTAAAAAAATTAGAAGAGGAAGTATACTGAAAAGGATTTGTTACAACCTTCTTATTCATCAGCATGTGTAACCTTAAACACTTTGCTTCTCTTTTAATGCATTTACATCTCTGCTGCTTTGTTTTCAAAATCTTCTTTCCATTCAACAGTAATAAGCCAATGAACTCCCAAAATACTGAAGATTTTACAAAGGGAAAAGCCTTTTAACTGGTTTGTTCTAAGTAAGGAAATTAATTAATTAGCTCTCTAGTCAACCCTGGCAGCCCTAATATTTCGGCAAGCGTTCGCACATGCAAGGTTTTGAAGGAGCAGGTCAGTAGTGTAACTGACACAAGTTACTTGAAAAGAGCACGATGGCAGAAACGTATTTATTCATGGAGCTACTGTGGGACATACCATAGGCGTTATATTCAAAGGGCTGCAGCCACTTCTACCTTGATATGGTTGCATGTAATTCTGATACAGCTGCATCCCATACTAAAACCAGAAAATAACATGGTTAGCATTTTAAATTATAAACCTAAGCCAAGTAAGGTTTTTTTTCAGATGTAAAAGATAGCACATGCTTTTCTTTACCATTAAACACCAGGGACAAAAGTTGCTAGACTAAGGAAATGTACATCATCATTGTTGCTGCTGCCTTTATAAATGCACAATGTGCATTAAATACTACCCATTTAATATACCAACTGGCCTGTTCCTATTTTGTCCCAAACAGTCACATTTTAAAAACATTAAAGTTCCCTTCTTGTGTATACTTGTCGCTTTGTTCAACATTACTCAGAAATCTCACTGAATTCAACATGGTTACACAGAAGCATATGCTTAATGTTAAATATTTTCAGGACTGAGGCATCATTCCATCCCCTACAATGATTCCAGGAATTTGGTCTCTCTCTGCTTGTTGGGATGAAAAAAAAAGAGCTTTCAAAGTACAGAATTGATATTGCTATTGCATGGGACAATGCAATGTTACGTAAAAACATAAAAAATGTAATGTAAAAATTATGTTGCTTCTCTACTCACAGCATCAAAATATCACATAGCACACTTAAGCAAGAAGTTAACTCCAAACAGAAAAATTACCTTGAGTAACCTAATTGCTGTCATCCAACAGGTCCTACTTTGTTCATCATCTGCACAGAGCTGTTTCAGGTCTCTGCTTCCTCCTGATTTGTTAGGCTAGAAGGCCACAGCACATTTTTTTAGCATTAAAGCATATCTTGAAGATAATACCTGTTGAAATAAAAGCCACTAATTCTCCTATTTTATAATAGACAGCTGAATATTGCTTTCAAAGCCTTAAAGAAACAAGCTTACCTAAAAACTGTGGCTTGCTTTAATATGTATCAGAATAATAAGCTTGTACCTTAAAGCAGAATCCATAGTTTGTTGGTGCTCCAGAAATCTTTTTGCCTGTTAAAGACATGTACATATCACTATTGCTGAATTCACAGAAAAACTGCAGATGCCTTGGCTCCTAAAAAGAAAAGCAATGTAATACAGTTAGACTGCTTTTAGCCAGCCTCTCCAGATAAGAAACTTGGAAGAGTACAGCAGTAGTTATCCTGTTCCAAAATACAGTTTTACAAACTGCAGTTTTAACCATGACATCATGAAATCTAAAAAGAGACAACTCAATATTCATTTCATAATGCAGAGGAAAAAAAATCCAATTAGTTAAAAAGTTTATCCTTCCAGAGAGGAAAAAAACCCCAAACTACAAGTTACATAATTTCTGAGAAAACTTCCACTAGATTCAAGCAATAATAAAATTAGAGTAGGAGGCAAGTTTTGAGAGCAGTGTGCATTTCAAGCATCAAAACAAACTAAACTTTCATAATCTGAAAAACAACACACTGTTATAATTATTGTCCAGTACCATTTCTAACCATTATCTCTACCAGCTAAGTTTAATTATGTCAAGGACGCAAACAAAAGAAATTTGCTGAAGGATACAAACCAGCTCAATGCAAACTGTGGGAGGTAATTACAGAAAATCCAAAACAAGAATAAACATTCATTTAAGTAGTTTATGTAAAAGGTTTCTCAACTCCAATGTTTAAAATGATAAAGCTTAAAGTACCACCATCAAAAATTTAGTAAACTAGTAAACTGGACTAGTTTAATGAAAAACTAGTAAGGAAGAACTAGTAAAATGAAAAACTGTCCAGTGACAAATTCTGAGAATTCCCAAAGTTATCCTGTAAAAATTCTTATTTTACGTAATTAATTACTATATCCACTTTCCGGAACATCTACTTACACTTCAGAAATTTAACTAGTACTTGAATACTCATTTTAACAGGGTGCTCTGTTATGAGAAATATCAACCAGAATGAAGCAAATTTATCAGGCAAAAAGAAACTACAGTTTCTAAGACAACACCTTCCCAGTTTTGTATCTCCATATCTCTCTAGATTTTATCTATAATAACTAGATTGATTTTTTCATTTTTTATCACTGTAGGTTTAATTTTTGGTTATAAATTTTGGTTGTTATTATTACAACAAATGATAAATACATCCATATTTGCCCTCACTTCACATTTCTTGCTCTCTCTTTTTTGTTTTCCTCCCTTACCTTAGATGTACCTTTAGTGGAAAAATAAAGGCCAGATCTTCTCAGAAGAAAGTACAGTTTTTTCCATGATTTTTTTCCCTGTTCCTTTGCATGCAAATAGCCATGAATCTCAGGATATGTGCTGGAGCTTAGGAACATCTGAAAGAAAGTATCAGACATTTTCTTTTCCTCTGAAACCAGATTTGTTTCATTAACATACTCAGGGCTAAGGGGAATAACTCCTAAATACACTATCACACCACAGTAATTCAGTTATGATTGCATCTAATCCCATTAACAGTACCTCTGATTTAAGGCATGTAGAATGTTACACAACTCCAAGGTATGCTAAGCAAGTTACATATTTATATGGAACCATATGGTTTGAAATGAGAGCATTACTTCTGCAATATGTGAACTTCTGCAACTAAACCAGTGTAAGAAATACTGATCCCATGCCTCAGACCCTATTTATATAAAACTGCTAATCAGTGCTAACAACAGAAGAAAAAAATTACATCACTCCCCTCACCCACCATGTTACAAACCAGAGAAAAGAACTGATCTGAGTTAAAATTAATTCAGCAAACAACAAACTCTGAATTACAAAACCATGCAGGTCAGGCAGATATTAGCATTTTCAAAAGGAGGGAATAAAGGTCTCTGCACCTGAAAAGTGCTTAAGTAGGAGCTTTAGTTGAACCAAAACCAGAGAGACTGGGCCAGTCCCCAAGACAGCTCCTGCCTCTACTCAAGATATTCAGTGGCTTCTCTTCAGCCATTTCATCAGACATTTCCAGAGTGCAACACAGCTATTATCTTGCTGAGGCTTAGACAGTTCTACTCAGTCTGCAAAAGTACCCACTAAAAGTGAGCAACCATGTTAACTTCATCCTAATTCCATGTAATGCACTAATTTTTATCACTCTTCTTCCAATAACACTACTCAGAACTATGACTCTACACATATTAACCCAGAATTCTTCTATTTCCGCATATGCGAGGGAATCTGCTATTACTGAGCTCCTCAAGGAACCTTGCCCCAGGACTGGTCTGTGGTATCATAAATTTTTTCAAGGCTTACATAGAGGTATGGAACAAAGGATTTTCTGGTCAATATCTGCAGTTTTCATTGCTGAATTTTCCTCCTATCCACTTCCATTTCCAGAATTAATTGCCGAATTTTCCTTCTTATTTGAGGAGTGAAACAACAGATTACAAGGCAAGAGATGGACTGGCCGGTACTGGACTCCAGCAGAATGAAAAAGTGAACGTCATTTTAGAAGCACACCAAGTTCTCTGGCCACTAAATAATGCAGTCCAACCGAGATACACAAGGTTTCTTTGACTTTTATTGTTTTCCTGCCTTGCAGTGAGATGCATGACTGTACCACCTGCAGACCAACCTGAGCTGGTGTGAATGCAGTAACACAAGCAGGCTCCACAGGCCAGGGGAGTGCCCCAGCCCACCACCAGGACTGCATTATGAGCAGCTTCACTGCTATTCACCTGAACAGTTCAATTACAGTAAGCCTAGCTACATCTATCTACACGTGCTGCTGGCACACAGCTGTGTGCAAATGCAGTTTAAGCTATTTTAGCCACACTGAAGCAGACGGGTTGGTCTTGGTACATGTTCCGGCTGTTAATCTTCCCATTTGCCATGTACTAACAGGTTTACGGTGGGAAATATAAAGGCTGAACTGAAAAAGTATAAAATCCATAAACAAAGTCAAATGAAAGCCTTAGGAAAATCTAAACTAGTCAATGTATGCAAAAACAAAAGAGCATCTTCTTAGGCTTTAATGTCTCTGCTGAAGCTGAAAAGAGTGGTTGGCTTCCTGCCTGCACAAGTGTCTTCCCCAGGATTTCTGCCATAAGAGCTTCAAACCAGAAATGCTGATATGAAAAACACTTTTCTTACTCAGCAGACCAAAGAGGAGGAGCAATACAATGCTAAATTTCAACAGTCATTGTTGTACCCATGCTATCAATTAAAATAAAGTAGCAGTAATGCTATGAAAAAGGCAATCTTAAATCCATCTTTTCCTTTCTAAGACAGCTGAGGACTGTGTGAGCAAATAGAACATGAACAAGCTGTAGTCAAAACCATTAACTGTCAGAAGGATGAGCAGTAAAAATATTTCAGAGTGAGAACTGAATGTCTGTAATAAATGCCAAAAATGAATGATAGTAGAAAAGAAAATTTCCTCAGGCTGTTTTTTGTTTAGGGTTGGTTTTTTGGGGGGGTTTTTTGTTGCTCTTTTGTTTTGTTGGGGTTTTTTTAATGAAGGTACATACAAGTTTGTTTTAGGAGGGAATGGATCCCTGTTTATGCAGATAAGAGTTAATCATAATAGGACAAAAATAAGGAAAATCCTTAATACTGGAAGAAGAGGGGAGAGCTAAATGATAGTATTCTGCAGACAGGGACTACTGGTCACACAAGATGAAGAAATAAACTTGCACCCTCTTCCCCACACAGTGAAATGTATACCCTGACATGCAGAGTGGTGTCAAAAGCCACCACGTCTTTCAGATAGTGATACAGACAGCACTAAGGACTTGATTACCATTTTATTAGCTGTAAACCAACTAATTTAAAACCAATCTGAACATGAAACAAAGCAAATAAAAGTCTTTTGTTGCAAAACAAAACCCCTAACCACAGAAAGAAAAAATCAATCAGAAAAACAACAGAATGGGAAAAACATTACAATATCTCAGATGAATAAAATAATAATAAAAAATGCAGAAATCCTAGCTGTCACTGAATGCAATAAAGATTGAGAACTGCACTCCTGACTATAAAACTTATTTATCTACATCTTCAGCATTTTCAAGGACAGAATGGCTGCAGTAGCAGAAACAACAACATCTGCTAAGGTAGATGCTTCTTGAGCACTTACACAGTGGTTTGGGGAGTTAAAGAAGCCATCATTATACTAAGACTTCTTGAATCACATTGAATTTGATGACTGATTTCTTCAAAGATGTGATGACAGCTAGCCATGATTCAGACCAATACTACTGGGAATGAGCTGGATTTTTACCCTGAACCGGCTGAGAAATTTTGGGGGCACCAAGTAATTCTAGTGAAGAATTGATTCTGAATCTCAATATTGTCTCCTATAGACTTCAGTCCACCTGAGAGGTTCAGACTGGGAGGCCAACAAAACCTAGAGTGGAAGACAGAGTAAGGCAATGGGGAGATTAAAACAACATCCAGCAGACTGACAAGAGACTGAAACTCAGTGCAGATCTGTTTTGGTCTGAAGCCCAGAATGGCAGTCAGGTGAGAAACCGGTTAGGGGAAGAGGAACTTGCTATGGCAGAGAGATTAAAGAAATGAAAGCCTGGCTCTTAATAATAATCTTAAAATCTTCATACTATGTTAATTTTTGACATATTTTAAAACATCCAATTTGCAAAAATTGCCTAAAGTAAGTTCCAAATGACCCAGACTGCCTACCACTAGACATGTACACACAGCATTGTGTCTCAGAGCAGCAATACCCTAATCAATACAGTGACACACTTCTTTTGTGGGCTAAAGATCTTCATGGAAGTAATTAAATCCCTCTCCTTGGTATACACAGACATTCAGTATATTCCCAGACCTAGAAATTTTACTTAGCACATGCTAAGTGGATAGCAGACAGATGAACTTCTCTTTTGATTTTGTGGCTCTGTTCTACAAAGACGTTCTGATTCGAAATCATCAGCTAAAACACTCACTCTCTTCCACTTTCAATGAGAGTTAAGAAAAACATACCTGAAAAACATTTTACTTGCCTACAGCTCAATCCACAAAAGGATGTAAAAGAATCAGAAGTGATTTTTTAATCACTTGTAAGCATTGAATAGTCAAACTAATGTCTCTTTTGATACTTAACCAAGCACATCAAAATAATAATGCAAGCCCATTAACTTGTCTTAATGAAAGTTTCCAAGGAAATAGTGACTCACCGTAAACAATTTACCCAACCGCTTCTGAAATGTGCACAATGACTGAACAATCCACCAAGGTATTCTCTACTTTGTGCCTATTAAGTTTTGTTTGATGAAATACAATTAAACATACCATGCAACACAAAAAAACAAGAGAGGAGAATTTGCAATGTGTTTTTCAAGCTATCAAAATGGCAAGTAACTAGATATATTTAAAATAATTCTTAATCTTACCTACCAGCTTTGAACACATTCTAGATCTCACAATATGTGCTTAAAGAAGTTCTGCACAAGAATATAGGGCAAACAGTTCTCTTACAAAAGTCTTTAGTATTTTTTTTAACTACTAAATTACTTTTGTGAGCAAAAAACATAAAGTTCTATTAACATAGGGGACAGAATTTTCTAAATTAGACATTTACATTAAACTGCAAAATCTGTGTTATGTAGGTGGCAAAAATGAAACAATTTTCATTTAGATTTGCAGCACTTTTGAAATCACAAAAATTTTATTTAGGTTTGTAAAAATTACTTACAGAATCTAGTGTGTGTCAAATTTAATTTGCAAAAGTTTTTACTATATTTGGGATAATCTAAACATCTTGATTAACATCCACTTTTATAAGGATGTAACTACTTAATATGTAGGAATGCTTTGAGAACTAGTTATTTTAAATGGTTTTCATTTACTGGTGGATGCTAAGGTAGACTTTATGGTATAGATTTTAAAAGTTGTAATTTCTATGTTTCTTCTACTTCTACCCCAAACATCCTGTGTTATTATGTGGCCTTTCCAATCATTCTTTATCACCCAAAACTCATGCATAAGGTTTCTGTCTGAAGACCAGTGAAAGTTCTTCTATTATTTAATTTTTCTAATGACAAGCAAACAAGAGTGATGTGTATACTTCCACCTTTATTACTCATTTTTCCCCTCTTTGAAAGTAAGACAATGATCCCTGATATGGTCATTCTGTATTATCATTTCATTATTCCCACTGTAAATTAGAATCTTGTGTCTGCTTCAAAGATGACTAACACTGAGTGACCTACCATAATTTTTTTTGAAGGCAACAGTAGCCTTCAAGCTAACAAATCATAGCAGTGAGTCTAAATTTTCTACTCATTATGTTTAACCATTTAACTCCATTTATATCCATTTGTGTCACATCACCAGTTCTTCGGTATTCTACCGTAGCCTTTCCACCCATTTAAGGAAAAAGGGTCTTTCACCTGAAATAGCCAATAAAGGTATTTAATGTTTTCACTGTATTTTCTTCTGTTTTGGTGCTTCTTGATTCTTAAAGGATGTGCAAGTTTCCAAGCGTGGACATGTAATAGCTGCCTGGAAGGGACACATTGTTTCATAGCTCATGAGGAAAAAAGTTATTAACCGTGTCTTGAGTTATTCAAAACCTAGCAACAGATCCAACAGCAATAAGGAACTATGCTCACACAACACCGATAATGGGAAATTCTGAGCTGTGCTGGCTCATCTTCATTCAAGGATTACATACCTGTAATATCCCAGAGTGGCTTAGAGCTGCATTGGTCTCACTTGGAAAAGATATCATATGATCTGGAAAAAAGCTCTGTAACAACAAGAATTTGTATCAAAGTTCTGTAAAAATAAATATAAAACTTTCAATCTCTTTTGGATGTGCAATTTAAATTCCCAGTGCAGTGCAAGACACTGCAAGTTCCCTGATCCAATAATTTAAGCTTACCTTAATATCATCTCAGAATTTGTCACATGCTATATATTGTTTGTTGAAAAACTTAGAATTTTGAGAAAACATCGATAGTCTCAGGAAGAGGGTTTCAGACACCGGTGTAAATCATACTGCAATATTTGGCCCTTAGTGTTGTTTTTCTAGTAGTAATTTCTATTGCTGTTGACATACAAGACTTGCCTGGGGATTCAATATGCTACAAAGTAAGGAGGCTATACGCCAACATGCTGAAAAGTGTATTGTTTTCCACTGTTTTCATTACACTAGAAACCCAGTAAAATACTTTGGAATAACTTCCACTAACACAGAAAAAGCCATCTCAGGTTTTTTTCAATCTTCTATTTTTTGTATTGTACAGATTGACAAAAAAATCTGACTATATCAACATGGTGGGGTTAAAAAGTCTACATTTAAAATGTCAGTTTCATTATCAAGGAAAGCTCAAGGGATAATTTATGGGACAGACCTGTAGCTGGGGCATTCAATGTAGTCATGTAGATATGAACCAGACATGGGTTTGACCATCACAAAAAATGTTTTCTAAAAGCCTGGACAAGTTTGACATTAATATTCGCTTGGCCACCCAATTTCCAGCAATTTCCATTTTTAATTAAATTGAACTGCTTAATATGAGTTAGTTCATATTAACTCATTCCGATAAAGCATTCTTGCTACAGCTGGGACCAGAACACCCAGAAGAACTGTGCTTAGCTATAGCTGCTGGAGCTGGTGCAGCTGCAGGTCTGCCACGCTCCACAGCCGGTTCCACTCACAGCTTAATACATAATCTTTGGAGCCAACTCACAGAAAATGATACATAGAAAGTCCCACCTGAATATGAGGAAGAACTTCTTTACTATGTGGGTGATGACACACGGGAACAGATTGCCAAGAAAGGTTGTGAAGTCTCTCTCAATGGAGATATTCAAGAACCCTCTGGATGCAATCCTGTGCCATGTGCTCTGGGATGACTCTGCTTGAGCAGGGAGGATGAGCCATTCTGTGATTCTGTGAAAGCTTCTTTACTAGCTGTAGACCATTTCAAGCTTAAAAATTTTTCACTGGTATAGTGATATCTCCATATCTGGGACAAATCTGTCATGATTTGTCCAGAGACACACAGGTGAATCAAAAAAAAAACCCTCTCAGAACTCTTATATTTTTTGTTATCGTTATATTTACCTTTTTATCCTTTTCACAGATAGATAACTCGAGTTCCCGTTCACTTTTTACCTTTTAAGCCCTCAAACAATTCTGCTATTTCTCCCTTTTACATCTGAAACAAGCTGGCTTTGTAAGAGACAGCATTAGGAGTGGTCCAAATACACTATGGAGCAACCAGATGGTAAGTTCCTTCTGCTGAGCCAGGACTGCTTCCATGGCCTTTGCCATCAGCCAAGGTCTGAATCAGCAGCATTAACCTTTGGCAACACCCCTGAGTTACAAGATATCTCTGCTCTCTTTCCATCCCTTATGTACACTAACTTTGGCTTCACTTTCACTTACTCCTAATAGGTTATGGCTGTTCATGGCCTTTTGTGTCAGTTGTCATTTAGCTACAGCTGGGAGAAGCTGCAATTGGGCAGTGCTGGGCCAGAACATTCAATTTTCACTTCAACAATAAAATCATCTTTGCTACAGGTGCCCCTCCTCACACTGCTTCATTTTATATTATGTTGTCACTTGATGAAAAGTTCACTGAGTTGCAAAAATTTTATCTTGTTTTAGGTCCGTGTGCAAATTTCAATAAAATTAAACCCATTGCTGCTCCCATCACCCTCAAAAATAAAAAATGAACATGGATGTTTCACAGTTGTAACAAAGGGACCAGCCAACGATTACATGCACTACAACACATTCCTGTATTTCACGTACTCCCTCTCAGTTATTCCTTTTGACTCATGTTACACTAAAAAAATTAAACTCTGACTATCTGTGTGCCACAAAAAAGACTTTTTTAGCAACAGCAATTGCATCACTTCACAGATACAATGTTAGGACTTACCAGTGGATTTTTAAAAAACTCATACTTTGCATAATTTTTTCTAAAATACAGTTTGGTTTCCTCTTCCATTACCCAATTTGACTGGACTTCCATTACTAATTCATGGTCTTCTATAGCTCTTCCTATGAGAAAAACAAAAAAAAAAAAAAAAAGAAAAAGAAAAAAAGAAAAAAAAGA
>VXAZ01001315.1:749043-787338 GCA_013399875.1 Gymnorhina tibicen
AAAAAAAAAAAAAAAAGCAAAAGCAAATACCAAGCTCATGACTAGCAGAAGACAAAGAACTCTCATGGTCTACAGATAAAGTGGAACAAAGTTAAACTTCCATTGAATTTAACTCATTATTCATTCAATTTAACCAATTCTTGAGTCCATAAAGACAGAGATTAAGGATGTTGTATGAAAATCACATTTTGTAACCAGATTAAATGAAGCAAATAAAACCATAAAGAAATTCAGAAAACAAAAAATACTCAAAAATAGTGAAAGAAAAGTAAGCATTTTAAAACCTTGTACAGGTTGCTCTACTCCAAAACACATTCTTCAGATGCAAGGGCAAAGAGACACTAAAGAACTGAAGCTCTTAGTTAAAAACAGCATTTTCTTTTCCCTTCAGTTTTATAGAGAGAAAGTGCTCCTCTGGGATGACATTTAAAACTCTTAAATGCTTGGCATTGTGACATTTAAGAAAACACCATTTCCTCAAGACTTAGTTCTTGGTAGAAAAATAAGACACTGTGCATCACCCCCAAGGATGGGTGAAGATGCTGATATTTCTTTATTTTTAAAGTGTCACATCAAAAAATATTTTATAACTGAGTAAACTTACTTTCTTGAAGGAACTGAAACACCGAGTGCCCTCCAAAAACCAGCCCTGGAATCAAATCCCTAAATGGTGACATGAAAAAGCTGCCCTTCAGTTTAGGTAGAGCATTTTTTTCTTCCAACTAGACTGGAGAGTTTCTACCTCACTTTCTATCATCTCTTTATTACTGCTATCTCTAACATGAGGAGCACCTGCTACAGTCCAAAACAGTCTCCTTAACAAATGGAAAGTATTTAATGCACATGAAAGATTTATTATTGAAGTACATGACAGAACACATTTCAAAAAGCCTCTTCTCTAGCCACCCAGTGGCGAAAAAATTTGAACTAAATAAAAAATAGAAAGACATTGCTCAGCACTATTTCACAGGTAGTGCTTTATGAGCCTACCTGAAAGAATGCAGAGAGTGAAACCAAAATGCAACTGAAAGACTCTGATGTGAGTCTTTCTGTGAGTGCCTGGCCAAGGCACTACCCTGTACTCCAAAGAGGAGCCCTTGAATATGTGTATTCAGCTGCAGAAGCAAACAGAAAACTGTTTACAGTCAGCACAAAAATTTCTCAGTAGAAAAGGAAAAATTTCAACGTGAAGATAGTACTTCCCTTACAAAGGAGAGCAGTCATGAAAAACTGTTGTGTTTTCAGAGCCTGCCCTGCTCAGGGGAATTGCAGTGGAAGTATGGGACTCCCAGCACCAAGGTACCTGGTAGGTGTGACATGGCATCATCCAAATCTAGGCACACTTCAGCTGCTTTCAATAATCTTAGACATTGTGAAAACCATTTGAAAATATATTTGAATTCAAATGTTAGGATAAAGAGAACACATACCAGAAACACACAGTTCTAAAATATATTGGAACACATACCAGAAACACACAGTTCTAAAATATATTGATTTATACAGCTGCAAGAATTGCTGAACTTCAGATATTTGAAATAGAACCCCCGCTACTGCAAAACTTGGGGGATGGGGAGGAAGGCTGAGTTCCCGACTGACAGGACAGCAGCAGTGGGCTGGGTGCAGTGAGGACACAACCATCCTTAATGTTCAACAATAGAGGTCTGCACCAAAGGGCATATATGTTTGTGGAAACTGAAATATAGAGACTGTGGGTTTATGCTTTGGTTTAGGTGGGAGTTTTGTTGGGTTTTTTTCCTTTTTAAACCTTCACAGCAGATACCTCCACACAGCAATGAAGTGATGTAATTAATGTCTGTCTTGATTAAAAGTAGAACACTGTGCTCAGCTCACTAAGATTCACACAATTATATCTAATTCAGGAGTATTCAGACAGCTGTTAGATTTTAAAGAAAATGTTCACTAATTGATGGATGAATTATTAATCCACATCATCCTGGAATTTACACACACACACACACACTTGCTCACAGCACTTCTCCTTTCAATACTAATTCATTTAACTTACGAGATGAAAAAGACTTTCCAAATTTGCATGGGTAAAACATACAACAACAACAAACAGAGAGCAATCCCAAACTAACTCATCATTTGAAAAATATTTGTTCAAGCTACTCATCCAGTTCTTAAGAATTACTTAAAGCAAGTCAATATGAATATGCTAATTCTTTCTAAAAAAACAGATCTAACAATATCATAACAATAATTCCATTGTTGTTCAGTACTCTAAAAAAAAATATGGAGGATATCTCAAATTGTTCCTTTCCTTGGCCAGTAATGTTGAATTGCCAACCTCATCATCTAGGAAATAATTTTACTTTTAAAATGCAACATTCACCTTTTGCTAGAACTACACTGAAAGCAGCTGGAGCAATTAGATGACTGCAAGGTGAATGAAGGTCTTCAGCAATTTTGAGAATATCAGAATCTTAGGAAAATCAATTTCACTAATTATTTGATATTGAAATCTTCCAAGAAATCTTTCAGATTGAAGAAAACACACTACTTGTCAAAAAGTGTACAGCGCAAATACAGAAAGCTGGAGAAACAGTGCCACTATTGTTCTGGCATGGTTTGTCAAAGGCGTCTTCTTCAATAGTTACTACACTACTTAAACACCAGCTACACTATAAAATACAGAAAACACTTCTGCTATTTATATAGTACTATTTACTAAAGCCATTTTGCTACCTCTTCTTCTATAGCAGTCATTTACAGCCTCAACCCAGATTTAACTGTGACCTTACTCTAAGTTGGAAGCATCTTACAGCTGATACATTCAGTGCAAAAGGTTACAAACATCTTTGAAATGTTGCAAAGCAAGAAAAGAAATTTGAAAAACGTTTGTGTCTGCCTTCATAGGATAAAGGAGCATAAAAGGGCAGAAAATGGTTTTAGCTTTTGTAGTTCATCCTCAAATTACAGCTGTTAAACATAATTGAGTCAGAGATGCACTGTCAAGTTTATTTTCAACAAATGCACAAGGCTGGATTCCCTAGACACATCCAGAGAAAGGGACTCAAACAATAGCTTTTAGCCGTATTTAACTATCTGGGGGGCGGGGAGGGAGCGGCCAGGGGACATGTTTGTGGGGGTGTTTGATTTTTGTTTGTGGTGTGTACTTTTTTTTTAAATCAATAGCACTGGAGCTACCAGGTACCAGTGCAGTCTCTTGAGAATTAAGAACTCCATGGAGTTTTCTATGTATTTTAGAATGCAGGAAGGCATTCAGAACATCCTCTTTTTCAAGCCACACTTTGCACTAGCAGATGGAACTGCCCTTGAAGTTGCAGAAGTACTACCTTTTTTAGCTCTAGTACAGTGCCAAAGTTCAAGAGTAATATGGAAATTTCGAGTGATGTGAAATCATAACCAAATTTCTTATGGCATTTGTCTTCTAGTAGATTTTTTCTAAATAATTTCCTATCAAAACCATACATAATACAGTACTGAAACACAGTGCTGTAAAAGCAAGCAAGACTGTCTAACTTGAGTTTTGGTTCAATATTACATTCCAGCAGTGGGCTTCTAAACTCATCTCTTGCGGAATAAAGTCTTTCCTGTTCTGCATTTTTTACATCTCTGCAAACATCCCCTTTCTCCCTACAATTAATTTGCCTTATGTTTTTTAATACTGCAAAAGTATACCTATACACTTCAAAAAGGAACAGAGACCAGAAGTTATATTTTGAAACCACAGATCACACTTTTTAAACTCTATAATAGAAAAAGAGGAGTTTTACTAGAGGAAACACTGATGATGTGAAAGGATTTCAGAATGTCTTGTTACCAGCAACTTAAAGTACTACACATGGTATCACTTCAACACAGTTCAGTGGTCCTATCTGGAAGTTTAAAGGAATGGTTTTGTTTTGCTTTTAAAGTAGCCCTGTCCCAGACTTCACCATAAATCTAGCCAACTGAATGTAGGGAAGGAAAATACTGACTGATATTATTTCTGAAAACCAAGTCCTACAGTAAAGATAAAATAGCACTGTGTAGTCTCTTTCTTTCCCTGATGGCAGAGATTTCACTCAGGTGTGTTGGGGACAAACAGGATTTTATTTGCAATGAAAATAACCCAAGTCTTTCTAGAGATAAGCAGGAAATACCAATAAGAGAGGAAGAACTGCCAAAGAAAAGCAAGGCAGAGCAAGGAAGAATTTGCAGTGAGAACTTTAACTGTTAGTGTCTTCCAAATCATTCTACAGATGCAAATCAAGCAGTGTAAAGCAAATGTACCATAAAAAAATCTACTTTATACCTATGCTTTCAAAATGAATCAGAAGCAACAACCCCACAAACGAACAAATTCACACAAGACTTCCCATCATTTTGCTTCCAAGCCTTTCCATTGGAATTGTACTTCCATGTGAAAATGAAAACCAAACACCTTATTTACCACCATACCATCATATAATATTAGTCTTACCTAAACCTGTGTGGGTAAGTTGTTCAAAGAGAGTCCAACTGTGGTCATCAATGTAGTGGTTCTTCAATATCAAGAGCTGACACACATCCCTGGCTGTTATATCACTTGGTACTTCCAAAGCTCTGCTGGTATCATCTTCACTATACACTTTGATTACCTGCAATAAATAAAAACTCTAAAATATCTGTAAGTTTAATCTTTGCTTTAGTTACTCCATATATGTTGCTCTCTCAGCTTCATAACTGAGGCAAGAACCCCCACACACAGAATGCAACATGAAAGGCAGCCATTCCTCTCTAGTGCAACGGCATAATTGAGAACAGAACAACCAAGCAAAGTATATTCCATTTCTAAATTTGGCTACTGGACATCCCTTGCCACAGGAAACTGGACAGATTGGTGCCTTAGCTTTAAAAAAAAAACATTAATGGAGAGATAAATAAATGTAGTGAAACTGTTCATTCTTAAGTAAGCTGAAAAAGAAACCACAGCATAAATGGTGAAACTCAAGAACTCTATGACTGCAGAACTGTAGAAAGATTTGATAAAGGAGTTAGTTCAGAGAATGGCAATCAGACTCGAGATGCTCACAGTTCTGCACACAATAAAAACAGGCGATGTTACAGAGTGGCTTCAAATTTTAACAAGCAAGAACTGGAGTTCTTGCACACACATCCTCAATATAAAGGGTGTCCAAGATGCTTTTAGCTGACAAAATACTCCTCTCAGTTTATTGAATTTATCCATATTCATGAGAATGCAAGATACAACTCTCCTGAAATTTATGCACAAAACCTAAATACCATTGTAAACCCCTCATTAAACAGCAAGATACAAGTTCTTACTTTAAAGACAAACAAGCCTGTTACTGTCAGTCATTCTTAACAGCTGCCTTACTGAATACATGCTCATTTCAAGCATCTGATAAACAACCAGCAATGTATTGTGCCCTAACTTGTCAAGGCAGCTCCTTCTCTGGTTTGTGCTGAAGTCGGTAGGAAAGTGAGCAAGGAACTCCAACTGTATCTCCTGCCACCTGTGTCTCTCCCACCAACAGAAAAAAATCCAAAAATAATTTTTAAAAATCAGGTCCTCCCACTCATGCTTTCCAAACACCAGATAAAGGAAAAAGGACTCCATTTGTAAACCACACTGAGATTTTAAAGCACACTGATGGCTTTACTCCTCTCCAAAAACCTATTTTTCTCAGTGGAACTAAACAGATACAGTGGTTTGCTTCCAAATTTTGGCCCTGCACATTAAATGAGCATAAAGTCCATGATAATTTGCTTTAATATTGTACCTAATAAATGTAGACAGGTCAAGAGTTCCACACGATATTCAGCCATCCTTGCTACAACACCAGTTGACAGGATATGGCAAACATTAAATTCATGCTCCTAAAGTGCTGAAAAATCTCTCTCTACTCATGAATCAACCACCTCAAAGCTGAGTCTTTCAAGGGAAATAGGCAGAACATGGAGAAAGAAGATCCAGCATTTCCATGGGCCTAAGCTGCAGCCCAGTACTTCCATTCAATACAAAAGGCAAAAAGACCACATTGCTACTGAATTCAGTACTGCCAAAGCAGCCATGGGGAATGGCTATGGTTGGTTTTGTAAGATGTCTATGCTTTGGCAGTGTTCCCTCTTCTAAGCAAGAGGGACCAGCAGCAACGCAGCCTGCTTGCAGAAGAGTCTGGTTCCCCACACACAACTTAAAAATCCTACTCCAGTCACTGAGAAATTATGTTTGGCCATTCAGGATAAACCAGCATGAGTTATTTAAATTCCTGCAGTATTTTCAATGATTCAAAGATGAAATTAAAAGATGTGTGTGGCAGGGTGCTCTGTGAATGGGATGGAGGGCTGTGGGGGTGACTAGACGAAACAGCATCCCATCACCTTAAAAGAGGTCTTACTCTAGGCAACACTGAAGGTCAGGGACAGCTTCATTAGTCTCTCCAGCAAGTCTGTGTCAGGCTGAACCTAAAGGCTGAAATGCCAGAAAGGAGAGAGACAGTAGAGAAGGGGAAAGCAAAGGAAAGAACTGAAGCAACTTGCCAAGTACTGACGATTGTTTTAAGTCCCTTCCAGCTGAAATATTCTATTCTGTTTCCCAGTATTCTCACAATAAAGCCAGGGTGGGAATAAATGTGAGCATGCTGGCTAGGGACTCTATGGCACAGAGCAGCAACTGCAGTTTTCCCCAGGCACTCATCAAGTTCAGTGATATGCTTGTTTTACAGCAAGAGCACGTACTGAGGCTCTTGACGGATATTTTAACAGAAATTCTTTTTAAAAGGGTTAAGAGTCACAGTGCAGATGACTTCACTGTTATTGCTAAAGAAATAGAAAAAGAGTTTTTAAAATGCTGAAGACAGCAACGCAAGTCATGATAATGAGCTGCCTGTGGCCATTCAGCTCGGGAAGCGGGAAGCCTTGGAGGTGGCCTTGGACTACTGGAGCTCAGCTAAAGCAAAACAAAATAACACAACAAAAAAACAAGGAGAAAAAACCTCAGTTTATATTCTCAGTGAGTATTCTCACTCAGCTTTCTCAGTATTTCCCTTTCTCAGGGAAATAAATCCTGCTCAAGTCTAGGACCCAGCTCACATCACCCCAACTCACAGCTATGATGTGGTACCTTATAAAATACAAATGCTGTGACCTTTTTCTCTTCCTTGCAAGGGATTCAGATGCAGCAGAAGACAACAGTCACCTAATAGACTCTTATCAACTTCTGTCACACATTTTGCTTAACAAATTGGTGTAAATCTCATCAGTTAGAGTGACCTTTGAGGGTTGTTTTAATTAGAAGTTGCTCAGTATGCACTTTGTGCTGTGTTTGAAGCAAAGTCTCTTGTAAGATTGCTGGGAATGTACTTATTCCAAGGGGAGTGGATCAGATGAAAGAGGATAAATTCAAAATCCCATTTTTCCTTGGAAATATGTTGCAATACTTCTCTTCCTAGAAGAAGAGGATACTCTAAGAATTAAAGGGTGGCAGAGCTATGCTAAAGATGCAGCTATGCTGACCTCCTATAGACATGAGTAAGCTTGAGTGATCACTTTATTTTTATTAGTGGCTCTCACTATGCATTTGGCTGGCCAGTCATCTCCACTTCCTTCCATTTTTTTTTCCCTGGAAAGTTTGTCTGAGAAGTAGCACACAAGAAAAGAGCTGCTAATTGAGAACAAGTTCTCGTTACAGTTTTCATTACCCTACGCTCTCAAACTTTGTTCCAAAGCAAGCTGTTTTACTTCCCTTGACTATACCTATTAGTAGACAGGAAAAGTTGCCTCAGCAGCACTGAAATGTTCTTTCCGGTCTAGTTTATAAATACAAGGAGATTTTAGTTCTTCCCAAGTCTAGAAAAAGAAACACCTCGATAGCTTCTATTTAAGTCACTGGAAGTAAGAAATAAGCAGCACCAAGATCTTCCAAAAAGAGGAAAACACCAAGCTCAGCATGACAAGCATTAATAATTTTCCCTGCCTATGGGAGCAGGCAAGAGGTACAGCATTCCTACATGTTCTCTTTCAGTTTTTCAGTGTACTAAAAATCAGCCAAGATCCCACAATTACGTGCAATGCATCTTTATTCCTCCAAAAATTATTTTTATAAGAACAGTTGCTTCAAAATAAAATATATTATTGTTTATATTTCACTAATCAAATGAATTCAGAATGTAACATAAATGTTGACAAATACAATCTAATATTCAACAAAGGAAAAGAAAAAGAAGACCCTAGTTTTTACAATAAAAAATAACCAGAAGAAGCAAAAAATCAGCTATTGTTTAAAAGAATAAGTAAAAGAGCACATAAGGTAAGCAGTGTGGGAGGAGGGAGGAGCAAGAGAAGCCAGGCTGGACTCTACTCCCCCGAGTCTTCTTCCACACTCAACCATCATCTCTACTACAATTATTAAATAATCTGTTCATAGACTTTTAAGAGAGGGTGTCCAAGTCTGATTCTCCAGAATCTTCATGCCATCTGTTTCGGAAGTTCCAATCTGCAGAAACAGCACAAACATATGCCCTGCACTGAGGAATTTAAAATTTCAAACCAAAGTCCTAACATGTGAAAAAAGCCAGGTAGAACCCACCGAAAAAGAACCACTAGCACACAGATTCCATATTTAGGTGCTTCACCAGTATGACCTGATATTTATATGATTCTTAATGTTTCTGTATAGCCACTGACACAGTGGGTAGTCAGCACCTTTAAAAAAAATCAGGCCACTTTTATTTATAAAGATAAAAGCACCTAACTTTAGCTTATGATTTCTAAAATTATTCCTCCCTCCTCCCAAATAAAACACTGCACATTTTTGTACTTTCAGTATAATTTCAGTCACATTTTTGTTAAATGCAGAGTTATTGTATGCAAAATCAGGCCTTTAAAAGTCTTACACTCCAGGGTGTCATACTTCTCCTGAAATGCTGCCTGATACTCTGCTAACCCCTCCCTTTAGTGTTAACAATCAGGCTATTTGCCTGCAGCATTTGTTCTCCAACTCCCAACCCTGCTGCCTGCTAGACAAAGTTTTTTGCTTATTGATATTGGCAAAGGGTAGGGGGATTTGGAGTATATTTTAACTACAATGGAGGTACTTGGAAATTTCTAGCATTTTGAACTGGTTTATGACTTCTAGCAATAGTCTGTACTGGTTTTAGTGAGAATCAGCAAAATTCTGCATTCATAAAAATATTTAAGAGGTTAACTCACGACTGTTGTTAGAAACAAATAGCGTATTAGTAAAGTTTACTGTCTTCTTTATCAGCTGTGAATGCAAGATTTTCCCTTTAAATATCCCAGTCTGCAGTTAAAATGTCAGCTTCCAGTATTTCCTCCAAAGCGAAGATTTCCAGGCTAAAAGGATTCACACAGTTTGCAGAAATCTACATCTGTCATTAAAACAAGGTGCATATAATGTTTAACTGTAGAAGTCTTGACTTCTCATTTGGAACACAGTACAGCTTCAAGAGGCAGAAGGAACACTGCTCCTATATTCTGTCTTGCAACAAAACCAAAGTGCAAAGGAAGGAAGAGCAAAGTCTAGGAAAATTGCCTACCTTTCCTTCCACAACCTAGAAAAATCTCATACTTTTTCCATAATCTAACCTTTTTTTAAAATGACATTTCAAAGAGCAAAAATAATGTTAATTTCCAGCCTTTATTCCAATGTAAGACCACGGACAAGGTCAGTTTCTCTAGCAATTAATAAATCTGTTGCCTCAAAACACAAAGAATTTTTTTAGACCTAAATATTCTTTTAGAAGGTATTAAAAAACTTGTTAAATTTCATGTTAACAGTATGCATGTATTATCAATTAAAACCATTTCTACTTATTTTCTGTAGTAATTTTCTGTGCCACTATATTTACTATGGCACTATTATGCAGCCCACGGAATCACTCCTCTCCATCAGACTCCTGGTACAAACTCCACACCCTACCTAATCCAACCATCCATGACAAGCCCATGAATGAAAAAATCACACCAAAAATAGAAACTGAATAGCACTGCAAAGTAACAAAAAATAATTTATATTACCTATGGGCAAAAAGGCCCAGTTCTTACTTTTAAAAGACATGTTTGCCACCTGACTTTGGGCAAGTCAGCATTAGTCCCTCAGTTTCATTTTTTGCAAAATGGGGTGGGGGAAGTGAAATCTGTTCCTGTACAGCAAGGTAACAGATTGAACTCGTTAAGATTTGTAAAGCACTTATACCTCCTCACATGACTACTGCTATAGATGTGTAAATATGTTGTATTATAAAAAGGGAGGTTAAATTATGCAGATCTCCAAATTGTAATAGGCTATGTGTAAAAATATACCAGCAAAGTTCTTTCAAACAAAGGTTATGACAATCACATCATGATACTGGAGAAAATGGCAGAATGAGGACAATACTGACATGCAATCATGGCAAAGACAAAGTCAGTAAAACTGAAGAGAAACAGAGTTTGAAAGACACAACAGGGAAGTTAAAATACAAGTATCATTATTTAATCCTGAATTTGATACATTCAATTTTACATATTGGTCAACAGAAACAAAATATAGCCATAAATAGTAATAAAATAGCTATAGAAGATTTCATTTCCCTGTATAAAACTGAACAAAAAGGCAAACTCTAGAGAAAGCCACTGCCACGTTTTGGACCACTAACTCATAGTACAACTACTTTTAAGCAGAAAGTGAGATTATTGTAAACTATATGACAATTAGATGACACTTGGCCCAAAAAATGATAGTAACTGAAGAATTAAATAACAACGGCAAAATTGTGAAGTTCAACATCCTGTAAGTAGAAATGGCAGTAATAAATAGATTAAAAGTGAAAGATTTATCCCCATTGACAGCCATTAGCCCAAAGGACCAAATAAGGAGTGAGAAATACAAAGAGATCTATAGAAGTAAAACCCACAATAAACTCCTTAAAAAGCATGCACATTATTTACAAGCAAAGTTAGGTGTGGATCAAACAATTTATTTAAATAGAGAGTCTCAAGTTAATCTACCTTACCAAAAATTTTTTCAGGCTATGGGGATTCCAAATAAAAGCAGTGAAAGAGATAGTTCAAATACAACTGTTAAGATGTGTGTAAATAACTAGGAAGTTGTGAGGAAATTTAAATACTATCAGCAAAAAATTTCAAATAATACACTTCCATGGAACAGCAGAAACGAAAGAAAATTAGCAGACTTGCCAAATGATTAAGCTGTCAAAGGAGCACTTATACAAGATAAACACACCACAGAGCAGCTAAATCATTTATTTGCATTAATTATTCACAATGGATACGGAAGAATAGGTTCCCCGATCTAGTCTTTATAGGTGAAATAAAATCATCAGTTTAAATAGAGGGAACACTGGAAATGAAAAGGCAAATAGTTAACAGGAGGTTATACAGTCTAACATTTAAAGAAACTTAAATGGCAAACCTCAGCCTATCCTAGCAAGAGTAGAAATGGAGGCTTAGGCTCCATCTTCCACTTCATCTGATGTGCACTGAGTATAAACTTCTGCTCAAACCTGAGAAAGTGGAAAAGCCCAAGGGCTATTTCAGCAGATTAACTCTGGGGTATCGCTTTGTAAATTTGTGAGTCACCAGTGCCTATCACCAGGCAGGTAAGAAAGAATCTACTAACATTACCTGAATCTGTCTCTTCCTAGAAGAAAATCTACTCTTAAATTTATGAAAACTTTTCTCCATCTTGTTCATAGCAGTTCCTAGAGTGATTTAGAGTAATCATCATAATTCTGAAAAATTTCGGTGGGCTAATGCAGTTTACACTGGTATCGATAACTTTTCCCAAGTCCTTCAAAAGAAGAGCTATAATGAAAATTAAAGTAATGAAGAAAGAGACTTCAAAATAAAGATGAACTTGGAATGCACAGTTCATTTTTAGAACAGCTGTCTATAGCCAAGTAATTTCAGACTCTTACTCATATTAACCCTTAAATCAGAGTGGAAAACTTTTTTTATCACGTCTTACTAGCCATGATAAAAATAAGTTTTAGTTATTTTTCATTAGATTATTAATGCTAACTTTATACATTAACACATGACAGAAGGCTATTTGCAAAACTTCTTGGTGCTGGGAAAGGTAAATGCTTCCCTATTCCTGTCTTCTTAAGAGTACCACTTAAAGAGAGCTAATCCAAAATAGGTCCCTTCTCAACTCCAGTGCACAGTATGCATGACTTTCCAATTAATCTAAACCAAATATATGGATGATCAGGAAGGCAAGAGAGTTTTACACCTTCCTAGCCACTAAAAATAAATTAATTAATGGTGAAATTTCTGTGAAACTTGGGTAAAATTCTTTATACAAGGGAAAGTTGAGACCATACCGTAATCCAATCACTGAATAAGTGTACACAAGCTCTCCTCCCTCAGGCCAAGCATCACCACTTCTTAGTGTTGGAATCACAACGCTCTTTCATACAGTTCAGCTCATACAGTCCACCCAGTACAGCTCAGTTGTTTAGGCTAAATGTACATGCTTTATGACCCATTATCTTCACTCAGAGCTACCTTATTATTTCTCATAAATCCACAGAAGATTGCTAAAATAACCAGCAAGGTACAAAAATCGTCTTGGTAACAGCTGAGAGTTTCATGTTCTGCCCCTAAAGCAAGCCCTTTCCAATAAAAGTTCGAAAACCTTACTGTTTGACTTAAAGAGAATAATATTCAGACCAAACTTGATTATTCAGGTTAATAAAAGTGTACCTTCACATGAACTTTTCTTTATGAAAAGTTAATTTAGTGGAGGTGACCAGCTTATTAGCCTTATTAGTAAACTTATGGTTTACTATCTTCAGTCCTTTGTTTCCACACTGCCTGCTAAGTCTTAACTTTAAATAGCTTTTATATATTTAATAGTAATATGCAGGTTTACATTTTACTATATACAATAGGAATATTTAGAATGCACTTACCATAGACAGATGGAAAAATAACCATTTAGACTAACTGGACTTAAAAAGAGGGATGGAACAATCATACTGTGGATTCAAAGAATCTGACTTAAGAAGGCACGTCAGTATTTATTTTTTTTAAAAAAAGTTTGTCAAATAGAAAATGAACAGAAAATGAGAAAAGTTACCAGTGCACCAGTATTTTTATCCCCCAACCTAGAAATATGGTAGAAATTATCCACACACTACTCTACTTTCCAAAGAAGTCATGTCTGAATATAGAGGGAGAAAGAAATTTAAATACAAAGCCACTAAAATACACTTCTGTTTTTTGTTTTCTGTGTACAGCAAAGATGAGGGCAAAATGTTATCAGCCTCACGTTTGAATAGCTTGTCCCTATTTATGTCAAAGCACTAACATTATTTAAATGAGGCTTTCTGTATTTAATAGTGCAGTTTGTCCAACATACCCTTCTCTTGTCAGAGATAAATAGAATGCTGTGTTCCAGCACAAGAGAAAGCAAATCTGTTACTGCCGCGTTCTGGCTGCAGTCTATGTTTCTGAAGAGATATCAGCTATAAAAAGAAGTACCTATTGTTTCTACCAGGTTTTTCACACCATGTTGCTGGTTTCTCAGTAGAGCAGATCTCTTGCAAAGCTGAGAAAGACCAAGTCTCTGAATAACACTGTTAAGAGACCAATTAGCTTCCTATTTCCTTTGCAGCAATCCTGAAATAGATTTTTTAAATAAGAAAAAAAAAAAGGAGAACAGATTTTTTCTTAAAACTCTCTTTCACTTTGGCCATTTTAAACCAAAGTTTTGGCTTGAACTGTAACACAACTTCAAAGAGAAAAATGCCTTTGTCATCAGCTATATCAACTGTGTATTCCCATGCAGGTCACTAGAGGAGAAAATAATGTAGACTCTAAGACTCAGCGAAGTTTAGATTTTTAGATAAAGAAGACACACTTTGGAAATTTTCTCTGTATTTCTGGAGTGGTAAAAGGTATGTCCAGAGCAAATATGACAAAGGCCGTGTAGGGTAACCCACTGCAACAAATGGTTGTTTTACAGTGCTGAAATACTTCGCAACTTGGTATAAGACAAAAAAACTTGCTTTGCTGGGTCAGACTACAACACCCTTCCAGTCCAGTTCTGTCATCTCTGGGTATCTGTTTCTAGTCATCAGTGGAATACAAGAGCAAGGTTTAACTGTTGTAGGATAGCTGTTCTGACAGAACATTGTATTTCTCAGTGCTTCTGAACCTTTTTTTTTTTAATTCACATAGCACTGTTCCCTCTGGCCAAAGCATAAAATCCAAATAAAGAGTAAATCCTGCAGTAAAGCTAGTAAGTCTACTCAAACCACATAAATCCTTCAACTATACATTGTTCTGTTATTACAGATTTGTCAGCATATTTTTCCAACAAATCCAAACCCCTAAAGGAACAGAAGAAAAGATGAGGGGCATCTGGGCATGGAAATCAGACCCTGTAACTGTTGGCAAAAATGTAACCGTCGCCAAATGCAGCAGACTAAAACAAGTGAATGAAGTGAAATAGGAAGTTAATAAGTACGTGATGTAGTAAAAAAGGGGTAATAATTTCAGAAATTTAGTCTGTTTTGATAACGTTTGCCTCTAATCATTTGTTCTAAAATGAAAATGAGATATGTAGACTGAGCAGTCTTCAGTCATACAGGAAAACTGAGAAGCCAGCAGCACATTTCCCATCTCTACGCATGCTGTGATACCCTACATTCAGAGGTCTGCTGGGTTGTCTGGCTGCTGCTTCGCTTGCCCACACACAAGCCATGTTCATATTACCATAAATGTATGCATTTTATTTCTGTTAATGATCATCCTACAAGTCTTGTCAAACAGGATACCCAGAAAGACGGTGACAGACACCAATCCAACAAGTTACAATCAACAGGACCGAAGGAAAAATGACAAGATTGAGGGCCTGCATATGCAGCTGATGGGTATGATGAGCTATTGAAGTCTGGCTGTCAGGCTGAGGGCTCTAATTGCTATTCAGTCTAGATATCATTTAATTGCTAACCTCTTGGAAAGGGAATTACCTGGTTCAGAAAAGCAGTCCAAGTGGTCTAAGAAAAAAGCACAACACTATGTTAGGGCAAAGGTTGTCAGTAGAAATGATACAAAAGGCAACAAGAGTGATGAAAAGACTGTGAAGAAATCAGAATGCAATGAAGAATAGTGGGGGGGGAAAGAGGATTCTAGTAGAAAATAAAGGAAAAGCATTAAGGGTGTCAACTGAACAGCTCCTCCCAGATCTCAGTCCTTCACATGAATTTTAGTGGTGCCAAACAAAAAAGGTATCAGCAAAAACACAAATTGCAAGAAGTTGCAACTGCAAGGATCTGCAAAGCATGGGAAAGTAAGGAACCAAAGATGTCTCTCCAAGTTAATATTTTTTATGCCCAAGCATGAGTTTTGGTGAAGATACTGATCAGCAGTCCAAGACAGCCATTTGGACCTGCCAGAAAAAGGAGATGAAATACGAGAACTGTGATGAAATATGAGATACATGCCAAGAGCCTATCGACTCTAGGTCAAGGAGGTGGATGTGTATTCTTGGAAAGTGTAACTTGAAGTTTGACTAGCCTTGCTTTGTACTGTTCCCAAGGCACCCATTATAAACTGTACTGTGGCAGAGTAAATTTGTTCTTATATAACTACTTTAAGCTGAAAAACTCGTTGCCTTGAAATAATGTAAACATAAATAAAGGGTTGAAAGCAACTGAATAAGGACAATTTTAAAACAGAAATTTTAGGAAGTCACTACCAGTGTAAGAGACTTAGACAGACAAGAACTGGGCCAAAATTTCCAGTGTTACCACAGAATTATATTGGTTCAGGCATTTTGACCTGTGGTGGGTTGACATTTTCTAGACACCTGGTGGCCACCAAAGCCACTCTATCACTTCCTTCCTCAGCTGGACAGAGGAGAGAGAATATAATGAAAAGCTTGTGGGTCAAGATAAGGACAGGGAGAGATCACTCACTAATTACTGTCACAGGCAAAATAGACTCGACTTGGGGAAACCAGTTTTATTATCAATCAAACCACAGAGAGGCAACAACAAATACAACTAAATCTTAAAACAGCTTTGCCTACCCCTTTCTTCTCCCAAAGTTCAACTTCGCTCCCAATTTTCTCTAACTCCTCCCTGCCAGTGGTGCAGCAGGACAGGGAACAGAGGTTGCAGTCAGTACATCACACATTCTCTCTGCTGGTCCTGCCTCCTCAGGGGGAAGACTCCTCACACTCTGCACTTGTTCCAGTGTGGGCTCTTCTCACAGGTCCACAGGTCCTGCCAGAGCCTCTACACTGTGGGCTTTCCACAGGCGTCACAGCCTTCCTCGGGCATCCACCTGCCCTGGCGTGGGGGCCTCCAAGGGTCTACAGGTGGATCTCTGCACCGCCATGGTCCCACATGGGGACAGCTGCCTCACCATGGCTGGCACCACGGGCTGTGGGGGAACCTCTGCTCCAGTGCCTGTAGCACCTCCTCCCTCTCCTCCACCGACCATGGTCTCTGCAGGGCTGTTCCTCTCACAGTCTTGTCTCTCACTTCTGCTGCTGCAGTTGCACAGCAACCTTCTCCCCTTCTTAAATACATTATCCCAGAGGCACTGCCACTGCTGATGATGGGCTCAGCCTTGGGAAATGAAGGTCTGCCTTGGAGCCAGCTGGCATTGGCTCTATTGGACATAGAGGGAACTTTCTAGAAGCTTCTCACAGAAGCCACCTGTGTAGAGCCCCCCCTCCCCCTGCTACCAAAATTTTGCCATGCAAATCAAATACATGATCAAACAGTCATAACTTCTTTAGGTCCTTAAGGCAGCTTTGGTCCTGCCTCTGTTCCTGACCAACAGGCAGAAAAAAAAGGAGTGGGGAAGAATGGGGCATGGGCAGTACCTATAGCAACTGCATGAAAATGAGGAAGATAGCACATTTAAATATGAATAATTCCTTGGTTCAATGTGGTGAGTTTTCTTTGCATTCACTGATGTTGCTTCAGTTTATCAAAAGTAAAGAAAATTTTCTAATTTTTCAGGTACTTGCTTATGTATTATAGCATGTTGAAAGTAACATGTAACAGACATATAAATAAGGAAAATTTGATCTTCTGCATAAGACTCACACCAACACCTTGTGTGCCGTTCGTTGAGTTTCTCCCTTCACATACAGCAATGCAGAATAATCAGTATGGCGTTTACTTTAGCAGAAATAGCTATTCAGCAATAGCTCTTGATATACTTCAAGGCCAGATAACACAGTCTGAAGGTCAAGTTCTGACTTCTTGAAGCCTAATTTATTCAAGAGGAGACTAAAGTACTAGAGCTAGAAAATGGCCAAGCACCTTCTTCAATTGATGAAAAAGCTTTTTTTCCAAAGGATTTCTGCCCACAGAAGAGGATTATGAGCAGAGTAGGCCACTAAACACTGCCAATTTCCTTGGTTACTGTTTGAAGAATGTTAGATGTTCAAAGAAAGCAAGAAGAAACTGAAAAACATATCAAAGATCTGTTCAAGAACTGAAGACAGAGAGGAGACAAAGTGCACTGTTAATTGTACCACTAACCCTTGTCAAACTATACAAAGGACAAGCAATGGCCAAGTGTATTAAACCACTGAGATTTTAAAAGACATTTTAAAAAGCTCTGTGCACTTACTACTCACCCTCTCGTGTGCACACACACACACATGCATCTCTATCTACCCTTCATGGCAACTAGGCAGCATAGTGCTATACATTTACATTTCAAGATCATTGATGATTTTGTGTACAAAATACTCTGGAAAATTTGATTGCTTGTAGAGACTGGAATCCCAAAGGATAGAAAATACTCCCTTTCCCTGCCTGCACCTGAACCATAGGGACTGCTAACATTAGTCTCATTTTTATTTCATTTATACATGTGGGATCATTTTTATACACAATAAAAACAGTAGAAAGCTTTAATGGTTTCATGCTAGTCAAAGCATGAACTATGACTGGTCAACCAATATATGATGGCTATACCAGAATCCACTTTTAGGTGCCTGCTTGAGTATGGGGAGTACATATTCACTGCAAAAATTGGTCTAAAATTCTTTTCAAGAATAGTATCAGATCTAGATTTTCTTGGCCTACATCATAAGGAAGGGGATGAGTGCTGCAATACCTTCCCTTGAGGAGGCTCTGTCAGTAGCTCTCCCCTAAACAATCCCTGGACCTAACCAGAGCTCTTCCACAATGACACAAAGTGCTGGTCTGCCACCCTCCTTCTTCCCTATCATCCATAATTGAATCACTAGCCTCTCCTCATCCTCTGCCACAAGTAGGTAACTTAGTATCTGCAAGTACTGTACAACAGAAGACTGAATTTTAGGCAGTTTATTAATCCTTTCAGAGCTAACATGAAAGTTGCATGCTCCCTCCAACAAGTATCTGAGGTAAACTTGTAAAGCTAGTTTCACAAAGTTTCATGTATTAGGAGAAAGCAGGAATTCCCGATCTCCCCAAACAAACTGTAGCTATCTTAGCACGTTAGATACACAAAAGTGGCAAGACCTTTCTGTAAGCCTACATCCTGGCTTGGCCTTCCAGCAATCTTAACATAAACTTCTTTCAAAAAACACACTACCATTCTTCTGAATTCAGTTTGGGTCTCTTCCCATTCCCATATATATTCCTCCTTCTCAGCCTTCCTCAACTTTTTTTCTGACTCAAAACCTTTATTCAATTTGTATCAAACTCTGCAGACACAGAAGTAGCCTACCATGATGTTTTATCCTAGTAAATTATATCTAAGACAAAATTCTACACTGAATTTCCAGTCACGCCCATCCTAATGATTTACCTGTGATTATCCCCATTACCTTCTCTCAGATCCCTCAATAATTCATTAAAGAAAATATTCCATTTTTAATAAAGACTTTAAATTCAAGTATTTTACCTCAACCACCACAGTTTTTCTGAAACCTGTTCCTTAAGCCTTTAAAGCCCACTCAAGTCCATCTCCCACTCTCTCCATCTCCAAGAAACCTCTCAGCTGTCTTCAAAACTTTGCAGGATGCTGCCTTTTTATTACTGTATTATAGAAACATTTTATTACTGTATTATAGAATCAAAGAATCCTAGGAAGGCTTGGGTTGGAAGGGACCTTAAAGATCATCTAGTTCCAATCCCTTCCACTAGACCAGATTGCTCAAAGCCCCATCAAACCTGGTCTTCGATTATATTATTTGTTATTTTATTTCTTTTATTTCTATTATTGTACAAAAGACAAAAAGGGCACTGGCACTGTTTTTGCATTTTTAAATTACTATTTTTCAAAATGTCCTTATGAAGTGATGTTTCATGCATGAATGCTTGGTCTGCATCCAGTAATTTTATAAAAGGTATCCATTTAATGACACCATTATCATGTCACTTAAAGTGCCTTATGTAAAACTCCTGGATTAGCACATTGGCCTTTCATCTCAGGGATCCAAATGCAAAACTGAAAAATTACTTTCATGCTCTTAGCCTTGCAGACAAACATTACTAATTCTCAGTACAATTTGGCTTAAGTGACCATTTTTCCTTGGGGGAGGGATAAGTGTTGATTAAAGCAGCATGTGATTTTGGGCCAGAAAAATAGATGGAGTAAAGATGCAAGAGAATCTTGAAATTTGCATGCTTACACCAGTCCTAGATTTGAGTAATCTAAAATCATATCTTCATTTTCTGATCAGTATTTCTTCCATTTAAAAGACACTATACAATCTCTTCAAAAATTGCTGGAAATTATTCAGCTGCACTATATATTGACAGCGTACACAATGCTTTTTATCAGCATCTGACCTAGTTGTGCTATGAAGTTCTCAGCTGTTGTGGAAAAAAACTACAGGTCTCTGTTTATACACCTTCTGTACAACATCAAGTGCTTAACTCTTCTACTAAACACGCAACAAATCTAATAGACTTGTGAGTGTTTATATTGAAGAAATGCTTGGTCTTTGTAAAACAATGCCTTGAATGCATTATGACCTTTCAAATCTAATTTTTTTAAGTACTTTTAGAGGAGTATGAAGTTATTCATACAAAAGATAAAAACATTTACTCTGTGTTGGATTCATTATATGTCCAGTCTATCCATACTATAAATCTGGTTGTGATAGCACTCAATATACATAATTCCCCATGCTCATTAAGCATGTAATTTTCCCATCTGTGTTACAAGACCCCTTGGAACCTAAACGAGGCCCAGTAGCTTTAGTTAAAAATATGTTACTTAAGAATAAAACACATCAACTGTGATAAGTACTTCACATCAGACTTTAAAACAGAAAGTATGAAATAACTTTGGACAAAGTATATTAGACATTTTGAATGAAAATGAGAAAACCTAAGTGTTCAAGAAGTTGGCAGAACAGTCAGATTAGAACATTGACAATGCAAAATTTTACCTTTTGTGAGATGGAAAAAGAAAGACTTGCAATTTTTGCAGTACCATAATTAAATTAGACTTCTTACACAATTACCTACTCCATGAATTTAAGAAATAATTACTTGTAATGATTGATACCCTAAAACAATACTTCATGAGTTAATGTTTAAGTTTCTCTTGACTATGCAGTGTTAATATAACAATCTTAGTTTTCCAGGTCCTTCTAGTGCAACAAAAAGTAGAAATTGCAGCACTTTAGGTCAAAGGTTCTAATGTCCATGAGAAACAAGAACAGATTTACACATGCACATATGTCACCCCTTACCAGCATGGCTCTTTCTTGCCTACCTTCCTGCCTTCCCTTCCTCCAGTATTGTAGTTCTACAAATTAAGGCATTGGTACAGAACTAACAAAGCCCCATCTGAACAGAGAGAAAAGATACTTTCAGAAGGAATTCTAAATGCATAGATACAACTATTACAAGCCTTAACAAGCCTATTAAATTTGGCACACAGTGAGACCTCAGTGAGGACACATGCCTTCAAGAATTTTTTGAAACAGTGTGTAACCCAATAGCTGCCTACCTAAAGCAACACCCTATGCTGCTTCCTCCTACTGCTTCCATTAATTTTATTTTGGGCTTACAAAGTGCATAGATAAAGAGAAGTAAAGCCAATAACTGTTGGCAGCTAATTTGAAAACAGCATGGAAAAAAAAATGAGAATGTGCAGAAAATTATCTTACTGTGAATTTGTCAAAAGAAAAAAACTCTTGTATTTTCTCAGAGAATAATTCTTGTCTTTCAACATTAAGAAAAGAAAAATCAATCCATTGAAATACACACTACAGTTAAAACTGAGTTTCCTAGCCTTCTGAATGCTAGATTGAGCAAAGTTACACCTCTCCCCTCCCACACAGCACCAAGTACTATGTGCCTACCAGAGGAGTGTAACACAACTACACGCTGCAAGAACAAAGACCTTCCTCTCCTAACATACAATAACAATAAAATAACTATAACAACTGAAGATTTGAGATCTGAAGGGGTGTTAGAGGGAGGAAGAGAGGACTGGGAGGTAACCACAAGATTGAGAGGATGAGAGCTGAGAACTTAAACCACAGTTTTTAAAGGAGTATTTTTGAGAAGTGTAACAGCAATATGGCAAATTGTTAGATAACACTGTGTAAGAGCACACCTTGCACAAGTTACTATACCAGAAAAGTAGTATATTAGCATGCTATTAAGACAGCAGTATAATATAATCTGTACCAATCAATCAAAAAAACTGTATATTCACAGGCTCCTGCTCCAACTCAAACAATGAAATCATATAAATGAATACTGTATATCCCAAATCAATGAAAGTTCTGTGTTTATATACTACTTTAGACTCACTGGACTTAAGCCATAAATATATGCTGCATTCCATGTAAACTGCTCATGAGAACTGTTTAATACTGTAGTAATATTTCAGTGAACTTTCATTTCTCACAATGCTGGTACATTAAAAGCCACTGAGTAACAGAAGAGTCTATTAACAATGAGTCAGGCACATTAGGCAGCAACGAGGTTTTGAAAAATATCTACACATTTACAAAATAAATCGAACTAATTAATAACTTATGGCTTGTTTGAAATAACTTCTCATAAGGTAATATATCTGGCTCAGCAGAGAGTCATATTTCTGTACTTCATTTCCGTGTGTATTTTTAACTTCACAGATACCCCCAACGCATTGAGTTACACTAGGCAATCCTAGAGCACACAGATGTAATCATTTTGCATTGCTTATGCTTTTTATTGAGATAACAAAAAAAGGCAAGCTACAGTGGCTATGGAAAAACACTGTACAGTGTCACCCTGGTTCCGAAAATACATGATGGGCCATCCACTATTAAGGCATTAGCCAGAAAAGGTAAAGAGAAAGTATGTTGTGTTTAAGGCTGTTGCAAAACCTGTGGAAGTAGACTCCAGTAATCCTCCTCTGTTAGGAACAGTATCGTAGCCTTCAACAGAGGCATATTTTAATGCAATCATGACACTTTAAAAACAACATTAATCAGTAAGAAAAATAATTTCCTGCACAAAGTACAAAATTATAGTAACAGAAAAAAGAGCACTGCTAAAAAAAATTCAATTATGGACACATACATATTTATAAGCAAACATATTTCACATAATGAAATAAAAAAATTTCTACATTTATCAGAAAAAAAACATTATTATTACACTAGAGAAATTTTTTTAAAATGAAAAAAATAAATACAGGCATGTTTAAACATTGTTATCAACCCTTACTAAGGTCAGAATTAAAAGACTGATTTAAATGCCGTACCCTTTTCTGCAGAGTTATTGGCATAACTGCAGGCAGTGTTACTCTTCTGGAAGACAAACTCATGTCTGCTTTTCACAGAACTTGCCAACCTTCATCCAGGTGATAATACGAAGCAGAACAAAGCAGTTAGCAATATTTCTTGAAACCTAATTCCTCATAACCTAAATATTGGAGAGTCAGCACAAAGAAAAGACTAAGGCTCTAGTAAATGTCATTCCATTTATGTGAATTCAGTCCTAGTCAAAGCCAATGACAGAACACACCGGGGTAGGACAAACTAGAAATCAACCAACCAAAGAGCTTGAAAACTTGTGTTCTGTCCTTGGAAATGCCCACACTATCTCTGGCTATAAAAACAGGAAGAACAACATGCATTTCTATCACTCAGAGCTTTGTTTTTACTGTCAAAACAAAAAGCAAATAATTAAAGACTGCATTCTAACACTTCACACTGAGTGGTTACAGTCTTGGGGTTTTTTCCCTGGCTTTTTCCAGCAAACAAAATATTCTTCAGCACTTCTGATCTTAAGGTTTTAGGAAAGTAACTGAGCATAAGAATAGATTTAACGACCCCATGGAGTTTAATGATATGATTCTTAAGTACCTTTATTCAATGAAGAAGCAAAATACCCCTTTTACTTTAAGTAATGCAATTACTACCTTTTCAATGCAACCAAGGCCTGAAAAAGTGACATATAAAATGTTACAAGGAGTGAAATTTAAGACAGTTTTATGAACCCAAGTTTTTGATCTCCCCCATTCACATAATTATTTTATGTATCAAATGACTGCATAACAAATCTGTTTTCATTGATATGGTTTGACAAAAGAAATTTGTTTTTTTTCTTTCCTTCTTTGTCAAAAAAGGTAACATTTTGTATTGCTTAAATGATAAGGCAACCTATAATCTTTTTTTAAAGGTCTCATAATGCACTTAATAGCAGAATTTTTTTCTGCTTTTATGCAGCATGACTAAGCAATATTTCTGTTGTAAGCCAAATTATTAAACAGATGTTGGAACTGTGATATTGGGTATTTCTTTTATAACTCTTGAACAAGCAGTTCTCATCAGAAACACTGCTCATTGTAGCTGAAGATTGCAGACATTCAAAAAAAATTGTTTGTATTAGGTATTCATAGCATCCTAAACAATAGCATATCAGATATGCAGGCTACTGTATTTCATAGGCAGTCACTGCAAGTATATTACTGATAATAACTGATGTATTAGTCCTAGAAGTATTCAGAACTGACTTGGTAAATATTACAATAATCCATGCTAAATTTCACTAGATCGTATTTATAGCTTTTTTCCCTCAGTAATTGGAAATGAGCACATTCTGCAGTAATCCCAAAGCATCTAGAAAAGAATCTCATCTCCAAGACATAAGAAACTGTACAATGACAAGTTAAAAATAAACAATTTGATTTCACGTAATTTTCTGTTTTGAGTTTTCCAGGTGGCAAATACGTAACAAGTCTCTGGCACCAGTAAGATACTTCAGAATCTATGGATTCAAAGCATCTCTTTTCATGCTAAATCACCTTCCTGAAATCCTAAAATCAGTATGGCTTAAGTAAGTTCTGTTGATGAACAAGAGGAGCAAAGACCATAAATACAAAAAATACAGCTCCATCCAAAAACTAAAACCTGCATTGCAACTGCATTTTATCAGCAGCTCTCAAATAGTAATAAAATACTGTCAAGCAATAGGAAGTAAAGACAAATATTTTCCTAAAATTTTAAAACCTGTTGTCCTTGACTGAGACAGACAGGATGGACAAAAACTGATAAGAAACTGATGCCAAGTCACAAAGAGAACTTCTTTAGAGATAGACATTTGATCCTCGTTATTAGCTTTAAAACAAGTTTCAATTAAAATACAGAAGATATTACCCATTTCCTTGCCTCATAATAAAGGTTCAGTTTTAACTTTGACTCCTTTTACATTCAGTTTATAGCAGCAAGAGATCCATAGCAACTAATCTTTTAGGTTTAAGGTATTTAGTTAATTTTATTTTTGTCTCTTAAACTCCAGTCCAAAATCCTTATGATTGTTTGGATAAAATAAAAAAAGTATTTCTGAGATCAAGTTTAAAGTGCTAATTCTGTAACATTTGGAATTAACATCCTTTTCTACTAGAGATAGCTATGATAAATGTCAAGTGTTTGCAATTAGGTTTTTACCTTTCAGGCACACAGTTTTTATTTCCTGTGGGAGCATGTTTTCAAAATTCTGTAATATAGGTCCAAAATTTTGCTGTAAGAGTCAGAAAAAAACTTATGGTACCAGAGCCTGATCCCATAGGCATTTTACTCAAGGAATATTAGACATGCATATATTTGCAGCACCATGACAAAAAACTCCCTCTACTCTTTTATCCTTGGATCTTATGAAAAAATGTTCAGGTAATAGTGACTGTAGAACTTGCAGCCTTGCATTAGTGACTTTACTGGGAAAGAAACAAAAATAACCCAAGCCATTTTTCCTTACCCCTGGGTACTGAAGGTCCTTGGCTCTTGAAAGCACGTGCAGCTTTTTGCTCTATGAATAAAATTGACCTATTTGTCTGCAAGGTGAAGCAAAGGCTTATTTTCTTCAGTGAAATTATCTGTATTGTATCTTTTCCAATCAGATGTACAGATGAGACCCATTCAGAAAGTAACCAAATACTTAAGTGCTGCATTTGACTTCGTAATAAAAACCCAATATTCAAATAATGAATAGGTTTCAAACAAAAAATATTACAGTAATTTATGTATACTAGTGAAAGCAAACATGGATGCACCCAAGAGTACTAAAAATAACATTAAGGAGTATTTTCTTTTCTTAAATTTCACAAACAGCCATTTAAGAAAATAAATTGAATAAAACACGAATTCTAGGTGCAAGCCTTGCAGAATCACTTCACCATGTGAAAGTCAAGAGGAGTTCTATTGATAAATGTGAGATACAGAAAGGATTTGAAAGCCAAGTATGCCTTCAGGGAAACATACATAACCACTTTTTTTTTTTCTATAGATAAAAGATTTCACTTGTCCATGGCAGGTTTGCAAGGAATTTTGCTGGTGCTGGTGGACAGGAAGGAAATCAGATCCAGCTCACTTGCTTGAGAGCTCTGTGAAATGACTATGTTTATGCAGCTTTTCACTCCTATTTTTGTCACTAAGCTACCAGATACAGTTGTGAAAACATTGTGCAGATACTTTTTAGATACTTCAAAATATAAACCACTTCTACTTCTTGCCACTTAAGAAAGCGTGACTAAATGGAGTGGGCAAGAATCGAAATGCCCTTAGTAAATTAGTAACTCCAAGCAAGGATTTTATGACAACGTACGGAATAGAGATATCCTGCTAGAAGAGGAAGGTCAGTGATGTCCTTAAGGCACTGAATATGGAGTCACAAGAGCTGATCTATTCCTAGCTCTGCCAGATATAATGCAGGAATGTGAGCATTTATAGGTAACAAGAGCAAATCAGACTCAGCTTTTGCTTCTGTAGATGAAAAAAATAAAACTAGACAATATAAATCCAGTAAGGTTTATAAAAATCTTTGATGCTATTTTTTGTACTTGTCTTTGAGCTAAGGCAGAAGTTTATTACACAATACCAACATAAATGAGGTAAGTTATTTGTGGTGCTATTTGCACTTCCATGTGAGAGTGCTCCTGTCTGCCTGGCACAGTCACTTTACCTCCTCACCGGAAGAAGAGACCACTAATATGTGACCATAGAAACACACAGAGGGTGGTTTTTGCACAGGTACATTTACATACACTTGAAAAATAACTATTTTCTTTAAAACCACCCCAAAAAAGAGAGGTTTCAAAGTGATTGAGTTGTTGTTCTACTCATATCGTCCCTTACACAAAGAAAAGTAATAGGTCTTAGTCTTCATACAGAACATACAATACACCCTCTTGGAGGGTCAATAAGGACTGGTGAAGATGCAGTTGCACTAAAACAGACTGGATTACCTGTAAAGCAACACAGACATGATAATGTACCTAGGAACTTCACAAAGACGTTTGAGCCACAAGGAACATAATGCAGTTTTCCATCCTCACCAATTTTCCTCACAAACTTGGGGGATCTTAAAGCATTGTTACACATGCTCCTTGCAAAGCTTTTCAGCTGCCTATTTCTGTAATCAATAAGTTCAAGCCTGATAGAAAAGCACACTGATGAAGTTCTATCAGCTGACTTATTTAAGAAAACCCTCATATGGCATGGTCTTCCCTCTCACTACATAGCAGTAAATTCCAGCGATTATGAGAATAAATTCTTGCAAACTTCCAGCCTGTTTCTCAACAGCTGATACCATTTCTGTGCCATTATCAAGAGCTTGCAGCTGTTCATAAACACCAAGTTTTAATGTAATCAGTAACAGGAATTATCATAACATAACTTAATATAAAAAGGCTATTTATAGCCTAAGAATGCAGCAATTAAAAACTCCCATTCTGATCACAGGACAATCTAGTGTATCTTGATTTCCTGTGGATATAATATCAAGTGAAGAAGCTAAAAGATAGACCTACCAGAATGCAGTATAAGCATACCAGAAACAGGCAGGAACACCTCATCAGTATCCTAATTAGTAGCACAGGCACACCTCTAAGATAACTGATACACATTTCTCTCTTGAGACTTAAGTATTAAATATCGTGTACACTATTGGGCTAAAATATGAGCTGATTAGCTGCAAATGAATGTTCTGTGACTGAAACAGGAGAAAAGCAAGTTCACATTGTTACTAGAGCAGAGGTCTAATTTCTTCTCCCTCTTAGTTTCTCCTCCCACAACTGCCCTTCTTGAAAAATTTTTGTTGGCCTGATTAGCATTTTTTTTAAATCTTCCCATTTGACGTGACTCCCACCAGGACTATAACATGAGAGGCACACTTAAATACCCTGTCTTAAAGGTTTCCCTTTCTGTTCATTCCCAAACCAAAAGCAGTCATAAAGGTGTGAATGCCTTTAGAAGTAGCAGCTTTAAATATGAAGATAAACAAGGAGAATACGGGCACTGGTCAACTGTTATCTCCCACTTATCATTGCCAAAGTACACCACTTGCTAGAGATACATGTGCCATTTTGTTAATAGGAATCATCAACTGCTGGAACAGTTTGGAAACTCTGAGCCCTGAAATCCCCAACTGGAAGCTGTATCAGTTACTGCCTCTCACACATACAAAAAGAGATCAGCATGAATTGTCCATACAGGATGCCCTTCCACTGCCTGGCCATCGGCGTTCCTGCTGTGCAAGCACCAACAGAAAACCATTATCCTAAATATACTCATCTAAGTGATCTGCAGATGTTAAGACACAGATATCTGTTGTCCTCTACCAAACAGTGTGGTAACAAGGGTGAGACATCTCAGGGTTATTGTCAGTTTCTATACTTTTTCCTTATACAAGGGAAACTGAAAGCAGAGAGTGAAGCATGATACAAGCAGGCACCTTAAAAAATGAGGAGTCCTTTCCTGTCCTAACAGTGACATCTCCAATTGATCCAGTTTTCATTTCAAGTCTAGCTTGATCTCTTAATTGCACTGGCACAGCATGAAGATAACCACTGCAAAGAGTTAAAAAGATCATGAAGCAAAAGTCATGAGGTAACAACTATACTGTATTAGTGGCTCTGGAATGATCACGTGAAAGACCAAGTCCCCAGTTAGCTATTGTAAATAGATACAAGAAAATATGAATATCTCCATATGAATATATGAATACTAAATTATTTTATCCATCACAGATATTTAATACTATTCTACATGCATGATCAAGTTAATTCCACCTGGTGAAAACTAACAAGGTTCAACAGTGGTGTTTATATGGAGGCATAAGGTTTTTTTAATGTAAAATCTAAATTATACTTATTGTGTCAACATTTATGCACAGAAGTAGGATGGGAATATTCCTCTGCTTGTTTCTATAGTTCTCAAGTACTTATTTAAAAAGATAATAACCCTCAAAACATCAGAAATGCAGCAATCCAATGATATGCTAAAAACTGCACCAAAACTCCTAGTAAGAATTGATCTGAGTTTGAGCTCTATTCTTCAGTTAATGCCCCAACTCTAGAATAACAAAGTTTTATCATGATCATATCATAAAAATTCTGTCATCTTGCATGCTTTTTAGTACTGTAAAATGTATGGTAAACTACTTTGTATTTTCTCCTTCTGTTGAACACCTTTTCATTCAAAAGGGGTTATAAACCTTTACTAAGAATCATCTAAGTTGTCAACTTTACCAAACCTGCAGCATTTCAGGTAATTTAACTATTAATCATTGACTACCCCATTGTCATTCAATGCAACTATAAAACTGTTTATGATATAAAAATAGCAGTACCTGATATAAAGCAGGTGTTTGCAGTACTGGGCAATGAGACAACAAAAGTAGACCAGAACAGAACTACGGAGGTTTTATGAGACCAGAAAAGAACATTGAGGAAAAACAAAATGGAGAAAAAAACCACACAGAAATACTTAAGGCTTGAACTAATTTTATGAATATTACTAAACACTGCTCTGATTAATCTAGACTGTGTGTCTCAGGAAGTCAGAGGGGAACGTGTATCTGTTCTGATCAAAAGACAGTTCAGACAATGGTCTGTAAAAGGAAGATGTTAATAGTGTTCTGTTGTTACCATACTGACCTCTTCCATCCCCTCCTTACCACAGCATCACTTGCTGACAATGCCATCAGTGAGAAGAAACCTCGAAAAAGATCTGTGAATAAAATATTTCTTTAATCACATATCTGTCTATGGCAGGTATGGAGAGGCTACAAAATGACCCAGACTTTTCAGTTCTCCAGTCTAACCCTAAATAAAAGCACCTATCCCTGGCAGCAATTACAAATGAAAATAGTGTTAGTATCTCACATCTCATTTCCTTACGAAATGAGGATGCAAGCTCCATTCATGAGAGTTTAATCTTTTAATGTCAAATTCAATACAACTGAATTATCAAAAGTGACTTGGCAGCATTAGAGAAAAAGCTCCCTGCAGTTTCACCTGGCTTTAACTGACAAGTCTTTTGTATATTCAAAGAAGTTGATACTGTTTGTATCATCATCTGCCCTAGACACCTTGTAATGACATAGAGACATCACAGGACCAAAATACCAAGCAGTCAATGCAGCATTCAAGAGATAAATACTAAAGATTCACTTTCTGGAAAATCAAGGTTTCCAAATTCACAGAGGTCTTTCTAGACAAGTTATTAGATCTACTGCAACGTCACAGAGGTTTCTTGTTCAAAATAGAACTTCCCAAATAGCACAGAAGAGGCAGTTTATTGTAGTGAGATAACAGGCCTAAAACAAAAGATAAGCAACTTCAGGTTTGACTTTTAGGCTGATGAATCCAAAACAATCAAAATCCAAAGGATTATTAAAATCATTCCAATCTGACAAACATTAGCAAAATGTCTCCCAAAATCTTTGACAGTACTGATGATTTTTTTATTTTATATAAGTAAAGATTGTAAAACTTCAAGCTTAATACCTTCCTGATGTTACCCAATTAAGCAACAAGCTTGCAGAGGCAATATCTTAGTAACCACAAAAGTTAGAGTGACCTTGTTTTCTTGCCTATTAGAAAGGGGAAAAAAAAAAAGAATACGTGCTATTTTTGCAAAGTTAGAATGTTTACAGTCTTTGTCTGGGTTGTTTATGGACAGTAACAAAGTTCAAGGTTAATATGAGAAAGAGAACATTGAGGGTTGATGTGAAGTCTGACAGAAAGTAACTAATTTCTCATCTCTAAGAAAGACACATGAATGAAGCAATGTAAAGAAGATAAAGTAAAATACAAAACAAAAAAGAAAAGAAACAAACAGGTGATTATTCTGAAGTTTCCCCAAGTGGATGTATCAGACAGCTTGTGATAGGGCACCTCCTGTATAAACCAGGCAATACTCCTGATTGCTAAAATGAGAAATTGCTCAACCTTGCCTCCTAATTTTTACCTATGTAGACAAGTGACTTTCTGTCACAGTGTTAAGATGACTGGTCAAAGTACAAAGGTACCTGCATTAAAACAGCAAGTTTTAATAGGGCTCTAAATAATTCCAATCTACTGAAATATCAATAAATCTTTCCTTGGTGGGCAGGTACAACCATATAAACAAAGAACAGAGCATAGAAACTGGAGCAGACCACCAAAGGAAAAACCACAAAAAGGAATCCAACTGAATCCTTTTTGCAATTCTTATATTAGAGACTTCATTGAGCTCTTGAATTTGGTTCTGCACAAAATATTTTTATTGTTAATCTATAAACTGGTCAGAAGGACTTTTTCCCTTCCCTTCTGACTTTCAAATTCTAAGTCTTTTTTGTGTAATTTAAGGGGAAAACATGGGGAAAACTGATGTATGTTTAGAGGCTGTAAAGAAGAAGAGACTTGAGAACTGATAAAGGAGGATATGTGCAATTGTCACCAGCTTGGAAGAAAATCTGGTAATAAATAGACAGACTGGAGTTATAGAGTAAATTCAAGTAATGCCTGTTTTGGTTGAAAAAGATGTCTCAAGCCTTGGAAATTGATTAGAAATTTATGAAGCACTGCATTTCAAAAAAAACCCTTTTTGTTTTCGCGTTGTTTAAAAGTCAAGAGTAAACAGATATTTCAGCCAAAAAATCTGTCATGGAAACGTTTAAGTACCAAAGACTTAGCCCTATATGTCTGCTAATAGAATTATAATCAGTTTTGAAGAATGAGGCTTCAAGCAGATACGTTAGAAGACCCTGAACTATAGTTGTAAAAAAATAAATGGTACTCCAATTACAACAGTCAATGCTCAATATTATTCATAAACTTAGAACAGCACACACTTAAAAAATAATCTGCTCTTTAACATAAAGTTCCTGTTAGCTCTTCTTTGTCAAAGAGCTTTACATGAAAATCTTCATGAATACAAAAAGCAAAGTGACATTCCACTACAATCACAAGTATTTGAGGTCTCTATACAACTGATTTCCTGGAAAGAACATTGTGGGAGTATATTTGGATTCTACATGATAAAAATATCTACTTGTTTAGAACATCAAGAAAGACAAAAGAGGCAAGGTAAAATTTCAGATTTGAGTGTTCTTCACCTTGAGATTTACTTGAGCTTTATTTTTGTACTTCTAATTTAATTTAAAGAAACAAGGCACTAATTACCTTGAACTACTTTTGTCATGAAACACTTTTTGGCTTATCCTTGAGCAGGGCAAGAACTGTCATTGCAGTGCAAATTATTCAGGTTTTGTTTTTAGAAAGCATTAGAAACTAAGCTTCCATAAAGCTACAGTAATATCTTCTTAGTTTATTTGACCAAAGACAACAAGAAAAGACCAAGTTTTCCTACAGTTCATATTTTTCCCTACTAATATTTATTTTGATCATAATTAAAGACAAAAGTACAGTGTTTCATATTTTCAGTTCCTTATCATTCCTTAGAGAACGCAGGCTCTGAGACAGAGTTAGATTTTCCATACGAGTTCATTAATTCCACCCAGCAGCAGCAGATGCTTGATTCCTCAGAGAAAGGCAACATTCCCACCATCCATCAAGCTGACCATGCTTTGTTGGACATGAGGGGAAACATGGTTTTTTTGGCCTATTCAGATAAAAGTCTTCCACCCTGAAACATGAAATTCAGTTTATCTGAACACATTTCATAGAATCACAGAATCATCAGGTTTGGAAGACACCTTTATAATTATCCAGTCCAACTGTCAACCCAGCACCACCACTGTAACCCCTAAACCACTAAACCATCATCCAGCACCAGGTGCAGACACCTCTGAAACACCTCCAGGGATGGTGATTCCACTGCCTCCCTGGGCAACCTTCTCCAATGCCTGACCAGCCTAACAGTGAAAAAGATTTTTCAATTATCTAATGTGAATTTCCCCTCTCTCAGCTTAAGAACATTTCTTTGTGTTCTCTCACTGCAGGCACCGTAGGAGAGACTGGCCCCCACCTCGCTCCAACCTCTCTTCAGGGAGTTGTAGAGAGCAATGGGGTCCCTCCTGAGACTCCTCAGGACTAAACAAACCCAGCTCCCTCAGCCACTCCTCACAAGACAAGTTCTCTAGTCCCTTCATGAGCCTTGTTGCCCTTCGCTGGACACTCTCCAGTATCTCCATGTCCTTTTTTAAAGTGAGGAGCCCAGAACTGGACACAGCACTCAAGGTGTGCCCTCACCAGTGACAAGTACAGTCATTTCCCTGGTCCTGCTGGAACTACTATTCTTGACACAGGCCAAGATGTCCTTGGCCTTCCTGGCCACCTGGGCACACACTGGCTCATGTTCAGCTGCTGTCAACCAGCACCCCCAGGCCCTTTTCTGCTGGGCCACTTTCTAGCCACTCTGCCTCCAGCCTGTAGTGCTGCACAGGGTTGTTGTAACCCAAGTGTAGGACCCAGGACTTGGTTGTGTTGACCATCATGCCGTTTGTCTGGCCCATCGATCCAGCCTGCCCAGGTCCCTCCACAGGGCCTTCCTACCCTCCAGCAGATCAAAACCTGACCCAACTTCCCAGGAAGCTGAATTTGCTAATGGTAGGCTCAATCCCCTCATTCAGACCATCAGCAAAGATATTAAACAGGACTGGGCCCAATACTGATCCCTGCAGAACACCTCTAGTGACCGGACACCCACTGGATGCTGCACCATTCACCATCACTCTCTCGGCCTGACCATCCAGATGGTTCTTAACACAGGGAGGAGTGCACCTGTCCAAGCCGTGGGCTGCCAGCTTTTCTGAATTTCTTCAGTGAAAGGGTTGTTAAGCACTGGAACAGGCTGTCCAGGGAGGTGGTACAGTCACCATCCCTGGCAGTGTTCAAAAAACTACTTAGTGCTATGGTTAATTGAACATGGTGGTGTTTGGTCAAAGGTTGGACCCAATGATCTTGAAGGTCTTTTCCAAACTTTCTGTGATTCTAAGATAGAACACAAAACTCTTCCAAACTGCAAGGGGGGGAAAAGAGATGGACCGCTGTGTTGATGAGGCAGACCGAATAATGTTCAGAGACACGGACATTCTACTTCCCAAGCACAGAGGCAACTCACTATTCTGCTATGTGGCTTTTACCAATTTGCTTTTATAAACTTATTTTCAGTGAGTCAACCCCACAAACATGCTGTTCAAGCAGCATGTTCAACGTTTTGAGAGGCTTATGATAAAAGATCATCAGAAGACAGTAAGAATTTCAGCTTAGAAAAACAAGAAATCAAAATAATGTTAATAATCTATTTCAAAGTAGAAAGATTTCAGGTGTCACAGGTGCTGTGAATAAAAGAGCAGATATTCATGACAACTTCTTTCTTCTATAGAAGCAGAAAATCTTTTCTGGAGAGAAAAACAAGACAGAAGAGGCATCTTTTTTTTTTCTCTTTTAGAAACTCCCATTTTGATAATAGTTACCTACAAGATGTAAGTAGAAATTCAGTCTGCAATTTTTCTTTCCTATGCTTGAAATTAAAAGCACAGCAGAAAAAGAAACTAAATCAAAAGCAAGCAATCTAAAAGAAGAATCACTGAAAACATATGTAGATCATCAGAGAGGCAACAGAAAAAATTCTGGCAGCTGTCAACGTTATGCACAAAAAAAAATCTTAAGAGTAGCTGGTTTCTCTTAAGAGTTACTAAACTATCAAACTGTAACAGTAATATTCATGAAATTTTTGTATACAGGTATGTATTTTCCCACAGAGCTGCTACAGAGTTGACAAAATAAGGACGGGGGTGGAAACAACATTTCCAAGCACAGTTCCACAGCCACCTGCGGGAAGCCAAAGTCACAGCCAGTTCGCTTCTCTTTGCACACCTGCTTAGCATTCCCTCTCTCTTTTTAAACCTGAGTAATTTTATTAACCTATTAGAAGCCTTCAACCTGAATTTCAAAGATAAAAGTTTAATTTGACAGTTGTCATTTGGCCTTAACTTTAATAAATTTAGATGAAGAATGTAACAACAGTCATGCTGAGTCTGACAAATGGCCTGCTTGGCCTAGTATCATTTCTCCTGCAGTGGCCATAAACAGACACCTAGGTGACAGAAACCGTGGTCTTGTTAAAATGCCTCCACAAAAGTAACAAGATTTCTCTCTATTCTTCTGGTAGCTGAAAAACAGGTCAGGCCCTCCACAGACACCAGCGTTACGTTAGCTAACTTCCGTCAGGAAACCAGTTGTTCTTGTTCCTGCTTTTACCAGAGAGAGCACTACATTCTTAAATGAAAAACCAGGAGAAATGGAAGAACTGTGAGCAGAAATGATCACAAAAAGTATGACATGAACCTTTATGAAGAAGCAGAAGTCAGTGAAGATATGAACTTCAGCTTCTGGAAGACTGAAGCTAACACTTAGCTGGTTTAACTGATCAAGTCTGTCAGTAATGTTAAATATGACTGGCCAAAAGGCAGTTGACCTTTGTGTTAAATCATGCTTTCCAATTGCAAGTCCAAAGATTATACCACAATGACTGCAATTTAAGTCTGCAATGTGACTAATTTAAACTATTTTTTAAAAAATGTGACTTTTAGTCCTTTTGTTCTGAAAGATAATGTTACCAATTCAGCATTTTTCCTGCCTCTGCAGAGACAGTGAATGCTTCCACCTTGTCCAAGAAGACGAAACTAGCACAATTTTATTCCACTGCATTAGCAACATTCAGATGCACACTGGCCAGAAATGCTTCAGATTACTATTGCTATTGTAGGAGAAGAACTGAAAGAAATAAAAGTAGTCCAGAAAGACACCATAGCTTATAGAGAGACACCATGGAGTACATGCAAAATATGGCAAGACAGAAGCAGTGCAGTTTCCCAGACACATACAGGTTTTTCACTGGAGAAGTGGGGAGAAGGTTCCTCCTTAAGGTGCTAGCCACAACTTGGCTAACAAAGTTCTCTGGCAGGTGCACAGAAACAGCTGTGGCAGGTTACCTTCAGAAAAGTTAACACAACTACAAGAAACTTCAACTTCCGGGCATATTCTTCATGCAAATCTAAAAACTGAATGACCAGCAGCAGTTTAAGTTCTCACACCTCCAATATCCCCTTAAAATTGTTAAGACAAGGATCTTGCAGACCACCAAAATAGAGTGTGTGAAGGAGGGAGTACTCTTAATCCCACAGATGTTCCTTGTCAGAACTCTTTCCAGTCTCAAGAACAGAAGAGAGAATGAGACAGGTAAGATTTCAAAGAGTGAAACTGATCTTCGACACCAGTAATCTCCATTAACTGGAAACTCATCCCCCTCTGCCCCTGCTCAGGATAACAAATAGAATGTGTCTGAACAGTACTGCCAGGTCTGTCTGCCCACTGAGATCTTCCCCTGGCTTGCAGTTTAAGGTCTTTATGGAAATACAGTAGCGTCAGCCATACACAGATAAACACACACGCGTATAAAATACAGCCAGGTACACAGCATTTGCTCCTTCCCCATCAATTTAGGTTTTTTCCATTATCCTGGCAAACTTCAGAACTTCAGAAAAGCTGTTCAGTGACTGTTAAAACCCTCTGTTCTATAACACTGATGACAGTAATTGGAGGTGGGGAGGAAGGGAAAAAAGAACTTCTCATTTAAGGACATAAAGTACTGCCTGCCTAGCCCTGGTTCCACTTAAACTGAAAAATCTGCAGAGCCACACACAGATTCTGTGAAAGACCAGTCATGTCTTAAGTCACAGATTCCAAAACCTCATTTTCTACAGTTGTTGATGACCTACAGAGAAAATTTCACCAAATTACAGAAATATGGAACACCTCTATTAGAAAAATAACTTAATAGGTAACCGAGCTTTTCCTCATGCTTTCATTTAACCAATTTAGAAACTGTCAAATAATAATTTATAAATCTTACCTGCTTTTTTCTTGAAGTTGCCTTGGGCAACAGACTGGCTGACAAAACTGATGCAAACGGCGAGCAACACAGCTCAGGAAAAGGATTTGGAATCGATGGGTTCTCCAAAATACTGTCACCTTTCTTTTTTCTCCTATTTCAACAGAATACATAATATCAAGCAATAATTGTAACAGCTGCTGTTAAAATTGCAATATCCAACCACAATACATTAACTAGTAAGACACTAATAGCATGATGCTTCCTGGTTGCAGCAATTAGCTTTTTTTTCTTGCAGTTATTTTATTTAATTAGTAGGCTGAATATATTAACGTACAGTGCCTAACACTACTTGAAAGCAATCCAAGTATTCAGCTCTGAATATAAAGTTTTGAATATGCGTAAGTCTTTGCAGAGTAAGAGCAGAGATATATTTATATTGGCTTCTAAGGACATTAGTAAATATTTTGTTGTCCCTGTGTTTATGCCATTCGCTATGTACACATATTACAACAGTAGATGCATGTAACTTCTCAGCAAAACTTCCCAAGTACATCACAACAGTATTTTAAACAAATGAAACCTTTTTTTAACCAGAATCGAATCAAACTGACAAGGCAAAATAGTGCAAAGCAGTCCATTCATTTCTGTTTTCAGTTAGTTTTGTACTGGAATATCTGCAGCTCCATCATAAAATAAATGTCTCAGCTGTTGCTGTCTGCTGAAACAGGATTGTGTCAGAAGTATCACCAAGCAGCATTTGCAGGAGTAGTGAAGGTAATCACTACTGTACTTGCTGAAGAGCTCAGTTATGCACTGGTTTAAAGTATCACATTCATATTTTGATTGTTTAGACTACTGTGTACATTACAGTGCATGGTTTTCTCACATAAAATATTGAAGAGCACTTTGTCTGCTTGATTTCATCTGGAAACCTGCACCCAAAGCACCCGATGTATTTGCATCTGCCAACATATAATAAGATTTTTCTACATGTGTGAGTTGATGCCTCCAAGCTTAATATTTTACTTTATTATCTTTTTTATTATCATTCCAGATTTCATACAGTAACTGGTACAAAGTAGGGAAAACCATCAGAGTAAGGTAACAATACAGAATAAAGATGCTTTACTTACTGAAAATCCTCACCAAACATTCATTAAAATGATTAAAGAGATATTTTGCTTTAGGAGGAGCAAAAAATCCTGTAATGCAGTATTTTAAGATTTTGTAAACTTCAGTCTACCAAAACTCATCAGATGCTTCGTGAAAAACCCAGATCACAGCTCCCTTTACTAAGAAGAGACCAATGCCTTTAAGAACAGCCTGAGAGGTAACAAACGGGGTGCACACCGCTGACAGCGGCACCGCTCCCGGCGAAGCGGTTTTATCTCACCAACACTCTGAGAAAGACACTGCAAGGATAAAGTAGCGGCTGGCTCAGCCTGACAAGACAGGCTCGGCACCGCCGGCTCCTTTCACCTCAAACCGGGAGACCTCAAAAATAAAAGGGGGTGGGGGGTGGGACACACACACGCATCCGCAGCGGCGGAAAGTGTCTGCAGGGCCGGGAAACAACTTTTGAGCTCCAGGGAGGCGCGGGCCGGTCCAGAGCCAGGCCGCCCCCCTCCTGCGCTTCGCCCCCTCCCCAGGCCGCCGCATCCCGGCCCCGCGTCCCGCCCGCAGGGCGCTGCCCGCCCCCCGACGGCAGCGGGCGGCCCTCGAGGGAGCGGCAGGGCGGCGGCGCCCGCCGGGCT
>VXAZ01001315.1:787686-858649 GCA_013399875.1 Gymnorhina tibicen
GTGGGCACCGCGGCCAGCGCTGCCCCCGGCATGACCCGCGACCTCCTGCCCCGCGCTGAGCAGCGGGCTCCAGCCGCACACCGCCGGACGGGCCTGACACGGGACTCGGCGCCTGACAAATCACTAACTAAAGTGACACATCCCTCTGTGCATCGGGAATTTATGGATATGGCCTGGAGAAATAGGGAATGACCGAGGCCGGGGGACAAACCCGTTACCTTGTGCCAGAAAAGCGGTTCGTGAGGAGGCTGGGGCTCCCAGCCGGGCCCAGCACCCTCGCCCAGCCACAGCCTGGAGGACAGCGGAATGTGAAAAGGGTTTGCCCTCGTGCCCAGGGCTGCTTCACAGCAGCCTGCTCCTGCTCTGCTTTATATACAAAAAACCCTCTGTGGCAATTCCATGGCCATCCTTATCGGCCTTCATCCTATTTGAAAATAAAAAATACCCCTTGCTGTATGAACAACAGTTTGGTGGCACCAGCAGAGTGGGTAATACTGTGTAAGTCAGTCAATTTGATAGTCAAAAACTGAAACCCCCTGGTGAAGACAGCCACATGTAGAAACCTTCTGACTGTCCTTGGCATGGTCAGGGGCAGGAACTGAGATGTCAGGCTGGTGAAAATGTAGAATGTCTTGAGGCAAATGCTTTGCTGTTTTTGTGAATCCGCTGAAAAAATCATTACACACGCGCGCCAAGATTTCAATTCTGGAGAAAGATTTTTCTGTCCTAGAAGCAATACTCATGGTTTTCATTTTGGCTGAGTCACAGATGATTTTGCAGGACATTCATTTTCAATGAAATGAAGGATTCCTTGTCCCCTGAACAGCTCATTCTGTTATGCCGACAGGAAAAATCGAAGTCTGAGTTGATTAACAGTTCTTATATACAAAGTCTGGCAAATATATCAGGAATTTTACAGTGTCAGATAATTGACTGGACTTGCTCGTTGCTTGTGAACAGCTATCCTTTCACAAAACTGCAGAGACCAGGCCACTGGGCTTTTTTGCATAATTGATACACAGGCATAACTGTGGCATGTTAAACCTCATTGTCTTCAGAAGAATAGAAGGCAGGACAACTGGTATAGGTGCTCTAGGTAGAAAACTGAGATCAGGAAGAGATAAAAACCTGCAAGTGGCAATTGTATGCTGATATTCATCAGCCACAAAAAGAAAATATATTTTGACTTTTCACCTAGTCCGTGCAATTTGTTATACAGATGCAACCTGACATACATGGCACATTTTTGTGTCTTTGGCTTAGTCATGTAATTGTTTTAAAATGCCAGGCAAATAAAAACCACAATTAGAATGAATAATAGCAAATAAATTAAATACTTCATTTTTCAAAGTACCTTTGGTACTAATCTAATTAGTCATGACAGCAACAATGCCACTTCTAGAAAAAAAATCAATAAAAATGTAATGCTATTATAATTTAACTTGCATGTAGTAAGAAACAAATTGACTTAATTTTTTTTTCTGTATCTCATAGTCTGTCCTGATGGTTGCTGCTGTCAGTGCTTTCTCTGGGAATCATATCGCATGAGGGAAATACAGTCAGTGGAATACTGAGGCACAGAAGAACCTATGAGATTGTTCCAGTGTAGCATTGGAAATGTTGCATGGACGAGAATGTGAAACAAAAGGTTCTCCTGACTTACTGTCTCTCTTTGCAAACAACTCTAAGAATAAAACCGGTTTCCTGAGCTTGGCTAAAGATATCTGAGAGCATTTGACCTAGAATCTGCTCAAGTGTAACCTTTTTTAACTCCTTCTTTGAACAAGTACAAACCCAGTAATCTCTGAACAGTTAATAGAGTTGATATTAAGACTGGCAGATTTCTGCTAAGTCCCCCCCCACCAAAACATTTGTTGAGCTGTGTGACTTGGTTTCCTTTTCATCATGAATACACTTAAGCTGCCTAGTGTGGTTTTTGATAATTGCTATGCTTGTGCAGCACAGTGGTTCTTGTTCTAAAATTTACCATTTCACTAAAACTAAATTTCTGTGTATTCTTCAATACTCAACTCAGTAGGCTTTTTTTCCCTCTTTTAATTTTATCTTTCTTAGTCATAATCAGGTCCAGGTGTTTATCAAGTAAAATTAAAATATATATTGAGAAAAATCCCAAAGGATTCAAGCTATTCAGTATTCACCCCACTTCCAGAAAATCAAGCTCTCCAGTTCTCAAAAGCCTGTATGCTATTTAGAATCACAACACTTGATTAATGTGACAAAATTACGCCTTTAATTAGAGTAAACTCACAGTTATTACTGACAAAGTGGAGGTTTAAAAGATCCAAACTACCTCTGATTATCTTTGCAAACTGTAGAGGATTTTTTTTTTGTCACCCTTCCACACATCCCCCCTTGCTTTTATCAAAATACTCCCAATGTATGTATAATGGTTCACTGCCCCAAGAGAACTAATATGATACATTTACACCATCTTTTGTTGTAGCTGTAGTGGTAGAGAAAGAAATTATCTCTACTCAAGTGCTAGCTTGAAGCCACAGAAATAGCTACTTTTTCCAGTGCAAGGCTATAACCAGGCGTAAGCCTTGTCTCCCCATACAATGTTTTCTCCAAAAGCCCCCCAAAATAAGTTGCATCAGCAGTAATGATACAGAGGATCACCCTAAGAAAAAAGTCATTTGTTCAGTAAAAAATGCATGCCCCAATTTATGTGTATTTATTATCTCAATGGACTTAAAATGCATTGAACACATGATCCTCACACAATGAGCTGTGCATTCTTGCTCCTTCCCGAGCATTTCAAAAGCCTGTTTATAACTTTGAAAATGGGCTCAAGTACTTCATGAGAGCCAAATTTATCCAGTGACCACAAGTGGAGATACCACTAGCTAACTTCCTGGCAGTAGTGTGTAAGTCTTTGAAAAGTATCTGTGGTTGAATATTTTGTGAGGAGTCTTCCCTATTATTACAGCTTGCATTGAATGTTAAGTTTAGAATTATTGTTAAAAGGTTCCAAGTGATTAAATCAGTACCACCAGTCTCAGTCATTTCCACAACCTGCTTTTCAATCTAATCTGAAACTCAGTGTACAGCTACACAAACCACAGCACAGTAACACTCCAGTGTTTCCCTTGACTAAATTCTCTTTTTCTGCACTTGTGTTTTCTGTTGTTGTTTGGTTTAGGACTTGTTTTTATCAATTGACAAGCATGAATACTTTAGCATACTTTTGTAAGAAACTTGAGTAGAGAGATGGATTTTATTGCCAGCTTTGACAACAGTGTTTGCTATTTCAATAGCAAGTTCTGTGATTCCTTATGATAGATAGCCCTGTCAGAACATCCCCCTGGTGGAATTTTGCCTTGAACTGTAACACAAGATTGGAATTAAATCCTGTGCAGGGTTTTTTAGAATAAGAATGATACCCTTCAAATCAATCACATTACATCAAATCAAGGGCTTGTGATTTCTGGAATGTTGTTGTAGCCAAGAACAAATAATTAGGTTCAGCACAGGGTTGACTGAGTGGCATGTAGGGTTTGTGAGCTGCAGGTCAGACATGTGACATGCTGGCTTCTGCTCCCTCGCACTAGGGCTGCATGAAATCAGTCACACAGAACATCTGTAATAAACGATGCATTAGGTGATGCAATCTGCGCTGGCCAACCTTGAACTGAGGCCTAAAGTTCCTTCCTAGAGAGAGCTGTAATAGCCCAGGGTGAGTGTTGGATACGTGGGGGTTACAGTGGCTGCATCTGCATCTAATGGTAGTTGGAGGGTGTGCGCTCACTTTCAGAAATAACTGCAGCAGTATATTATGTGGCTCATTTGTCCATAACTACCCCTAGGACCACAACAGCTACTGCACTAGATGTAATCTTCTGGAAGGGAATTGACAAGTGGATGACTTTAAACATCACATAAATTATTAACCATTTCGATAAATTAAACAGGCGATGTTTCACAACAGCAGAGTACTGCTGATACTTTTTACAGCCCTATTTCTGGAACTCCACCTTACACAAAGAACATAATTTCTGACCTCACATGCCTTCAGAACTGCACAAAAACATGTAATTATTATGGAAGGAAGGTTGCAGGTGACTATGCTATCTGGTACTCCATGTGTTTATCCAGCACATAGAAGTTCAGTTCCCGTAATGTGAGTTGTTGTGAAATCAGACTCAAGGTCCTTTAACTCTAGTCATTTTGTAGAGTGGGAAACAAAATGAAGGCATCTAAAAAAAAAAACAAACTCCAACAAAAAACCCCAACCCCCAAACAGACCCAAACCAACCACAAAAAAATAAAAGCAATAAGAAATGTAGAGCTAAAATGACTTTTCACAAACAGCCGCACCACTCATAAGTCTCAGCCATTTCTGAGCTATTGCCAAGGACACTGAAACAGTAGAACCAGACAAAGCACAGTAAGAGTCTCCAGATACATGCAAAGAGGAAGGCAAACGTAAACTTCTTTTGGATTTAAAGAAGCAACATACCTGGTCAGACTTAAGGCAGGTAGCACTCCTCTTTTGTTATCAGAGTACAAGGCTGATGTTTGAAATTGAAAGACAAAATGAATTCATGTTTTGGAAGAATTGATGTAAAGAGATTTGTTTGCCTAAATGCAGACATTTCATACTAATTTAGATCCCTATTCTACCATCCCCTAAGAAGGCACAGATTTCCTGTTCAGCCTATGTCACACAGGTCTGTCCAGTGGGGATGTTTCAGGTATCATTGGGTATTAAATATGTTACCAGTCGCTTGTATTTAAGTGCCTAAACTTCACTCATATTATTTCTTTTCTGCTTCTGTAGTATGCAGCTTGCAATAAACTATCCATGACTTTAAGAAACAAAGTCTAGGAACATCAGGCATACTGCAGTGTGAAACTGGATTTTGAAAGCTTTCATCAGATCTGAGGAGATTTTTCTCTAATTCTGGTAACAGTAAGAAATTTGAAATGTGTTCATATGCATATCTGCATACATGTGCAGGAAGGAGGAATTTTTCTCTTCCAAAATCACTGGAATAATCTAGCCCAGATTTGCACCAGCCCTGGTTAAGCAAAGCAATTTCCAAATCAATCTACCTGTGCACGTGCAATTCAGAATGCCTTGAAAATGGGCTCTGAAATGGAAAGCTCTGCTGAACCCTGATGATGGAGTCATTATGTTTCTGCCAAATGACAGAAACCACACAAATGCTTATCACTCCAGCTGGAATTCCTAAGGTAGTGCTACTGTATGATAACATACCTGCCACCATTTTAATACATCACCTGGTAGGACATTTAGTACTCTTTGGAATGAATTAATCACACAGAGAAGGTAATTTGCTCTGTCTCAAGAGTTATTCCAAGAAATCTATGTTCGGGAAATGAGATATTCAATAAACCTTTGAAAAACCAACCTACCGTTCATATTTTAAAAGCATTGTGCTGACTACTTGGAAGTTATTATATTAAAAGGTTATTAATGCAAATCTCTGTAATTCAGGAACCCTATCTAACAACACCAATCTCAGCACTTATTATGGACCTAATTATCACAACATCAGTGCACCTAACATTTTAATGTACTTATTCCCTTCATACGGATGAGTAAATGTTTGCATCTTTATGTGCCTGAACATGTTTAAAAATTAACCCTAAGAGGGTATTCAGAGAACCTGACTTTAGACAAATACACCATGTTAGCTTGGCCAACACTAAGGAGAGAAACAGAAGACTCCAGAAGTCAACTATAAAACGTAGGGGGTTTAGTGCTGACAACCATCCCAGAACAGCTTTTTGTTTCCTCTGAATACATGGAAAACCTTAGGAGAACTGACTTAAGCATCTCTGTTTGCTGTTGAAAATTAGACAATGCAATTAATTTGCTAAGTGATTTTCTCAAAATCTAGTAGAACTTGTGGCTCAGTAAGAAATGCAAACTCTGAGTTCAAAATTAGTACTCTAACAATCAGGCCATCCTTCTTTGTATAATGAAGGTTTCTTGTTTCTAAAATTAAATAAATAAAGGTAAACTGCATTAATACTTTGCCACTTCAAACAATAAATCAGCTTTAAGTCTGGTCCAAAAGGCATTTTTCTTTTGAGCTGAGGAAAAAAGCACCTTTTCCTTTGATTTCTTGTTTATTGAAGCCATGCTCTGGAGTTGTTTAGTACCTACTTGAATTTAAAAATGGTTTTTTTCTAATAGTCATAATTTTACCATGACAAATAAAACAATTTCATAACACTAAATGTAAGCAACCATCTAGTTTGCTTTTGTGTGTTTATAAAGGAGATATTCTACAATATATGAATAATAACATACAAGACAATTCCACACAATTGTGTTACACATAGTGACCCTATAAACTCTATTTAACAATCAAAAAGTCTTACAAAATTTCCCCTGGGGTGGGAGGGCAAGGGGAAAATGAGAAAAATGCTAGCTACTGAACAAGTTCTTAAAAAGCTTGCACCTGACTTTAAAGAAATTTAACATTTGATGTATCTGAAGCATTTGGGAAGCAGGAATACAAACTGAGATCATATCTAAAATTAAGAAAGTTATTGTAGCTGCTCAACCTTTTTAAAGTCAACTGTCAGTGTTCTCCTCCACTTCCATAAATTTATCCCAATCTATTATACTTATCTCAGAATTGAAATACGAAAAAATCTTTTTTTCATATGAGAAATATGAGAAATAATTTTTTTTTACACTATTTGAACTTACTTTATGCAACAGTGACTGTGAAGTTTTCACACTTCAAGCCCACTTGAGCTTTCATCCTATCCATCCAAAAGAACTGCTGGACTAAACATCCCCTTTTTATAAAGTTCAGGTCTTTATACATCCACACTAGACATAAACTTGGTATACTTTCTTATGACTGGATTTCTGTGCCACTCGATCACTCAAGATGACATATCCATCTCACAGATGGACTAAGCACACAGGCACAGTTCTCTCAAATGTGCCACAGCACACAACAAAGAATCTGTCATAGCTTTATGGTTTTTGTGTTCTCATTATGGGCTGTGGGAGGACAGACAGTAGCTAACCTGGCAAAAAGCCTACTGGTAAAAGTTCAAACCATTGAAAGTCTCTTAAAAGAATTGGAACTAACAAAGTGAGGTTGAGAATTCTCTTTCCTGTGGTAGCTCTTCAAGGCCTCAAGCCCATTTCAGCATTTTGTCAAGCCCTGGCTGCAGAGCCAATACCACCTATTAAACATATTAAAGCCCAGATGTATCGCTGAGGGTGATACATGAAACTTTCTAACTAATACACTGGACTTTGTGCAAGTCCCTTAACTAAATTCCAATTAACATTCCCCAGCCTGCATGGTTTTATTTGAAGAAGGTACTTTCCAGCATAGCTGGAGGTATCCCATTGAATATTGCATTTGATCCAAATGTAATTGCAGTTCAACAGTGGGTGAAGGGAGTTAATTCTTGCAGGAGCTGAGTTTTGGTTAATTGCAACTTGGATCCAGGCAAAAGCTGTTTGAGTTTCCATGGGGAGTAAGAAAGGTGTATTTTAATATCTTCTATTATCACAGTCCCTTCAGAACATTTCTCCTTTTGTTTATTTGGAGAGAAAATCTACCATCAAGTGATTTGTTAAAATATTAAAACCCCAGTTTGGCTGGCTCTCAAGCAAGAACGTAGGCTTCTATTATAACATATTGGGAGCTTTTAAACCAAAGCAATTCATAATAAATTTATTCAAATTGACACATTTCTGGTTAAATGTCTTCATTATTTCTTCAGAGTCATGAAACATGAATTATATCACTGTAACCACAACACTAGTCAAGGAAATCTAATTTTCTGTGAAGTCTGTTTGTACAGTCATCATGTAGCTCAAGGCATACATTCAATTATTTTCTTCTACTGTTCCTTATATTGGTGTTATTCCAAAGGCTATAGTAATATTATAACCTCATTACATCTAATTCTAAAATATATTCTTACTTGGCAGGTTCTAAAAGTATATAGCAACATAAAAAATTAGAAATAATTACATCATTAAAATCTATTAGGCACACATTGAAGTGCATTTTAGATTAGTCTCTATATTTCAAACACTTTCTCTTTAAGCAGTACATGCATTTTATCATCATAGTCAGCAAGCTAGTATATATTTTATTCAATTCAAATTAAAACTGAATTAAATTAACACAGCATAGAATTCCTGAATCATGAGAACGCAATCATTAAAATGATCAACATAAACCAAAAAAGAACTTTTTAAAGCAAAATAAAAAGGTTCTCCATGAGTATCTTTTCTCTCTTATACTTCATTTATTAAATTCTTCTAACAAGAATGAAGTGAATAATAATTTAAAAAAAAAAAAAAGCTGATGGCCTCTTTTACAGCTTCTTAGGATGAAAAGATTTTTTTCTCTCTCCCTTTGCTATCAGAAATGAAAGCCCAAGCTGCAATTATTAAAGGTCTGAATTTGCATTTTTCAGCAATCCAGAGAAATGAGAGCAGGTATTGTTATCATCATTATCATCATAAAGTTCTTTTTCTATGGATATTCTAACAAAGTTGCTGGTCAGCTGTTTGTTAGATGCCTTGCCAGTCATCAGATAATCTTATAGCAAATCAAAAAGAACAGCAAATTAAAATTATAGCTTTGTGTTCTCATAGCTGTTAAATCCTCTATAAACTAAAGTAACTGAATGTGGTGCCTAGTGCTAAAAGCTAACACAGGGAACCTGCAGAAGCTAAAAATAAATTAATGGATTTATTTGTAAATAGCTGGTAGGATTTTGTCTCCTAACACAGTCCTCTTTTCCCCTAGTCCTTTTTGTCAAGACAGCTGGACTGGACAACCTCACAGAACTAAAACTCGCCTAAGCCAAGACCTCTCCAGCTTACTGTATTTAGAACATAGATTTGAGGATGAATATTCAAATCAAAATGACCCTTGATAAGACCCTGCTGGCCTGAACTACCAGTGAGAAGGATTGAGAGACAGAGTACAAGATCCCTTCTGGAGCAGTGGAAGGTGGTGTCTTCTCTGCCACAAGTCAGATCACTTTAGATGGCTGAGTAACTGAGCTGATTGAGTAAAATAGGCAACCTCAGCTTTATTCTATGAATGAATCTTTACAGACCTGCTATAGAACATGTCCAAAACCAGCTCAAGCAGACACCTGCTGAAACAGTGTGTCAGGAGCTTATCTGCTAAAAGGTATCAGGAAAAGTGGAAGCCAAGAAGTGTACTTTTCCTAGGGAGCTTTTAAGTATGCATACTTTATTTCCATTTTCTCTTACAAAGCACCTTTACTTGTATTATTTTTTGCTATGATCAGATACACGCATATCTCTAGTTTCCATGTGGAAAGGAAAGGTCTGGAAAGGTGGAGTCCAGCACAGCATCCTCAGGTAAGTCTGGGCCCTGTTTAAATGCTGTTGCTGCAGCGGTTACTGTGGAAGGCTTCAGTGGAGGGCTGCCACTGGCAGCTTTTTCCAGCCCTCACCCCAGGGCCAACCAGTGGCCCATGTTCAGTGTGCTGCAATGTGGAACAGGGGAGGTGAAGTGGGGCAGTAGGTCCTCATACCTTTGTAATGCTTTAGAAATGAGGCAAACTATAATCCTCTGCACAGGCAATCAACACCACGTTTGCTTCCTGGTCCTGCACAAGGTGGGAAGAACAGCTGAAAGACAGTGTCTGCTTTTGGGGTAGGTTCCCTCACCATCTCTTTGTCTACCTCTAGCAGATTGATGGCATGGTCACTCTTCAAAAGCTCTTGGTACACCTTGCTGCAAGGGAGTGCTGCAAGGGAGTCATGGATGTGCCAGAAGGGCCTCCCAAACACGAGAGGCGGGGTGGTGTTAGTCAGGCATTGTGGAGAATGCTTCTGAGTCTGCTGCATAGAATTGGGCAAGATACTCTGACCTGAAAAGGTCTTCTGAACTGCTTGCCAGCAGTCAAATAGGGCAGGTGAGGTATTGCCATTTTTTCCAGAGTTCAGGGAATTAATGCATTTCCAGTGTCCGGTGGCTGCATAACTAAGGGAACAGAAACAATTTAACAGCTACTGCAATTTGTTTTCATACTAGGATTCCATTTTTCAGGGAGTAATAGTGGGAGTATATCAAATTGTTGACCCTTTGCAAGTGGGCTCCAACATAAATTAATTGTTGTGTAAAAAAAATGAATTTTATGTTTACAGTGCAATTTGTCCCTGAAATGGAGGCTCAATTAGAGTCTCAATGATTTACTAAAGACATTTTAAACATAATGTCCAAACAATGCTACATAAATTAAACATGATGTAATTGAGTGTAACACTAAGTGGCTCATCATTGTTGATTCATGTGGAAATCACTGAAATTCTACTGATCATTATGCATTCATTCAGTATTAATGTAGCTACCATATGTGCTTCCATAGGGATTCTAGTGTTACTCAGCATTCATTAAGTTTTAATGTACCATTAAAAAGGCATCAAAAGACCCATCTGAAAATACTGCCACAAAGGTAGTTCATTTAAAGGCAGTTAAAGCAGCATGTTTCACTTTAACATTGCAATACAAAGTAAGGTAATAATGAATCAGCAGAAACAGTTCAGGAGAAAATAGTGTTTGATTGCAAGCCAGACTAGAATGTTTGAACTACAGGCAATACATTCGCCCTGTTCCAGATTTCTGGACAGCTACTTGTATTCGTAGGCAAAAGTACTTATCGTGCAAGTACACAGTCTTTAAGTTGAAATTAATGAACAAGTATATATCATATCCTTAAGGTTTTAAGTTCTTTTGTTCACTGGCCAGAGAACGGAAAAGATCACCTGTGAATCAGATGATCACATCTGCGAATAAATAGGACTTAGGAAGGTTGTATTCAGCTGGATATTTAGTGCTTTAGAAGCATGACACAAACTTTTCTCAGACTTTGGTCTTGTAAAGAATAGGTATATCCTGTAGGTGACTCACTATAGCAAATAGCAAAAGGGGACAGATTAAAAAAAATAACTGTGCCTATGGGAAAAAAATCCTCTTCCAAAGATACTGAGAGAAATGAGGCATAAGGCATGCTCAGACCTACATATTTGTTTTGGGCAAACCTTGATGACATATATATAATTGAAAAAATGGCTAAAGTATACAAGCCTCAAACGCCTATGCCACAACTCCTGATGTTATGTAAGGATACGAGTGGCACAGAGAACACGGATGGGGATTGATGAGTTAATGTCTCTTCCAGGAAAAGCACTGGAGAGGATTAAATTAGGTTAGCAAGTAGAAGTTCACAACAAACAAAAAATCGTTTTTCAGACAGCGTATCATTAAGTCAAAGAACTCCGTGTCACACAGGAATGTGTCACTGTTCAAAATTTATGGGAGTTGAAAGAATAAGTTGCCGAGCTCTTGAACAAGACTATTTAAGACTATTAAATACATAGAAATCATCTTCGCTTCGGCATTCTCAGAGCTACAAGTTGTTGACGGTTTAGCATACTTGGGGGTAAGCATTACTTTGTCTATTTTATAATCTTATGTTTTTCCCTAGGCATATACTTTTGATCATTGTCAAAAGCCAGATAACAGGCTAAATAAACCTTCAGTTTGACCCAGTGTAACTCTTCATCCTTTATGGTCTAAAGCAAGAACAGATTATTGCTTGAAGATACAATGATTAATCACTCGCATTCATGTAGCAACTTTTGTGTTGATACATGGTTATGTCATCCTGATCAGTTTGCCATTTTTTTGTTAACTAAAGCAGCCCTATTCCTTTAATCTTTCTTGACATGGTTTCTAAAGGTCTTATAACTCTTGTTTTATTCTCTCATCCAAACTGTCTTCCACTATTAGATAAGCAATCTAGAGAGTCAGAATTCCATCTAAAATATCTGCTGCTTTTAACTCCTTTATTTTTCACTTGGAGATTCTTTTGATTCCTGCTTATACTGTTTTTCCCACTGATGATCTGGCAACTCACATTTCACATCACCTCCAAACTATGTTTTTAAAGTAATGTAATAGTTACACAAGACACACTTACTTTCTTTTCCTGACAATATGGTCTAGCAGACCCTTCTTTACACCTTTTAAGCTTTTTAATCTTTAGTTGGCACCAAAGACTATTTCTTTTTTATCTATTGAACTTCCAAGCACACCTGACAGTCTAAAATTTTATTTTTACTTTGGAAATTTTCTTTAAAAGAACACCATACCAGACAGTTTGAATAACATCAAAAAAAATTAAACTCACCATTTGCAGGTAGAGCGTTGCAGCCCACTTCCCTCAGACCTCCCTCTCTCAGGGTTCCTTTTCCTGATGGGTCAAGCCCTAGGTGAACTTGATACACAGAGCTTGTGCCTGTGTCTCATGGTATCTTCTGTTAAAGCTCTTAACATAGCCCACAGCACAGCTCTGGTGGAGCTTACACAGATGTGTAAGAGGGGTGCCATGCAGTTACACAAACTGGAATGCCCTCCTCTTTCTACCCCTCAGCTGATAAAGGGAGACGCGGGTAAACAATGCCTCTGGCACCTTTCTCTCCTCAGCACTCTGGAGATGGCCAAAACATGCTGAAAGAGCTGGGGCCACCAGCAGCTCAGCTGCCTTCTGACCATTCAGGAACCACCCTGACACTAGTGCTGCTTTTGAGAAGGGTTAAAAATATGCTAATCCTTGGCTGTGGGGCACCTACCTGTGCAGCTGCCTGGATGCCCATGTTGCTCCCAGTCCTCTGCAATTTAAGAAGGAAGTTTTCCGCAATCCACTTCTTCAACCTTTGCTTCACCTCCTTGTTTCACTTAGGTGCTGAAGTTTAGAATTGCAGTAGCTTGGCATTCATAACATAGGGATTTCCTTTCTGGTACATGCGTTTTGTAGCTGCAGGTGGCCAAATGCACTTCAGTTAGGGGAATGCAAGTGCTTGATTAGCTTTTAGCAATTGAAGCAAGGGAGTAGTGTCTGCTGATGGGACCAATCATGCTGTTTAACCAAAGGTGACCAACTGCAGCTCTTTCTGCATTCCATCTCCCCATTTAGTTCAAGTATTTAATTTAGAAAACTGCAATCAGCTTAACTATTTAAAATATTATTTTTATTGTATTGTTGATAAATCAGAGCTATATAAAGCCTCAAGAAAATGTGAAATAAATTCATTTTTTCTTCCTTTGCCACTTCAGATTAAGTGTGACTATAGCCTGTTAGATTGTAGTCTTACTTCTTGCTCAGGATCACATGGGAGGAAAAAAAGGAAAAAGAGACATTGAACAAACAGGCAGACAGACATATAAAGCTGAGGGGAAATTACAAAATTCTGAGTCCAACTACAGTTTATTAATTATTTTTTAACTAGAAATATTTACACCATTAGTAAGCACTGTAGTGGTTAATGTACACCAGCACTACCACACTGAGCACACTAGTACCTGCAAACAAATGTGAGGTTTAAAAAGAGAAAATTATACGTCTCTTCAAAATATGCTCCTTGAAGACATAAACCCACAACCCACCAAAAAAGTGTTTGTGTTAATAAGTAAGAACAGCTGACAAAAATAATGCAACTTTATGTACAATATATTGCAATAGACTCTTGATGCAGAGTTTGTGTTAGTTCCCATGCCACATGGCTCTTTCAAGGAAGACAAAACAAAATTAAGTGTTTAAGCTTTTAACAAACATAATTTCCCATACTTGCAAATTTCATGTCATTTTAACAAGGACACCTTCCCTCTCACAAAGCTACCTCATCAGAAATTTTAAAGAAAAAAAAAATCCATCTTAGCTGTGGTTTTCAATTGGATTGTATAAAATAGTCCCCACAGAAGGCATGCTTTTCAATTAAAAGCTGTGAAACATTTCCACTGATATTGCTACAGCTTTGCTTTGTCATCAAAATAGACTTCATAAGCAATCTGTCTACAACGAGTGATGTTTCAGCCATGCCATCAGCAGCCAAGCACTAACAGAACACCACATCTTCAGAACCTCAGAGCACTCACAGCACCCACAAGCAGTTTGGGGCCTGTGATTGCAGCAGTTCTGGTACAAACACACAATTTTGACTTCAGCCTCACATTCAGTTATCACAGACAGACAAATTAAGATGTGTGCTCCCTTCTGCTAAGAGTTCTATTTGTTTGGCTACCAATCCACCTACTTAGTCATTTACATTTAGCCTTCAATCTAGTTGTGGCTGTCCAACACCTCATAGGATGCAGTCTGGCCGAGCATTCAAGGATGTACACCCTACCGCTCAACAGAATTTTTCCTTGTTTCTATTTCACAGAAGTATTTCAAACATTTTGGCAACTGTATATTAAAATAGGATTCTAAGCAGCTCCAACTGAAAGTGTTTGCTTTAGCTGGTAACAGGTACTTGTAATAAACAAAGTTAGAAGTATTAGCTGCTGTCATGTGTGATGTGCTTCTTAGTCCGTATCTACATAGTTTTCATGTCTTCCTTGGAGATCATGCTGTATGCTAAAATTACAAGTAGCTGGAAAAACTACGGCACTGATTACTGACTATACTTCCCAAAAATGGAGACACTGAGTGGTTTAACATCTTGCAGCTGTAAAGCGTATGAGAGCTCTTACCTTGGCCTTACAACCTTTAGTCACAAGAATATTTCCAGAAGTTATCTGGTGATGCTGTCCCAGCAAAACAGCTCCCTTCTCCAGGTACATCTGTAGGTTTAACTTTATTCTTCTGTAGAATAAATTAAAAAATATTTCTTCCATAACTACTAACAAGATCATTATTACTACCTACCTCTTTGCTTTGCTAGCCCTCCTTAACTTACAAAGCCCTGGAGTCTGAATTGTGCACCGTGCTACGTGGATACCTGCTGCTTCTTCAAAGAACTCGTACCAGTAGGTCATAATGCACCTTCACTGGGGCCTACTGTTTTGTCTGGACAATTACACTGCCATTTCATTTATTTCAGTATCCTGACTTTCATTCCTAAACATTTTGATTGCCATGCAAAAGCAAGGGGATTGTAAGAGCTGTGGCATAACTAGTTGCCTCCTGTTGGAAGACATCTGTGATACGTGTTGTCCAAACTGTAAGTATTCTTGGGCTCAAAAAATAGTCTGTTTACCCTGCATGTAAGTCATCCACAACAAAAATTTACTGCTGTCTATCTTGGGCTTGCAGTTACTAGAAACACTTACTTGTTACTTTAGCAGAAATGTTTTCATGGTTGAATAATGAATAAACACATCAAGTTCATCAACAAGAGTTTCTCTGGTAGAATTTAATAAAAGAGTGTAAGAAGAAAAGCATCTCTAGAAATACAATAGCAAGATTTAAAAATGTCTTACATATACATGTTGGAAGAAGAGGGAAAGAGAAAGTTTTACTAAACAAAATTGCCAGCAAGTAACAAAAAATCTTATTGAAGAGTTTCACAGCATGTGTAGACATTTCAGTTAGTTATCAAGCACGTTCAGTTACACAAAGAAACCCTAAAATTCAAGCAAGGTTGTTTTAATCTCTGTTACATAAAATGATAGTTGCCTTCAGGAGTTCATATGAAAAGGCAGTTTATTTTTAACATATGGGACTAAGAAACATACAGTAGTACAGTTTTGTAGTCAAAACTAAAGAAAAGAGCAAAGAATGGCTATTTGAACTTTCCCCAAAACAAGAATAACTGGACTCTGCTGATTTGTTTGAAAAAGTGAAACGTCATATATATTTGTATGAGTACAGATGGAGATTAAAATAATTTTATGAAATAACTTTGGTCACCTTGGCAGAGAATACCAAGGTTTGAAAAAAAAAAAAACCCACACACCCAAACTACAAGGAAGAGACTCTTTTCACAGTGCAACCTCTCTCTGGCAGTTACAGATCAGCATGTTGTACAGGAATGCCTAAAACACAGACTTCAAGTATCACAGTGAGCACAGACTCCAGAATTCAGGGAGCAAGTTACAATTTTCAAGTCTGTCCCTCAAGACACAGTGAAATCTAGAATGTAAGCCCCAGTTAGAAACTAGAAAAGCCCCTATATCTTCTTTCTCACTGTTTTCAAGTGAAGGTTGAAACTTTCTTTCACAGTCAGACCCTGAAACAGATCTTCTGAACTACCATGTGAGCTTCCCCCACCCTTGGAATGAGCTCTTGATTGGAGGCAAGAGCAAGGAGGAGATGGAAGTGGTAACACACATTGACAGGGGACTAAGATACAGGAGAGAAAACAGGAGAGAACTGCAATGAAAAAATGTTCATCAGCTCTCTTTACGAATTTTTATTTACTAAAACATTCCTTAAAGGGTTTCAGCATTAAGTTAATACCGTAACTTGTAATCAGTAATTGACTCTGTACTAGGAAAGTAATTAGACCTCTTTGAGATTATTGCACAAAAACCTGGCAGCAAACAATTCGAAAATGCACATATAGATCAGTTTCTGAAACTGAGTTACATAATGTTTCTAAAGTACAAAACATATATATTGTTAAATAGAAACTAAATACAGTTGCTTAATTTTAAATCAAGTCCAGCAAGAAAATATTTTAATATGGCAAATACCCCAGCACTTGTTGCATACATCCATAATGTAGCTATTTCATCATGACTGTGATCATATTTCCACTCCTCCCCAAAATGTATAGTCTTGACAAGAAACTCAAAATCAGTAAAATAGAACATGAAACATTTTCTTTTAATATATATTCCCATTTTGCTATTTAATGCTTAATCTATAAATAGACATTCTCTGACGCAAGCATGATTTATAGTGTTATAGTGCTATTTTAATATTAAAATATTTTATACGAGTAAGTCCAAAGCAGTTCATTTTTTAGTTATACTTCCAGTGAAAAAAATATTCTATTTCATTAAGTATCAAAACTGGAATTTGTATTTTATTAGTGACTATATGTTGATGACTACTTAAAGATATAATTAGTTCACAAAAAGTATTGCTTATCTACAGAGTGCTAGGTAAATACTATATACAGATATTCAAAGAGTAGTTGAGAAACATCATGTAGTGCTACTGTTAAGAAAAGGTTTGAGTAGTACAAAAATTTCCAATACTTTATGTCCTGATTTTTGTGTATGTGTGTGTGTTCTACCAGGAAAAAAATTACAGGAGAGTAAAAAAAAAAAATCAAAATACATATCCCAATTACTCTCTGCTAAAGGAACAAATCCATCTATTTTTTTTAGACAGAAACAAAGTATTACATTGAATTAAGATTTCTACTAATTACAATTTTAATTTAATAAAGTAATATGGAGGCAGCACGTGGTAGATTTAAGTTCATACAATCTGTTAAAATAATACACAATTGAAAATTAATTATTTGATCTAAAACTTTTAGGTTGCTTCCAATCTGTAGTTCCAGCATAGTGCTACATATTAGTCAGTCTTGAAGACTAAAAGCAAAAATCTTCAGTTCTCATTCTGTCATAAGCAAAGCTCACCTACACCTCATCTTAAAACTTTTTAGCAGCACAGTCAGCTTTATAAAGAGAAAAAGGCAAAATATTACCATAATTTACATATTCTAATAATCTTTTCAAGGCATCAAAAGACCCAGCTTGAAAGTCTTATAACTGTTGATAAAAATATATTAACATATACTTGCATTTACACTTTCAAAAATTTGTAGTTAGTATTAAGTTGGCCTATGAAGCAGTAGTAAAGTGCAAAATATTTGGTATAATATCTAGGGATTAGCCTTAGCTTCTGTGGAATACAAAGGATTAAGCCTGGCTCTTCCATTGACAGCTATGGTGTTTGATGGAGGACCAACCTGGAAGCAGGGTGGGGAAAAAAAGAAAGAAAGAGAAAAAAAATATTAAAGAAATATTAACCTAAATTTCCAGATTTCTATCTCTCTAATATGTTGCACAGTATTACTTCATTTAGTGTTTTTCTCATTGCAATGGAATAAAATTTCTGAACTAAGCATATACGCTACAGAAGTGGAAAGAAACCCAAGATATTACTTAAAATGTATTTCATCCTGACTAAAAATTTCATGTATAACTATTCAAAAGATGCATAATTTTTAGCCCTTTTCCACACCTGGTTGCAAAGAAATACTTGAAAAACATCTCTAAACCAAACACTTCTTATTAAATATTGAATAGACCTGATTTCTTATTAAATCTTCTAACACTCCTTTATACAATGGTAATGTTTCTTTTATCAGAAGCAAACCATCACTTTTAGCACAGATAGCCAAAGCCTGATTTTCAGTGAAACTGCACAACCCAACAGCTCCAACTGGAGTTAATGGGAGCTGTAGATGCTCCACAGCCATGAGAACCACATACCACAGCACACAGTTTACTAAACACAATGAAAACATTCTCAAGAGAAAAATGGTTAAAAAGAAACCTCACTTGACCCATTTTGGGTTAGTAATTACTGAGGACCCTATTGAACAGGAAAGACCAGCAACACAAAAGGCCACAGATCTCAGCACTGCATACTCACAACATATTAAGTAAAACAGAGGGTGAAAAAATTTAAAGAACTTGGCAAGTGGTGCCAGGATTTTATTTTTTAAATGACTCTCAGAGCTTCAAGAAGAGAAAGTATGGTTAAGAGGTAAAAAGAGAAGCAAGTACCTGACAGACATCTCTCATAATTCAAATGGATCAGATTATTGCTCCTTTTCCTGACTGCAGCATGATACTGGAAGGGGTATGAGGTGTATGCATTCTACAAGTCCCCTCAATTCTCAAAAACACTTTTGGGTGCAAATAACTTACTGATACAAAAATGCTTCATTTCTCTGTCCTGCTACTGCCAGTTCTCCATGTTAAACATAAAATGAGACCATGTTTTTATTAAATTTGCTGTAGGCCAAAAAAATCTCTTTCTGCTGTCAGACATACCTGTACCACAGCATATGCACTCTGAGACTGAAAAGAACAGCATGTACAATTTTATGCTTGGCAAAACTTCAGTGAGTTCTTCACTGCATTTTGTTTGTGTTCCAGGGGTTTTTTTTAAGCCTGGTTCAGGTTTCTGTGCTGCAGGCTGCTCTTCTTTATGGTTACAGCTTCTTCATTATTAGAATTTCTCCTTAAAAAGTACAGCCCTTTCATCACCCCAGTCTCAACACGTAGTTTACTGACAAAACACATCTCCCACCCACAGAAGAGAAAGGGAGGAGAAAACAGATTTCAGTCATTATCTCTCTCCTCTTCCCCATGCCATTCTTGTACCTAGACTGATGAAGACTATATGGGTCAAATCTACACTAATTTAAAAACACTTCTATTAAAAAGAATGAATAAATAAATAAAGTGTCATATTATTCAGAATGTAATTATGCATTAGAAGAAAAAAAATATATATGCAAATAAAATCCAAACAGTAGTTCTGGTAGAACAGATTTTACCTCTAACGGATTCTGAACAATACAGCATTTTCTTAATCTTATCCTATTTTTAATGTGATTACTGACATGTAGCGAGAAGCAATTCTACAGTGTATTATAAACCATTTGTACTGACTAGAGACCAAAACCTACTTGAGCATGCTTGTAACTTTTCCAGGAAACTCAGTCTTCCTATTCATTGTAGAAAGGATGGGAGATCTACAAACGTCAGAGAGGCTGTTGCACTGCTACAGTGAAACAAAAACCTGTGAAATTGGATGTTCCACTATCTGACCATTCACTGCGAAGATTTTGACCCGAGGGAATCAAAGACTTCCATAAAACAAACAAACAAAAATGCTCCTTGTATCCACCTACCACACAACATTAGTTTCTTTCAAGTGGAAAAGGGAAGAAAAACAAAAAACTACTGAATTTCTTTGACCTTCTGCAATAAGAAATTATTCCTCAAAACAGAACGCAAAATACTAATGTGAGGTCAAGAAAAATTTGTGAGACTATGATTGTCTGATTGCAAACTTAAAACAGTACAGATTTTAGAAATGTGCACTGTTTTATGCAATGAGAGATGTGTAGGTTAATCTTAGGAGATACAATTTTTAACCAGAGGGGTAGATGAAGATGGTCCTTCCAGGACTGTTGACAAAACATTGAGAAAAATCTTAGTTATGATGCCAAACAGATTAAGGACCTGAATCCTTAAAAGGACTTTAAAAGGTACTTAAAGACCTTTAAGGACCTAAGGTCCTTAAAAGACCTTAAAGTCTAATAAATAGGAAATAGTCTTCAGACTGTTATCTGACTGCGAAAGGTTGCAGCCACTTCAGGCCTAGAGCAAAGCTGCTCAGCAGGTTTCTAAAACCATACCATTTCAAAAAACCACGAAAACACAAACAAATCAGATTTTATGGACGAGATACTTAACTGATAACCTAGAGATTTCTATTTCATTTCAAGAAGATTTTGATTACATTTGTACTGTATGAAAATACAGATATTCGAAGCTCTGTGGGTGTATTCGCCAGTTTATTCTGTAAAACTGACTCTCTTCCCCATCTCCCTTTCCCATTGTTAAGAGACCTCCTGGCAGCGGTTTGTGCCAAAACTAACTGCTTTTAGAATCAGGCATTAGTATGGTAATTTTGAAGGAAGTACCATGAGTTCTTTGTTTTGGATGCAGTGATGAAAACTCACCCTTTTCAATTTGGCAGCAGCTTCTCCAGAGCGGATTGCAGCCAGCAAGCTCTGGTGGATCTGTTCGGGGTCAGCGCGCGGGAGCGTCATCGCGGTTTGTCTCTTAGTGACAGGGCGTGGGTGGTCAGGGGAAGCACCTGACTGCGCCTGACTCTTCTGCTCACTATTCACATGGCTGCCTTTCTATAAAGGGAGGAAGTGGAAGGAAAAGAAGCCAAAAACCTTTAATCTGAATTAATTATAAATGGAAATGTGAATCAACCTGGCACAAGGTTGCATAGCAAACTGCTGCCATTCTAGTGTTTGCTTGATTCAAGATTTCAGAGATCAGCCACATTTCCAGCATAGCACATAGTTCCTCTCTCAAGTAATTATGCCAGCAAAACTTTGTATCTCCATTCAAGTGTGCTTGTGGCATGACCACTTGAAGCCAAATGGATCCCACCACTCAGAATTAAATTTAACAAATCAACACATAGAACTATAAAGAACAAATCATAAGCACTCCAAGCATAAAAATAAGTAATACACAGGATAAATAACTACTTAATTTACAGTTCTTTAAAGTAGGGGATGCTAATTATGGCAGGAAATAATTATTTCCAATCATCTGAACGACATTGCTCTCATTTTTAACATTACCTCTATTCCTGTACTTCATTATAATACTGTGCTACTGGTGGACATCACAGGGTGTTTTCCCTATACAAATACAGTGCTTTCTGACCAGGGAGTGATTCAGAAACAAGCTTTTACACCAGTTGCACTTGATGGCAGTGGATCCACAGTCCATTAGTATTAGAAATAAAGTTTACCTTATCCATTAGACTATTTTGTGACCCCGCTGTTATGGTCTGTAAGGAAGGGCTTTTCACTTCAGGCATGGAAGTAGCTGAGGAGAATCCAGCTGCCAAAGGGGCAGAGGAGAGTTCCACTGGAAATTCCTCTCTTGGTGCCTGGCTAGTGATCGTACGTGTCTTATTGAATGATTGTGACCTTTTGACTGCAGATGAGACAGCAAGAGCAAAAGGGGATGGTCTTGAACTCGAGTATGGCTTTGGAACTGCAAAAGTTCTCAGAGTTCTTAGATTCAATGGTGCTGGAGGACAGGACGGAAAACTTAAAAGCTTATTGCTTTTAACAGGAGAAGTGGAAGATTCAATGTTTTTTCCATCATCAACTTTTTCTTGATCTGCTGGAGGAGAGGGAATACTTGTTTTTTGTAAAGCCACTGAAGTCAAATCAGGTGATGAGATTTTTTTACCCATCTCTGTATTCTTAACTTCATTTTGAATTGAATTAGGAGCACACACTGTACTTCTGGCAACTGCAGATGTCACATAGTGACCTGAAGCTCTTCGTTGCATCTGCAGATAAAAAGAACTAGGCTTTGTTGTAGGACTTAACGGACTTAATGCATTTGACTTGTCCTGAGTCTCAGAAGAAGCACTTGTATTATCCAAGCTTAGCATCAGTGGGACACGCTGCTTGAAAGACTCTCTTTCCATCTGGTTGCTCTCAGTAGTAGCCTCAGCTCCAGAAGTCACAGTATGTTCAGAAATGCTGTTCACTCTCTGCAGCAGATCGTTTGCTGCTGCAGCTTCATTTTGTGAACCAACCTGTGAAGGACCCACACTTTTTGACAGATGAGGAATTTCAGTTTGCACCATGAATTCTTTGGGGTCTTCCAAAGTAGATATCTCTTGATCCTTATGATCTAATGGAATTTCTGATTCCCAGCTCTTCATTATTTCTAAGAATTTTGGAGGCACTATTTTATAAGTAGTCATCCCAATTTTTGGTATGTAATCCCTTGTAATTTCATTAGCAGGTTTGGGTTTAGGTTTGGTGTCCTGTCTATAAAAAGGGTGACCTTTTACAGGAGAGTCATCTGGAGTTTCTGCAGCTGTTTCTGGTGAAGCAAAGTTATTGCCATTCATACAGATGTGACTCTGGTCTTTTATTGGAATTACTCTTTCATGAGTAACTTCTTGTGTCTCAAGATTTTGTTCTGTTGAAGTATCTTCACTCTCTTGATGCATTCCATGCATCACTTGAAGAAGGGGGTTGTTCTTATCTCTGTTGTGTTGAGGGACCAGTTCTCTAAATGTGGATGATTCAACATTCTGAAGAACAGTAATTTCCTTCTGCATAGCCCTTCCCAAATTGCTATCCAAAGTCTGAATTCCAACATCCTGAGTTTTTACTGTGTCCAAGCTGGTTTGATTTGTTTTGTCATCTTGCTTTTCTGAAATCAGTTGAGGATAATTTCTATGACTTACAGAGATGTCATTTTTACATGCCTGGCAGTTTGATAGTCTGTCAACTTCAAGCTTGTTATTTTCTCTAAAATCTACTGTTTTAATTTCGGCTGTCTGAAGTTTTTTCTCTTCTGTTGTTGGAAGGAGTTTTGTATCACTGTGATCTTTAAGTTAAAGAAAGATTCCAAAATTAATACCAATGCCAAATGCTGAAGAAGATTCAGTCTCATTACATCCAAAGTATTTAATAACAATGACTGGCTTCTCACTGATGCTAATATTTTCCTTAACACTTTTAAAGGCTATTTAAAGATACAAATATATTTGACTAATATTGCCAAATAGTTGTACTCTAACTCAGGTATTCTTCCTTGATAAACAGGTTACAGATGCCATGCACTGACGTAATAGAAAAAACTATTCTCAAACAATTTTAGAAGTGCTAATGAATCTCAGTTCATTATATAGGCGTCAGTGACTCAAGAGCTCAAGGACTATTCAATATCAAGTTACATGCAGTTTTTATTTAGTTCCACACATTTGTGGCTTCTGTCCTTTAGTTTTAATGTTACAAATCTTATTTGCCAACTACACCTTATGTATTTGTACAAGGAAACAACTGAAAAACATATGCACAAGAGCAATTTGCCAAACCTATTTTTCCTACCCTTTAGTTGGTCTGATAATTCAATTTTCTATCCCTGGACTAAACATGTGATCATCTCCCAAACACATGACCATTCGAGTCAAATTGTTTTAAACACAATATTGGGAAAAATTAAATTCTTAAGGAATAATCATTTGGAGTGGTATTTTGTGGGGAAAAAACATCCTCATTTCATGTATGCTATAAAATGGCAGCTAAAATTTATACCACATGTAAACAGGACTTGTGTTGTTATGATTTATTAACAGAGGTGTACTGAGTATAAAAGACTATAGAAAGCCTAATATATAAATCTGAAAATCAGTGTCATGAAAAAGTAAAATAAATCAGTCAGGTCACTTAATCCACAGAAAAATTTATGAGCCATTAGATGCACAGGATGTCGTCATTTTGTTTCACATCAGTGTGTCACTTTCTTTTATTTGTGCTTAAAAATATTTGCATTTTCATGCAGAAAACTCACCCTTATTTCATAAGCAAAGAACAACTGATGGCTTCTTCTTCCCCACTGGGGTGTGGCAGCCATGTCACCCCACATGGCAGGATTACCTTTGTGTTCAGCCTTCCCCCCTCCTCAGCACTGTCCCACCCAACCATCCTACAACAGCACAAAGCAGCTTTGACTACTGCTAAAACAAAAGTATATTAAAAACAAACCCCCAAAAAACCAAAATTGCAGCCAATTCTTGCCACCTCATCTCAAAGAAAATACACTAGAGCTAGAGAAAGTGTAAAGAAAATATTCTCACTATAACAATTAAAGAATTGACTGTACAGCCATTTCTTCAAAGGAATAGAAAAGTTCAAACTTCAAGTATTAACAAGTGGGAACTACTCACCATCAATTTTATTTTGATCTAAAATTTTAAGCTTCCCGTCTGTTTGAAATACAGCATCCTCACTGCTTATCTTAGTCTGTAGTCCTCTGCAAAGCACAACAGTACATTAAATATGCTGGTATCATTCATTTCAGTAAACACATGGAACGATGCAAGAGAACTGGCAATATTCTCCAAACACAGATGGACAAAACAGAACCGCTCTGCCAAACACTGGAATACTCAACAGAATAGATTTTTTTTAAAAAAAACAAGAGGAAACGCTGCCATGATATTTTACCAAAATGACATGCAGCTCCACTTGCTTCTGTGTAAGCAGATGATCCATCTTCCCTGCTCTTCTCCCCTTCCTTTTGTTTACATGTGCAGTTTGAACAAGCCACTTTCGAATAACAACTCCATTCCAGTGAAGCCACAATGGTTTTTCATTCATAGAGTGTTCTGACACCCCCCATCTAAAATGTGTCCCTGCCTTTGTCCCACCACGATACACAGGAAGCTGCATGAGACACTGACTGTGTGTGAACACATGAACTGAGCAGTACAGACTTCGCAAAATAGTCCCTTTCAAGAAATACCTTGAGAACAGCAAAGAAACATACACAACATGTTACTTGCATACTAAACATCTTGCAAATACATACAATATCTATTTCCCTCATTTCATGGGGGACAAGAGAACTGCAAAAATGCTGAATAAAAAAACCTCATATTTTTGGTGGTGGAGGGGCAATATTAAATCCTTGACTTCAAAAGGTAAATGAAAAAGGCAAAAATACTTAAAGTTTCTTTATAGAAAGTTATTCAAACTTCAAACTTTGTTCAAGATATTTTTATTTTATATAGTTAGAAATACTGGGATTATGAAGATTCCAATTAATTTGCCACATCAAATGTATTAGTTGTCAGAACCAGTGCCTTGAGCTGACACATCTGCTTTGAATCATTTAAAATGATACATTTCTCAATAACCATCCATGCTCATGTTGCCTCTATACTCCCAAACATACTGTAAGTGTCCAATAAACCACTGAACAGGAGCATATGCTCTCAGAATTATTGTTGGAAGAAAGTTAAAGCTCAGTCCTGCACTCTATACTCTCGCTTAGCTGCATTCCTTTTAACACAGCTGAGGGAGTGAGTTAAAACTATTAACAACAGGCCGAATCAGATTTTTAATAGGAATTCAAAAAAAATTCAATCAAAACCCACCAAACCCAAAAGCCGCAAAACACCACAGAGTATCATTATAGAAATTAGTGGCTTTGACTGGAATACTTCGCATATATCCCTGGTTTGATTAAAAAAGAAAACACTTCTCAAAATAACTGGATCTTATATATAAGATCCAAATTATCTAAAGTTTTCCAGACATATGATGTCAGAGAAACCTTACTTCTCATTTTGGAATCCCCATGATATTTCAGGAAGCAATTGCCAAACTCTAAAGCCAGAGTGCAGTGCATTCTAGCTGATTCTCACCAGGATTATAAAACATGAAAGGTTACTACCAATTCACAGGGCAGAAGGAACAGAAACATCCCCTGGACAATTAGGCCAACTGGCCTGATAACACAGGCCTGATAATTTGCAAATTTAAGACAATTTATTAGATTCCCAAAGAGGAAAAACACCCAAGCAACTGGGACAATATTTGCCAGGACAGAGTATCAAAGATTTTTTCAAAGCCACATTTGGCCTTGGACTGACAAAAACGTCCCTTCAAATACAAGTTAAGCCTCTCTTTACTACCTTGAAAGTTCTTGGCTACTAGGGCAGTCACACATTTTGGCTTCAGTACAATAATCGAAATAGTTCTTTCAATTTAATTTGGGAACAGTAGCCAGCTTAGTTGCTCCAGGGAACAGAGAAATAGTGAGTTACATTAACACAATGGGACTTCTCTGGACAATCAACATTTATTTCAAGCAGGCACTAACTTGTGTTGGAAACCTGCTGAGTCAGGTAGTTTAACAAACATGCTGAAGGGCAAAGGTACAGCATCACCAGAAGGGAAAAAGAGCGGTTAAGGAAACTAATGTGTTTATTCTTTAAAAAAGCTGAATTAACTTGTTTTCCTGAGAGCAAATGGATTGAGACAGGTCAAGACCACACATAAGGAGAAGAAAAAATAAAAATTAAAGCCAAAACAAATATGCAAAGCAATAAGAATCATGCCCAAAAAAACCAGAAATGGCTGATGTATCCATTTTTCCCCATCTGTAAGAATGAATTTGTATATTTTTATTTAACTAATCAATCAAAATTTTTTTGCAGCATGCTGCTCTAGTAAATACACCGGGCATTTCAGAGCTGGGTTCAGCTTTTCTGGGCTCCAGCTGTTTGAATAGTAAGGAAAGAGAAGATTAAACAGAATAGACTGCAGAACACTTCATTGTCATTTCTGCTGAAAAGCTTCATGAATTACTGTGCACAGAAGAGTGCTACAATGAAAGCTAAGCATATTAAAGCTCATTCCTCTCTCACAATTCTCTATTCTGTGCTTCACAATGAAACAGCACTCTGCATTTTATTTGCCTCCCCCATTGTCTCCCCAATGCTCCTTTCTTTGTCACAAAACGTACTTACTTGCCATCTGTGCTCATATTTTCTTGTTTTTCTTCCTTGAAGCTTTGCGAGCTATCTACGGAAACACTGCCAGGAACAGGAGCCGATGAAGCAGGATCGTTCTTGTCATTTTCCAGTGGTACCTCAGCAGAGCTGAAGGCTGCAGTTACCTCTCCTGTCCTGGGAGAGGTATTGGTACTTTCACTGTCCTCTCCCTGTTGCACACCTATCTCTTCCCTTTCATCAATTTCTTCCAGGTTGTATTCTGAGCTCCTTGCATCTATGCTCACAAAAGAAAGCAAAAGAAAGTAAAGAATACCCCCAAAACCAACAAAATCCAAACCAACCCACAGCTCTCAATGCAGGCTATAGATAAAAAGGGACTGTTGAAGGCAGCTTAAGTAGTTTGAAGAAGGAAAACTGACTTTTTTTCATAATTCAGGTAAATTAAAAACAATAATTAAAAAAAAGAGATCCATCCAGACTTCACAGAATTCTCTGGTTCTTTTCAATTCTCTCTTCTGACACAAGAATATGCTCATGATCATGCTACTGTCCATCTGGTTCCATATCTGTACCTACTGTAAAACATTCTCCATGTTTAACTCAAGTACTGGATTAAGATTGTTAAATATATTTTGATCTATCTCATAACCCCAAATTTGACGGAGGCAGATAGTTTCTTTTACCCAGACTTGTTGTATTTCCATTAGCTCTCCAGTGAGTTTTAAAATACACAGTTCCCCTGTATCAATGCAGGAATGTTAAATAACTAAAGAGCAACCCAAATATCCATTTTGTCCGTGGTTTGAACAAGTTTCATCACCATTATCAAAAATTTCCCATAACCATCCTAAGTGTATTAAAGTGTCTTGTGCAGTGCCTCATGTTACAGTAGAAAAATAAAGTTCACAGGAAAGTGCTAATCCATAAAAGTACTGACATTTGCAGCCAGAGCATAGTTAAACTAAAAGGTTGAGTTGCTAGATTAGGACACAAATAAATCAGTGTACTTGAGTTGAACTAATAAATACACCTGACATGGGTACTCCCATCAGCTTTGGGTGCACTGATACCTACTAGGAACAAGCCTTGCACTTGGACAATTAGGTTGCAGTCAAAGTAGTATCAGTAAATTTCCAAGAGTAAAAGTCAACAAAGTCAACAAAGAAAGCAAAAGTAAGAAATACTGGAAAGTCACAGATCCCAGAGCACAAAAAAAAAAATCTTAGGCTGACTTTTTTTTTAGCAGCTGGTATCCTACAATGCTTCCAGTACTTCTAGAGAAGTACACTGTTAGAGAAAAGTAATAAGAGAATGTATGTATTGGAGAAAGGCTCAGTACAGAACAGAAACTTTGATGTTTACAGTAGGGATCATTTTAGTGATGGCAGTATCATTTCATGTGGGAGAAGTTAAATATGTATGTCAAAATGCATAAACAAAGCAAATGTGAGCAAACATTAAACTGGCTAAGACTATCCCACAGCCCATAACTGGCTCTCGAGAACATTGCCTCCTTCACTTGTGAGGCCTGTTATGCCATGGGTCTGAGCCATTACCAGCTACAGGAACAAAGACATTTTCGGTCTAAATACTTTATGGAAACCTGAATTATACAACAGAGAATAGCCAGGACTTCTGACAAGAAAACTGGAAGCATTCTGGAGCTGCTATGGCTTTGTGCCCAGGCGCTGCTGTCATTTCTCTGCTGCTTTTCCTCTGGAAAGGAGTGTAACAAAGGCCGAGTTGTATCTATACTCCTGGGATGGAAACTCAGCTTGGGTTGGTAGGAGACATTCCTGACATTCCTGCTATGTGAAAGTCTGTTCTTTGCTGTGCTAGAAACACTTCCAAGCATTGGGGTGGACTAACCTGACCTACAAATGGATAATACCAAACCAAAACAGCCCTCACACTTCTTCAAAAATGCTCTACCTCATTTGTCAGCATAAGATCAGCCTTGCTTGCTAGTGGGTTTTTGTCTGTTACTGGGGGTCTCATTGCAGACCTGGGCCATCACTGCTGCAGCAGAATAAAGTCCGAATACATCTGAACACAACATTTAACAAGCACTTACATCATGCAGTTAACTCCCTAGGGGAGCAGTTCAGATTCTGATTTGTTTCCAAACCCTCAGTCTATATCTTTTACATGCAACATATTGCTAGGAAGAACTTACAGCAACACTGGCTATATACTGTTGCCTTATTGCTTATACACCCTATCCATAGTTCCATATGTAATATAAATTGCATTTCTGCCTGCATATAATTTATTCTCTCAGAACATTAGTCACTGGGTTTTAAATAGCCCTAAACCAACATTGTTAGAGTCTACAGCGTGTCACTGTGAAGACAGATATAGGTATATAGATATATGTATACACACACCTGATGACTACACACCAACTGCAAGTCTCCTTTGAGCAGTAAGAATTCCCATTGCCCAGCAGAGAATAGGCTGGTGCTGCTCTGTGAGCTCTTATGCTTGTAAGCACCAGAGCCAGAAAAGCCTGACTACATCATGCAAATCTGCTCTTGACTCTACAGCCCTTAACAAGGTGCTTAAGAAATACCATAACCAAAAGCATTATATGAAGGGATACGTTTGATGGAAAGTTTTGTAAAAATCTCTAATTTCAGAATTTGTTTTGAACACTGTTTTACCCTCTTCCCTAGAAAAACAAAGACTAAGCTTTAATTGAATTTTGGGAAGGTGAACAATAATCATAACTGATAAAGTGAATTGTTGTTTATAATCCCAAATGTTCACATTAATTCTTTGTCAATGCTTATTCTAGTAGATGTGTGCGTTCAAACTACTTTTGTCAAAGAACTTTTGTTTTTGCACCATGGGAAAACTGTCATTTCACAAGAGAAATGTTGCCTATTCCATACTATATAGCTCCACTTAATAAGTAGTGCATAGCTAACAGACACCAATTTGAACATTTACAGTGGTGAATTTTAGGGCAAAAGGTAACACCATATTTGCAGCTTAGGTTTTTTTGCTTATTTGCTGAAGTAGCACCGCATAACAGAACTACTAGGGAATGCCAGTCACAGCAGGACAAAAACTCACAATGCTTCCCAGATGCCTGACAATCAAAGCAGTATTAATCCAAATGGAAGGAACTCCTGGGTTTTTGTAAAGTCAAAGTTATCTCCAACTTTGCAATTAAAGAGATACTGAACTATTTTATCCATTTAAAACAATTCCCAAACGTGGATAATTTTCAGACTAGGAATAGGACAAGTGTACTGCACCTGATTTTGCTGCAGATTAATATTGGTTCTCACAGCACACAGGGCTTTGCTAAAAGGACCCTTTATACACAGGCCTCACGGCAGTTTCAGAGATGCCACCAGAGAGCAGCAGTGTCCCATGAGAAAAAAAAGAGGCAATGAAGCTGTGCTATGTGGCTTGTATGTACATTTAAAAAAACTGCACTACTTTAAGTCTTCAGTAAAGGACACTGCATGAAGACACAAGGAGAACTAGAGACTGAAGATTGTCACTAACTGCAGAGGTAAATCCAAGGGCTCGATATAGACTGCCCTAAGACCAGTGAAGATGTTTACCTTTTTCTACTTCTTTCCATTACAGCTTAAATTAAAATATTTAATTACAGAACTCAAATGCCTCAATCAGAAGTTTCTAAATCTATGGAAAAACAAACAAGCCATTTCTTTGAAGTTCAGGGTTGTTCATCTACACAGCACTTGGACATTACAATGATGGGAAAGGCAAAAATTCTAGCACAGATCAACAATCTTAAGATAAAAACAAGTACAAGAAAACAAAAAAACTTCATTTAAAAAACCAGTATGATAACCTCGCTTATCTTAGATCCAGTGCATGTAGATAGACAGTTTTCAACACACAAAATTCAGTACTAATAAGCAAGCCACTCACTCAGAACTGATTATTCTCTTTCATCTGCTACAACAGCTAGGACAAGGAAAGGTTACAACTTCGTTAGATCTTCAACCTCAGACTCCACAGTATAGGTTTATACTCCCATTTATTACATTACATGTATTGTTTCTATTTAATGTCTTTTCCAATAATGTACATAAATTTCCCTACATGCAAACCAAGCCCAAGTTTACTGATTTTTTATTTTTCCTCCTTTGCCAGAGACCTAGCATCCTAGCAGATGAGTTTTTCAACTCTTGTGGTACATTTGTGTTTTACCACTCCAACCAATTTGACTGGCATCCTGAATAAAACAGCTGGAAAACTACTTAAAAATTCCTGTCAACTAGCACAGTAACTGTTTAGCCTCATATAATGACAGTGGCACTCCCCAGGCTTAGCATTTTTATACTTCATTCTTATGAAATGCATTGAAGAGTGATTTTTTCAGACTGCACTGATTATTCTAAAAGCTTTTGCAAATTTTAAAAGGCTTCTAGATGTTGTATCTTGTAACTGAACCCTACTGTCTGGTGCTTACAAACAACAGTACTTCACAGTACAAACTGCATAAATCAAAAAAAGCATTATGTTCAGCAGCTAAATAATTGTATTTCAAACAGCTATACTTTCATATATCACATTTTTCCCATAACACCCAACAAATAATTTAATGTATAAACAACTATTTATGCATTCAGTTTAAGATTTACAACTTATGTTTTCAAGGCTGTTCAGATGCCAACCAACAGGCAGGCACAGATTTGCTCCTGCCCCTATGTTATGCAGGTCAAGGGCAGCACAAGGCAGGGTTCTAAAAACAACACTGGGCTTCAGCTTTTGAAAAGCTTGTTATGAGGTACAAGAAAAATCACAGAAATTCTGGACAGTTCTTCACTATAACTTGTGAGGAAGGAGGGAAAACAGGGATAACGCTTAGTTTATTAAATGTAAAGCACAGATACCAGTACAAAACATATCGTATTTGTTTCTGTAGACAATAAAGGTAAAATAGCTTTATTTTAGAAAGCCATATTTTTACTTCAAAGGAAAACTTAATTGATCTGAAGCATTAAAATTAGTTCTATGCTTATGATACATCTATAGTATAGTAATTTATTCCTATGAATTATCATAGCTTGCTATGAAGTAGATTTTATCAACACTTTTGTAAAAAGAACCAACCTGTTTCAGGCTGCATTTCAGAGGCTCCTCCTTCCGCTTTAGTGGAGGCTGATTCTGTTGACTCTGTTACTGCAAAAAGTGAAGCAACAACCTTTACCACCTCACAATCTCTGCACCAACAAAAGTTCTAGATAAAATGTTTTATTGTGGTCATACAGACTAGTGGTTTCTTCAAGAAATTCCACTGAAGCAACTAGTGCTCACTGTCACATTTTCCAGATATTTAAATCTCAACTCTTAGGTATTTTTGAACCAGAAAACCGAATTTTTGATCAAACAGAAGAATTACAAAAAAACAATATTGAACTTTCTCCAAGATTCTTCTAGTCAGTCTATTTGCTATCATACTCTCTCTGATCCAGAAAAGCTAATCTTTTCTCCCCACCCGAAGCAGTCCACCTGAGTAACACAAACACAATTCTATACTGAACCTAACTATAATTAATTTGGTATTGTTTTTTCTGATCTGCATGCTCTAAATACCTCTCTTTCTCACACTTGTGGGAAAATAACAGAAGATTGGTGAGGAGGATTGTAAACACACTCAAGTGACTTGCAGTAGGGGTGCAAAACCCCACATATATGATATTAATTGCTGTTTTATCTTGTGTGTTTGACAAGTGGAACACCTGTGTTCAGATAACACCGGCCTGTGACAGACTTACAAGGCATCTTTTGGAACATGCTGGAGATCCCTGCCCTGCTGTGGGAAAGATCAAAGCACTGTGGTAAATACACCTGTGTGAATCCCTGACACAGAGGAAAGGCAGCAGGTTTGGCAATCCTCTGGCATGGACCGAGCTCTGCGGTGCTGGCGTTCCCACTCGGGTGCCTCTGCCCGGCTGCTGCTTCGAGGCTTCCCCAGTTGGTGAGGTAACGAAAATAAACGTACTCTTTGCATCTGCAGTTTTGTGGTTGCTCACTTGAGGTTCTTATCTCATAAGGTGGCGTTACTTTAATGTTTAGCCAGCTATACTTTCAGTTGCCTTCCAATTAAACAGCATAAAAAGATTACCAGGCTCATTACTGCTTTCACTTTGATCTTCTGGTGCTCTAGAGGGTGGTGAGGGCGCCTTGCGCTTCATCCTGCGCAGAGAGGAGTTCACGGAAGCAGCGTCACTGAGTGGCAGGGAACCTTTCCGTACTAACCCCAGAGGGGCCTGAGAAGGGAGACAGGGCAGGAAGATTATTAGCAATCAGTGAAAAACAACAAAAAAACTCTAGTAATTATTCTCCAAAATTATTTATAATATACATTTGGGAAAGAGAGAATGTATTACCAAACGTATTGTGGTTTTCATCTTAATTCCTCCAAGGAGTTGTTTTTTTAAAAAAGGATTTTCTCAAGTAATTGAATATATTCACAGAGGTGCAACATAGAGCAGTAAAAGAAAATCAGTTGTTACATATACTGTAGAAGAAATTTGAATTCTTTTATGCCCAAAGGCTATTCTACAAACCCAAAATAATTCTTTTCTAAAAGTAGCTAAACTCCTTGTGGAAAGAAGTTTCAACTACACCCCACCATAATGACATAACACAATGTTTCCTTCTCCATTCCTTTAACAGGAGCCCTAATTGGCCTATATACATAATTACTATAAATTTCTTTCCCTCCTTGAAATACCTGGACTTTCATAGAAATTTTTGGATTGCCTGATTTCAATACGTATCAAGCACAACTGTCTTATAATAAAGTTAAATATTAATAAGTTGAAAAATAAAGAAATTATAGTACCTACTGATGTTACAGCATAGTAATGTCCTCATTATTGTAGCAAAAATAAAACTTAATTCACAAATAATCAAAACAATTAAGAAATGGATAAGGGATACCTGCTGAAGACCTCATTTTTATGATATAGCAGCCCAATTGCATTTCAAGTTGTTTTAGAAACACATTGTCTGTCTCAGAAAGACAGTGGTTGTAAATTTGCCTGCTATTATTAACTATGGTTTGCCTTATGCTGAAGAAAATTATATCCACATCTACTAGAAAGACAGCATTCAGGATCCCAGCAATAAAGGAATGCATTTTGGAACTAGACACAGCTGCCTGTTTCTGTAGTAATTCTGATTCCTATCACTTGTCTTCTCAACAATATAATAAAATCCTGCAGTGACATTCATTTCTGGCTAGAAGGATCCACACAACAGCTGGGTGTGGGGTCATCTTCAGAGAACTTCTCTGTGCTTCAATTAACCAGCCCACTTCACAAAGCACAATATCAAGGAACAGAGAAGGCATAAAGACACCTACATACTCTTGTTTCACTGACAATCCTTTCAGAAACATCAGACAATAGAATTGTTGACCGTGTCAATTTCCATGGGAAAAGATGCTTATTATTTAGAAAGCTACCACTGAATAAATATCCAAAGATTCCACAGTAAGTGGGATATTAAAGACCAAAAGCCAGAGTATTTGGTTGTACACAATCAAATCTATAAAGAAAATTACAACAGAAAAGATACTAGCACAAGGTGTCCGTCCGGCACTGTTTGGCAGCTCCTGTGAGATCGCAGTACAATACCTGAATGAATGAACAGGGCTATGAATGAAAAACTACCCTCTGAGCCACCCTGGGTACCCTCAGTCATCTGCTTTGTCCCGCCCTGATATCAGGTATGACAGATCCACAGATACTGCACTGTAAGGAGCACCACTGTCCAAAAAATGTTCACACAATTCTACCCATAACTCTAATGCCAAAGCAAGCAACTCAAACCTTTTACAGCAAAGCAAGAGTCAGGGTTTAAGAGAGAAAGCACAAAGCACAAGGTGAAATATTCTTTTAAGAACACCAGAGGATAGGAACACATCACTCATAATTAAAAATACTTCCATGCTTGAGTAGTTTTTAAACAAGTCAGTTTCTAGATTAAAATGTCACATAACAAAAATCACTTTACACTTTTATAATTTCTTATTCACAGTTCCAAAATACTTCTTAAGAAGTAAAAATAATTAATAGTATTCAGCCTTTGAATTTATTCAGGAGGGGATATAAAATACAATGTTATTTCCCCAAATGAGGCTTTTTTTTGTTGCTGACGTATTTCCTCCTTGCAGTTGGGCAGTTGTGTTTGTCTCCTGTCTGGCAGCTGTGCTCAGGCTCTGCTCAAAGCTGCATTTCCCTGCTGCAAGGTCTGCAACTCTCCTGCTTCACACAGGTTCCCTCAGTGACTCGGCTGGCACCGTGCTCTGCACACACTCGCTCAGCTGAATAGATGTCACCAGAGTTCCCTTCTGCACACAACAAGTGTGTGTGTAGGGGGGGAATAATGTTCTCAGCATAAGAGCACAAATGCTACTAGATTTTTATAAGCCTTTCTACTGCCCTTTGCATCCAAAGAAACAAACAATTTGCAAAGAGAGATTTCAAGAAAGTACTAAATGTTCCAGTTAAGGTTCAAGTGTTGAACAGATTTTCTCAGGAATTATTCAACATATGAATATTAAGAGCTTTCAAATCCTAACAAAGGCTGTAATGTGAAAATAGTACTTTACACAGATGGGAAAAAATTAAAATAATGTTATTAAGACATATCTGACAAAGCTTTGGAATGTACATCTGGGTGTTCATGTGCCATACCAACTGCCTATGATAACCAGTGCTTTATCAGTCACATTTAAATTAAAATTCTTGTTAGGATCACTAAAGTAATTAACTGCGTTTATGCAGAAACACCAGTGAACTCTGTCATAACTTCCAGAACATATGCAGGAGTTCTACTTTTAACACTATATATCTTCCTCATCCTCCAACTAGCAAGGGTGGATATGAAAACTTTTTAGTCTCAAATTTGGCACCAAATCCCACCCAAAGCAAACACTAATAGATGCCAGAGCTTCCCAAGTTCCAGCCTCTGTAAGCAGTGGCAGACATAGTGCCTTGCCCTTCTTATCACTTCAAAAAAGCAAATAAACGTAATTAAGGTACAGTAATTTTGCAGCTGCAATGGAAACAAAAAACCAAAAAGCATTTGGGAAAGACTATAGTGGTAGTGGAACATTTCAGTGTGCTGGAAAGCCTACCTCACACCAAAGGTCACTAGACAGACATTTTCATATTACCGCATCCTAACTCTTTTGCTCCATACATATCTAAGTTTAACAGAGATATACAGGTGACTGTGTCATGTAGGGATAGCAAAGCACATTGCTAGTATTTCTTTCCTCCCTTCGTGTATGCAGACAAATGTACGTCCAAGGAGTAACAGAAAAAAAGTATGTATTTGCTCCTGCAATGACTCATGCACTCAATTTCTATTACATGACTTAAGCCTCCCAAAATACTTAAACTTATCCTAAGTACTACAAAGGAAGTAATGTACCTCTGATCTGCTGGAAAGAAAAGACATACAGAATACATTTGGAGAAACTCAGCTGGTGATATTCTGTCCGAACAACCGATATGACTATTTTCTCCTAAGATTTATCTTGCTGGTACAGAAGCAAATAAAATAAAGGAGTAAAGTTATACATTCGATATACTGAAAAGTGGATGCATGCAACTTTCACCACCAATTCTGAAACATCTCAGAATGATATGAGATTATCTTCATGCAAATTTCAAGTAGTCCTGAGCACTCTCTTCTCCCAGGTAACCCTGACTCCACCCAAAATCTCCCTGCTGTCCATAGTGCTCAATGCATCATTGTCCAATTTCTCCTTTAAAGGCCTGACCATCAAGTTGCAAGTAAGCAAGACTGGTGTAATTCCATCAGCAAGGAACTCACCCCTCACAGAAATCCTGCCCTGTGACAGTGGCTAAAAAATCTTCTCAGAAGTACTTAATGGTTTAGTTGCTTCCCACCCTTCCCCCATTCTCCCATCTTCTTCTTCTCTGTCTTTTTTAAGTGGTAGCCTGGAGATTTGAGATTTCTTCAGAAGTTAGGGTTGTGTAAATAACAGCAATTTGTATCTCTACAGTTGAGAAGATCTATCCATTATTTTAAACTGTAAATGTTTTGACTAAAAATCTTCACTTAATTGTTCCTACCCAAGCACAGTTTACGCATACTCCACGCATACTCCTATACAGTAACTGTAAACAGTGTAAGGAGAGAAACATTATTGGGATAAAATGCAGATGTATCAGTCTAGCTTTTATAGATGAAGGAGTAGGAAGAAAATCAGCCATGGCATTTTGAGCATAATCAAATGCTTTTCTTTTAAAGAAGTGTTATTACTAGAAAATTGCAACCACTTTTATGGAAACTGTGAAGATACACACACACTAACTTATACAACAACACTTTGCAAAAACCCTTGAGAGTCCTCTCTACTTGCAAGTGTATCTAAACTTGCTAATTCTAACATACTTCTGGTAAGAGTCATCTTGCCCAGAATTAGAACTGACAAGTAAGTGAGGGATTTCAATATTAGAGACTAATATGCTCATTTCCCACCTGATTTAACATAGAGATTTCCTGGACAAACATTAACCATTTAAGCTTACTAGGCATCTTCCAAGTCTCATATAGAAGAAAAAGCAAACCATGCTATGTAATAACTTGTAAAAGTACCCTGACATCCACTGTACTATTTTCTCCCCTAAAAATAGGACTGTGTCCCTAAAAACTAATTCTATAATCACCTTGAAATGGAGGCAAAAATATTCCAACCTTCATATCATAATGTAACTACTCACACAAAGAGAAAGCCGTTTTTATAATGGAAAAGTAGCAGAGAAGCTGTAGGAGGTAAACATTAAAACCCTTTTTCATACTGTGAGAAAGTGGACTACAGTATGTTGAGAATTTGAAGACAACAGTGAGAACTCTGGTCCCTTAAAGTTGGCTCATTTCACTGTTGTCTGATTTTACTACTTTGACACGTTTCTCTCAAAACCAGGCAGACAGTTTATCCAGACAAAACTGATATTTCACTTTGTCTTCCTTGCGGATGTTACAAAAGAGATTTGCCCATAATAGGGCCCATGCAGAAGGTCATCCTGGTCCATAGAAGAAATAAAGTGTGTATCCAGTCAGCCAAGTAAACTAAAGGGCAGGCTACAAAACTTAGGCATTCTTAAAAGCAGTATGATTTGCAATGAAATGGTTCTTGTAAAGCAAAAGGTGATAAAAAGTAACCTTTATGAAAAAAAAGTGTATCTTCACTTTTGTAAATTAACTTCATTGGACACTGAAGTTACAGTGAAATTCCCAGACATACTAAATAGCCCAGTGAACACACCAATCAGCCTGATGAGCAGCCTGAGAGAGACTAAGTCCTACCAGCAGGACACACATTTTCAACAGCAAAGAATATGATAGACCAAATTCTTGTATTGTTTACAATGAAATAATTGTGATCTAGTGTGTCCATCGTACTGGCCTCATTACTGAGAGCTGACCTGGATTAAGTGAAACCTTTTGAGATCATTTGGTCCAACCTTCTGTTGAAAACAATTTCTTACACTTTATTACTTGGTTATTGCTAGAGCCTGTCAAGGAACATCTCAAACATTTCCAGCAAAGAAGCTTCTACCACTTCTCATGAGTGACCTATTCCAACATTCAGTTCTCACAGTGCTGAGTTTTGTTCTTCAGTCTGAATGGAATTTCCTCTGGAGAAGCTAATGCCCATTGGTTCTCATCCTGTCACCATGCACCCTTGTGAAGAATATACCTCTGATTTCACTTTAACACCATCCAGGTATCAGAAGAACGTGATTAGATACTATCTGAGCCTTCTTTCCACTGAAACATTTATTTTCTCCAAACCTTTAAACATCATTGTGGCCTGTTTTCAATCTCTGTCTTGAACTACAGGAAACAAATCTGGACACAGCAATGCAGGTGTAGCATAAAATTATTGAGTACACTGGATTCAAGGTGGATGACATGACCAGACCCCAGCCTGTACTGGTGCTTGGGATTACTTCACTCCAGATTGAGAAATTCACATGCATCTCTTTTAAATCTCATTCAGCCTGTCACTGCCTCCCTGAGTGGTGGCTGGAGTATCTGCCTCTCTGCCCATTTTGGTGTCGACTTCAAGTTTGCTGAAGGTGGATTCAGTTCCATGATGTAGATTTTTTATGAAGATATTTAACAATATTGGCCATAGTACCAACTTCTTGGGAACTCCGCATTACAACCAGTCTGACTTGGAGCCATTACCCCCACTGTTTGAACTTCAGCCACTTTTTGTCCTATCTTGTGTTTTGTCTGTCCAGTTTGTATCATACTTTTTCAACAAAAAAAAATTTGAGGTAGACTGTGATTAACACCTTGCTAAAATAAAAGGTAGATGACCTCATCCTTTATCCTTGGATTTCTGCTTGCCACTAATTTATAAATTTCTTGCTCTTGACATCTTCTGCCACTTGGAGCACTAGCCTTGCTTTTGCATTCCTAAGAGCATCTCAGCATGTCCAAGAAGTATCTCTGTATTTCTGAGAATTGTTCTGCCCCCTTTTATTTCTGCACTTGAGTTCTCTCAGTAGCACATTTAAATGAGACTGTTTAAAAATATTTAACTGTTTGTTTTTATGCCTACTCCTATTCCCACTTAGGGGAATGGACCACTCTTGTGCTGTAGAAAGGCTGTCTCTTAAAATGTCTCAGTACCCTTTCAAGCAACAACTTTATTCTCCAAGGAAGTCTCTCACAGGATCCTTATTAGGAGTTCCCTGATCAAGTTGAGCAATATGTACTATGCCAAATTCATCCATCAGATGATATTTATTGGAAGGTAGATACCAAAAGACAAGATATTTCACTTGAATCAATAAAATTCAAAGGAAAGAGTAAATATTTGCCCACATTTAAGTCCCAAGTGCTGCATTTTCTGGTAATCACTGTGCAGTCAAATCCCAGTGAGACAGAAGTCACCTTAAAAACTGCGTATCAAAGGCCTCTAAGTTATAATTGAGTTGCATACAGCAGTACAATAGAAAATATACGCAAAAATATAACTTCATCTGGATGCCCTCTCTTTGTGAGCTATTCAACTTCAGTCAGATCACTTTAGATCAGAAAGAAATTCAGTACAAAATAATAAATCTGAGCAATTGTTTGGTGACAGCCAAACAGTCATACATTACTTTTAGACATAATAGGATATTAATCATTTAAAGCATGTTGACATTAATAAGCTATTTTTCAAAAAACTGAATTCAATTAAAAGACAAACATGGTGAAGTAAAAAGAAAAATCCTGATGTTCTTACTCTTCCCAAAGGTTTCTTTTACTAAAATTCAGAAAGAAACCTTTGTCTTCTTCAAATGATAAAGCTTTTCAGCAGGACACAATACACAAAGACAGAACTTCTGTTAAACAGTGCTCTCTTGTGGTTCTGTGCATCAGTGAAAGACTAAATCATTGTATAAAGATAAAGGTAATCACAGTCTGAAATTTCTTGTCTCCAAGTCTAACTCAAAATTAATCCCTCAGACTTGAATTTCATTTAGTTCAGCATGTAATTTTTCTAGCATATCAATAACTTCATATCGCAAGACCATCTTTAGATACTGTCTTCAAAGCAATGTATGAAATAAATTAAAATATATATATAACAAAAATTGTAACCTTGATCTTTAACTGGAATTCACAATTGATAATATGTCCAATATCAGGATAGCAGTTAATGCATCAATTCTCACAAATTCTATTGGCAGAATTTTTGCATGTCATGGGATATATATAGGTTACTCAAATATGTAGCCCACATCTTGTAGTTTCAATAAAATACAGTCCAATTTTTAAAATAAAAACCTTATTTTAACTTGCTGGGAACACAACAATGTTTAGATGGCTCCCCATGTCCACTTTTTTCTACAATATAGTGTAAAGAACAAACTACTCATTCTTCCATGTAACTAAAGCATTCAAAATTAACAGGAATATCCCAACCCTAATTACTAGTTATAATAAAGTGAGACCACATTGTTATATTTAAATATATAAAGTATTCATCCAAAAGAACAAAAAAGGTGCTTACAAGACCAATTTATATAAGAAGCTGGTTTTACCTTTTCAAAATACAGCAGCATCTTTGGTTATAAAGTTTAAAAAGAATGCATAATTCAATTTCTATGGTTATTTTCTAGGTACATTTTTTTAAAGCAGTTACTTCACTTTTATTTCCCATTTATTTCAAGCCTCATCATATATTAACAACAGGGTTATCAGGGTTACTATGTCTGAACTTATTAAGAGAAGTGAAGCAAATGTAACTAACCTGTTCATTCCTATCAAAGCTGTTGGATTTCACAATATCAGATTTAAGTCTGACTTGGGCTTGTGCAAGTTCCTGGGGAGCACTCTGAGAGTTCGGCATGGGTGGCAAAGGAGCTCTGCGTTTCTTTGGCATTTCAGCAGGCAGAGTGTTGGAGTCATACTGCTTGCTGACAGTGTTAGATCTCGTGATAAATGCTGGCCTTGGCTTGCTCATCAATGGAGTCGCTGGCGCACTGGCAGCCTTGAGGTGCAGGAAATAAAAAGAAATCCAAGTTGCATACATTTTCTTGAAAAGTATCAACAGTATTGACTGCTCAATCAGAATATGACTCTAGAAGATTTGCTTATACAGAGTTACACCTTACTTGTTCTCTTTTCTTCTTGTTTCGTTGAAAAAAGCTGAAAAATCCTTTGTTTTCTTTCTCCTTCAGAACATCTATGTTTTCAGATTGGTAGGAGCCTAAAATAGAAAACAATAGTCCTAGATGTTATTTCATGCAGAGATGATTTCTCCTGCATTCTTATTATTTCACTGTGTGATAAACCTCCTGCAATGATACACAAAACACATCATAAATCACCTCTATGAATAATTTTCCTAGGTGCTGCAAAATGAACAGTTTGCCTACCATCCATGTTCTTCCTCTCCTTCTCAGAACTCAGGACAGATGAGTTTCAGCTGCTCTTAATGCCCCCAGCACTTAGTTCAGCCCATCCCACTTGTCCTATGTTACGGTTCATATCACAAAGGTAGTAAAAGGGAAAAAGAGCATCAGACTTTTCAGGCCTCCATTCCTACCAGCTTAAATTTATGGCAAAGTGTGAAGTGGGACAAGTCAGGCCCCAGCCTGCAAGTGGTGTAACTATGGAGAAAGATCACCCAAACATTCAATCAGTGCACACAAAACTGCATGGCAGTCATAGTAAAGACAGTCAAATCCATTCTCTTTATCTTGCAGAATTTATCCTCCTTAAATTGCTTTATTCATGCAGAGGATTTGTAAATCTAATGATTGACTTTTTTAAAATTTTATTAGAATGAACTTCCTTGAAGAAATCCCATTGAATGCAGATATAATGAGCAACAGAAATCAGCAGGTCCAATACAAGTATCAATATAAACATGATCCTAAATTTAATAAATTGGTCTAGGGTAAAACTATACAAAAATACTTTCTATATAACTGGGTATATCCAATTCTGCACTATCATTTGCAATACGCATTTAAGATAGGACAGAGGTATTACTCATGTCACAGTTAAGCAGATGTTACAGTAGGAGTGGGTGCTAATGTCCCGTAAGTGCTACAGTTTCACCGCCTATTTCAGTAAATCGTACCTTGAAAAGATGGTAAATTTAAATCAACTGGTGAGGCGGCTACAGAAAGACAAAAAGAAAGACAGAAAATATGAATCTGAATCAAGGACATAGTAACAAGTTACAAACACAGAAAGCCAAGCTGGATCTTCAACATTAGGGGAAAATTAACTGGGTACTTTGCAGAAGCAAAAGGATGTGTATCTTTACTGCCTAATATTTAAGTTATTCAAGAACCTGAGCTTGAAAACATGCAACAGAGACTGCAACCGTGTACACTAGGAGGGAGGCTCCACTTATACTTCTGAAGCAAAGAGGAGTATCAGTGTGTAGAATAGTTTGCTCTGGTTTGGATGGTCAGGCAGTCCAAACTTGGAAAATAAGAGGAATGTAAACTTAAGATATAATGTTAATAAAATAAAATTGGGATTTAAATTCTATTAAGTGAAAGATACATCTCACCATTTACTTTCATAAAGATATTAGAAAACGCAGAGCTTTGAACCTGCCTGCAAAATTGAAATGCTGAGCTACTTCATATTAAGAGAACTGAAGAATAACTAAATTTCCTAGCAGGTCACTTCTGTGTAGAAAGCATATATGCCCTTGTATGCCCTCCTAAGGATTTTTGGCTGTTGATTCAAGTGAAACACACATCATATTGTGCAAAAAGCAGCTCTGCCAGTCTGTAGATGAAAGCAGTAAATAATCAGACAACAAACCAAATAATGCACTTGGGGCACATGTAGTCAAAGTAACATGTTTAGGCAAGTTAAAATATGTTGGTTTCCAGTGTGGAAGAGGAAGGTATTTAATTTTTGATTTCTCTATGGAAAAAGGACATACTGTCCAAATCTGTCATTCTGACCTTTAGCAAGTAAACAGAGAACTCTTGAAACTGTAACCTCCAAACAGTAAGGTTACCATATTTAGGTAGAAAGAGGGGCAAAGATAAAAAAAAAAACCCAACAAGCCCCACAAGTTTTACAGCAGAAATAAAATCAAGCAAATAAAACAGTGGTCAAAACTAGGAGTGAGTCAATCAGTATTACTGCTTTCTACACTGAGGTAACATTTCCTGCGAGAAATATTTGAAATGGAACAAATCACACTGTACAAAATTTTTAATTACAGTATAGTAAACCTGTCACCTGTCCAGATGAAGTTAAAATCCGGCCTAGGAATGTCTGTACAAATATTAGAAAGGTAATACATTGTATCCCTGTTGGATCACAATTAAAAAGACAATTATTCCTTCATAATCTATAAAATCAGCAAGCAGTATTCAGAAATATACATACAGACCATCAGAATATTCTAACACTTTAAAAAATTTAAATTATTTTAATGAAAACTAATTTTCTCTAACATTTCTGTTCTTTTCAGGTCATCATGATGTCATGTAGGAGCTAAGAGAAATATGGTGTTGTTGGGTTTTTTGGGGGAAGGTGTGAGGGAAGGAAAATAAGGTTTTGAATTTAAGTGAGGATTTGTACTCAGCTACCTCTGCTGGTAGCAAATACTTGATTAGAAAATAAAACTTTTATACAACACTTCTGAAAACAAAAGTCCAGATACACATGAGTCAGTTTCTTTTGTGGAAGACTAATGAAATATATACTTATTTTCTAGAAAATAATTTCGTAAGTAAAAAAACCCAACACGTATACATTATTAAAATATACGTTAGTAAAAATGTTATGTAACAGCAATTTACAGAAGTTATCTTACCTTGACTGACGTCCATGGCATATAGCTCTCTTAGTCCAAGGTCATTAAGAGATTTTGTCATATCAAGGGGTTCTTGAGACTGGTAACTCTTCAGTAGTAGTGTGTGTGAAGGATCAAACTCACATTTGCTACAGATAATTGGTATGAGTTCTTGAAGGGGTGAATGTGGACTAACTCTTACTACTGTCTTCTGTGTCTTCTTGTAGTTTATCACTACCCTTACTGTTTGCTAAAGAGAAGAAAATTCCAATAAATACCAGCACAAATTCTGAAAGAACTGGCATTTTTACAGCAGCCTCACAGTAATCACAGGAATTCCACTTCTGGCCAGCTCCACCAGTGCTGCAGGTTCAGAAACATTACGTAAGAAACTAAGAACTATTTTGCTATTCCCTTCCATGCAAGAAAAGGACACGTGAAGCAGACTGCTTTCTCCTTTAGCAGTGCCATTTGCCTGTGCAGCAGGGTACGTGCCTGGAGGGAGATGCCCTGCTGGGTTATACTGGGCAGCTGTAGAAGTGAGGTGATGAGCCACGAGCAAGTGCCTGTGCACATGTGTGTAGGAGGAAGGCAGAAGGGCAGCAGAATAGCTCTCCTGGCCCTCTGTAAGTGCTTTAGATAAATTAAAACTCAGTATTCTTCTACACAGCAGAAGGACAAAGGTGGAAGGAAAGATTTAGGCAACACCCAGAAATTGATTCAGTACTTCTTAAAGCTCCTGCCCTCTTCAGGGTATACAAAAAAAGCCAAGAGAGAACAGTATGTATTAAAGGAAAATGAACATACAATCAGAAGGGCACATATATCACAGCATGACAGATGGTACAAGATGTTGATTTTCAGTTTGTTCAAGGCTGTATTCAGCCACACTTCATCTGCAGAATTTTTCAAAAGGCCGATCAGGCGTGGGATTTCAAATAATACTGTAATATTTCCTTCTTTCAGCAGCAAAGATGTTTGCTGCAACAAAGTGAGATGTATTTTACCTAAGAGGAGCTTATCAAAAACAGACTAAAGCATTTCACAGAGCTTCAAGGTGAGAGGATGAAAGACAACAGGAAAAGCTGAAACAAGAGGATGAGCTACCAAGCTCAATATGCTGAATACAGCAGTGATTCTAATTTCTCCATACGCTTCATTTTAGTTCTCACCTCTGGTATAACTGGAGCAGGTTTCTTCTTATCCATTTGTTTCGCCTTTACAATCACCTTTTCCACGTCAAGCATTCCCACTGGTGTGTTGGGTTTGAATTTAATCTGGCTATTTTCTGCTGATACCAACTCTATGGTATAACTTGATGGGTTTAAATGATACTGTGCACAGAGAAAGATCAGCAAGTCCATCATGGGCTTCCTGTAAAAGACAAATAGAACTGTCACAACAGATGACAATTAAGCAGGCTATAACAAGACGTGCAGCTAAACATTTAATTCAAGTTGTCCTTTCCCTTCCAGGACTAAATAATTACTGCCAGACATCAACTTTAAATATCTTCGAGCTTTAAAAAAACATGATTACAAAAAAAAAAGCCAACCCCGAAAAAAAGCCACTAAAAAGAAAATGAAACCAGTTTGCACAAAACTATGCCACATACTTGAGCAGAGTGGGAACTTCTTGCTTGTGTGAAGCTTTTCCTGAGGTCAGCAGGGACATGCAGATTAGTCACCTCATTTGACATTTAGTGGGAACTTTAACAGTGGTGATAAATACTCTGTTATTCATTAAGAACAGTTATTTTTGTAAAGTTTGGCATTTTTATATCCATTTTGAGTTACAAGGGACTTTATTTTCAGAAAGTCTGTGCATGAGCCACTTGGAAGACGCAGGAGAAATAAAGTTTGAGAAAGTCACTATTTAAGAAGGTCTTGCATTAGGGATTCCAGAATTATCTAGGTTCTTAATCCCAACAGCAAGAAAGAAGCAAAATGACAATATAGTATGCCGTTTCTCAAGAAGCTCTGTGTGACATAAGATGTCCTTCCCACAATGAAGAATGGCCAACAGAATTTCTCAGATGTAGTCGGTACCTGTATGTCCTCGTTCCCTCAGTGCTTAATGAAGAACATGCAGAACGGGGCATTAAGATAGGCTGAGTATTTCCAGTTGCTACTGAAATACATTTATTGAAGTTGTACTTGAAACAGAAGTGTCATAGATGTTTAAATAGACCAAAAGTAAGGAGAATGTCCTTACTTTGCATGTTACAGAACTGAATTAAGTTATAGCACTATCAAATCATTCCTCAATAATTTTTTTTTTGGGTAAGGACAACTTCATTGTGACACCCTCTGCATCTTTCAGTTACAACTGTGAACAAGGAAATTCATCACCTGCTCTGTCTCACAAGGATATTATGAAAATAAAAGTCTGTGAAGCAATCAAATGGTATGTTGAAAAAAATGCTGAAGTATCTATGAGAAAATTAATACAGGGCTTGGCTTGTATGGCTTTATCGGAAATCTTAAATTCTAGATGTAATCTCACAACACAGGCAAGTATTCTGGTAGCACAGCCCAATGTGGAAATAGCTTCTACAAAGAACTATCAGATTAAGCAGAATTCTAGATAACAAAGATTATGAATATATTATTAAGCACTAAGTTAAAGCAGAGCTTTTATATGATGCAGTTCCATAAAAATAATTAAGAATGACTCAATGTTAGAAGTTATTGTGAACACTGAATTATTCCCCTCTTTAATTTACCCTAGAATATCATTCCCGTTTCCCTTCATCTTAAAGGACAAATGTTCCACAAGCAAACTGTCTTCCGGTTTCTAGCACAGGGCTGGACTCTCTGTGCACATGCTGCACTTCCAGAAGATGGAAACTGTTTGAAAGCTGACACGTATTTCCTTTCCAGAGGAAAGCTTCTGCCTGCTTAAGTGGCAGGAGAACACTTGCCTCAGAACACTAAGGCAGGAGGAACAATAAAACAAGCAAAAAAAACCCCATACAGAAATGGTACTCCAGTGTGTGAAAAAGCAGTTATCAGACGGTCTGAAGAGGTATAGGAGAATGTAATATGCTCCCATGCTTTCCTTTATATAACAGCCTGAGGAATACCATGCGAAATGCAGAATAACAACTACACCTCCCTCTTCACATTGCTAAACCAGAAATTTTATTTCAATTCATCTCCTGTATATAGCACAAACTGCTTCAGTTAAAAGACAGAAGGAGGAAATACTCAATTTCTTGTACTTCTAATCCCTAATAAAACAAGTACATCCATCCCACCCTAAGAAGAAAAGGGCTGCAAATGCAAATCTCATCATTCCTCCATCTCACTGGGGGCAGAGCAGGGCAGGGCCAAGGAGGAGGGAGCCAGAGGAGGCTGCAGACACTACTCCTGTAGTGACCTTTCTGGTTGTAACTAGTGTATCCAGTAAATTACTCGTTACCTTTTTTTCTGGTGAATTTTTATACACTGACTAGCTTTAAAAGCTGCCCTTCAGTTACTGGAGAGAAGTAAGATTATCAAAGATGACCAGAGCAAAAACTGACAAGCAAGGATCCCAGAAAGCCATCTTATGGAAATGCACCACAGTGACAGGGGCAAGTCCTCACGTTAAGCAGAGTCACAGTAAGTGACAGAATGATAAGCCAGTAACAGCTGCTCACAAACAACAGGTACATGCAAATTAGTACATGAGAACAGTGATTCCGTGCAAATTTGCTTTCCATTGGTACTTCCAGAAACAACGTATTTGACTGGAGGAAGATGGACTTTTAAGTCCCCCCCACTCCACTGCAGGCAAGACATCTTCAACAACTGCTTTAGAAAGATAGTCCTACAGCAATAAAAAAACCAAACAAACAAGCTTTTCTTGTAATCATACCCTCCAAAACTTGTAAAACTCTTTTTTCCTAAAGCCTTCAAGGATTAAAGGTGGAAGAATACATATATCACAGTACATTTACAAGCTTCCATAATTAGCAAAGCACTAAGAAGTGGCCATCAACTACCTCAGAGTACATCATCTGCTAGTCCTCCTTTATCTAACTTCAGTAAAACATTTCTTTGCAACTTAACTTCATTAAGTTAGTCTAGGTTTTCTGGAAATCTCTGAGCGTAAATGTATTTACATATTTCTGCACCCCTTCATCTCTCATCTATTTTTCTCTGATTGTTCCTACCTGACTAAATAACAATAAAAAGTAGCTAAAAGCAGCCTCTCATTACATCACGTAACTGACAGTTAAAGGATGAACCTTCACTAGATGTATCAAAGCCTGTTATTTTTGTAATCAACAGTGTAAGGCGTCACTTCAAGTATTCAGGGAATATACGTTTAAAGGGAAAAAAAATGCATCAAACTGCCAAACTCCTCTCCAAAAACAAGGGCTAGAAATTTGCTACTTAAAAAAAGTCGAGATTCTAGATTTCTGATACAATCAAACTTTAGGAACAGTGTCTTCCCATCATGAGATTTGCAGTAAGCACCACTGAACAAACAAAACTCTCTCAATAACCACCAAAAGTATCCCTAGGTAGGGGTGGAATATTAAAAAAAGAGAGAAAAGAAACCTACGCATAGTGTGGCTTTCTATAGATCTCCAATTACTTAATTATAATGGTTTCATGGCCTTCCTTACAAAAATATTTACTAATTCAGTTCTCTAAAGCAAAAAAGACACTTTTTTTTCATAGAGAACAACAAAACACACCAAAACCCACAGAATTTGTTACTAACAAATTTATGTACAAGCTTGTTATTCACCAGCTAGCTACAGAGAGTAAACCAACAGTTTATAAAGAATATTCTAATAAACGGAAATACTCAAGAATGGATTAAATGAAACCTCACAAAGGACTCTTATAAAACTAATTCAGCAAAGCTAAGGTTTCTCTAAAAGACATCTGAAACTGAATTCCCAAACATACTACCCTGCAAAACTATTTTTTTAACACACCATTTCCAAATTAAATGTATGTCATTATCATATTGGCCCCTGAAATTGCTAAGTTAATTTACCAATGCATATAACTAAAACTAATGATACAATTTCAAGAAAACTTTCTCAAACTCTGCATTTATTCCCCGTGGGTAAACAAAAAAAAAAGTATCAAACTGATCAGGCTGCTAAATAAAAAAATTCTTCAAGTTGTGTTTGGGTTTTTTCCTTCTTTGGCTGCAAAAAAATTCTTCATCTCTATGCTATTAAATCACTCTGAAAAATGTTCCAATTAAACAAAAGCAGAACAAAACAAAACAACCAACAAAAAGCTTCACTCATTTTTCTATTCCTTCTTCAGAACACTGTACCTTCACTTCCTAGCACTCATTGATTGCTCTTACCACATTTGAGGTGGGGGGAGTGGTCATTGCTTTGAAATAACTTTTTGCCTGAGATCCCCTTCATAAATCCTGTTATCAGAGTGCACATGTCACTGTCAGACTCTGAAGAGATGAACTGAATCCCTATCACCAACTGCTACAAAGTACAAACTGGTGTTGAGGCTTAAATAAGAGAATCCACCCATTCCTGAAATTTCAGAATGAGGAACGACTTACTTCAGTTCTTCCTTTTATTCAGTCTGATGCTTTACTTACTTTAGATCAACCCAAGAATGAAAAATTCCTCTCTGGTAATCTTTTTCTCTAATTCCTCCTTTGAATTTCATTCTGATCCTCTTTTGCCTACTTCTACATAATCAGGATATTTATCTCACTAACACCTTGCTTTGTGCTACATAGCTCTTGCTATCCTCTATGCCAAAGTAGGGAGCAAACCAACCCAACAATCTGAAACAGAAAAGTTTCTTCTAGTGGACTACAGAATTTGAGCGTATGGCTGTTAAAACTCACCATTTTGCCTTTTCTAGTATGAGATTTAAAAGGTATTCTCTGCTCGAGGCCTTCAGAGCTGCTCACCTCCAATTATGAATGAGGAAAGAGGCAAAGTAACAAATTTTTCTGTTTACGTCATTTCTAAAGGGATCTTGCCTATTTGTTCACTATAAAGACAGAGCAAAGCTAGAAAAAATGATAGTTTGAAAAATGTTTCACAGTGGACTGCAGGTCCTGCACATCTCCCCTCATTCTGAGATAAGCCTAGCAGTGCTAATACTGGTTCTTATTTGCAAGACAGCCATATATGAAATCAATCACATACAGTGTCTTGATTGAAAACATGCTATAACTGTGGGATAATAAAACTGATTGGGAAATGAGTGCAATACCTGATAAGCCTGCAAAGCCTGTCTTGAACTCTGAGTAATTATACACAATGTAATCTGACCAAGTGAAGATAGATGCAACATTCCTTTCTGGCACTTTGTTCTGAGCAAAGCATCAGAGAGGGCCCATGGTACTTGCAAGTGTGGACAAAGGGAACAAAAAGAAGAACAAGAAGTTCCTGGCAGGGTACACATGGAGCCTCATGTCTAAGAAGGTTTAAAATCAGGAAGGCACCACATTTACAGACTGCAATATTCCTTGCTATAAACACGCTGGAAAGAACACCATAAAGCATCAAGTACTCACATTATTTCAGAAAATTTCTTCTGAGAAATAAAACCTCACATTTAAGTTATCCTGAAAATCACCGAGTCAGGGGAAGGCATAAGAAGACCCACTGCAGCTCTGGTGAACAAGCTGGTATTTGATGTCTAAGCAACGACCTCACAAACTCCAGCAAATGACAGTGTGCAAACAGACTCAAGCCAGACTTCATCTCTCATTAAGAAGTAGGAATAAGCACACATTTGCGGTTCCTGGTTTGAATGAACAAATAAGTCAGCCTGCTTGGTTTCAGCAGGAAAGACATGGGCCATACACTAACACAAGGACAATATACAAAGAGGTTTGTTTATTTCAGCTTAGGATAGCAATGAACTGGCACCCAAATTGCTGTGATCCATACGCAGCCTTGCACAGGACTCTTCTTACTAGACCTACATTTTAAGTCCCAGGATTTATAATTTCAGGTCACCTGTAAATGTTTAGGTCTTTCTGAAGTACAGGTGACTTGACAGTTACATGCACAATCTATCCTACCAATTAACAGTCTGAAATATGCATTTCAAACTAAAACCAGCTTTAGCAAAACATAATTGTGATAAGAAATCCAAAGGGTTTGGATATATATTTACAGCTATAAATTTTTTTTGAAGCATTACAGATTCTGTCTGAAGTGATGACATGCTTTTTGAGGACTGCTAGTAGTCTACAGGTAGCAGTGCTGGGCAAGTGCTGAACATGTAACTTTGTACCCAAATAGGATTAACAAAGTGCTCTTTAGAAAGCAAAACGTATGTGGGAAAACTTTACTGAATCATACAAACCAATAGTTTATAGAGATTTTTAGTAACTAGAAAAAACAAGAGATGTGGCTACAGGTACCAACAGGTACCATACAGAATTTTTGAATCTCAAAAAACCAGTCTTCCAAAACGGTAGGTACATGTATAAAGTAGATGTTTCCATAGCTACCCAAAAATCATAGTAGAATCACAGAATCGTTTACGTTGAAAAAGCCCTTTAAGATCATCAAGTCCAGCCATTAACCCAGTACTGCCAAGTCCACCACTAAACCACGTCCTTAAGTACCACATCTACATATCTTTTAAATACTGCCAGGGATGGCGACTAAACCACTTCCCGGGGCTGCCTGTCCCAGTGCTTCTCAAACCCTCTCCATGAAGAAATTTTTCCTAATATCCAATCTGAAACTCCCCATTGGGGAGACCCACTAAGCCATTTCCTCTTATCCTATCACTTGTTACTTGGGAGAAGAGACAAACCCTACCTGGCTACAACCTCCTTCTAGGTAGCTGCAGAGAGCAATAAGGTCCCTCCTGAGCCTTCTCTCCAGGCTAAACAGCCCCAGCTCCCTTGGGTAACCCTAACCCTCCTAAGACTTGTGATCTTGACACTTCACTTCGCTGCTCTTCTATGGGCACACTTTATGTTCAGGCTTACACAAGTCATGTATTTTACCGAATGATTATAACCTGGATGAAGGTTGAAGTAAACTTGAGCAAAAAAAAGAAAATTAAACAAAAATACCATTCTGTGTAACGTACCTCCCGTTAACTGTAGTGTATTTGATCACATCTCCTGGCAAGACCACTGATAATTCAATATCTTTATCAATTACATTCTCTTTCTGTTCCATGATGAGGTTGGTTGGCTCTGTGTTATCAAACGGAGAAACAGCAATGGATTTTGTTTCAGATGGAGGAGGTGGTGCTTTAGATTTTCTTCTGAAATAAATAGACAAAAATTAAAAATCAAGTATGAATTTATACACATGATTCCATACTGGCAAACTAACAAAGTCTCAAAACAGAAATGAACAACAATTTATTCTTTTCTAAAGTAATATGTGCAACAAAAGGATGAGAGAATATTTTAAACATACAAACAGCGGTGACAGAAGACAAAACAGGCTAAGGTATCCATAAAAAAAAAGCACCCAATAAACATCAAGCCAAAAAGAGTTCTTCAATGTACCATAAAAAAGTAAATTAGTTGGTTGTTGTTTTTTTTTTCCTCCCTTGTGTTATGCAAAGACTCTATTTGTGCATTCTCTAAAGAGATTTACTGGATTAGTATAAACAGAAATATTGTACTATGCAGCATGAAGCCAAATTGCACTACCAGTGTGCTTAATATAGGATAGATACTGGAGCAAATAGTGACACTTTTCCTCCCTAAATTCTTCTTTTGGTTATTAAAATTATTCAAAGAAATCCTACCAGCTCTACATTATTTAACTTCTATACAGTAACAAAATAACAGTGTAACCAATTCTATTTTGTTGCAATATTTCTTGACATTTCAGTTACAATATGAAAGCATATATTCCCCTCACCTATACTGACTTCTTATTTTAATTTTCTCTATACCCTTTCCCATGTCAGTGACCAGACAGTTTACTCCTGAATACAAGGACTGATCACTAAATGAGCTGTACTTATTTCACTTCAAAAAAATTCTAAACCAGCATAAAACTCTCTGTATCTCTTAATATATGCATGTTACAGTAAATTCTGAATGCAGGACTTTCATGTCCCACAACATCTAGTCCAACATCTCCCTTTATTTAAATAACTGTCTACAATTAACCAATATATTCAGAAGGAAATGATACTGTTATTAAGAATTTTACCATAAGAAACAAAACCAAAACACAGTCAAGACACATTACCTCATGAGAGCTTTTGAATTTCTTATAAACACTCTTGAATGGAGCCACATGCACAGACAGTTAAAATACATTTGAAACATAATACACAAAGGTTCCAAAAATATGCTCGTCTTTTAGATGGAGCTGTACCAAAGTTTGTTTACTTTAAACCTAAGGTAAGAAATTAACTCCTATAATTGTCCTACAGAATTAAAACAAAAAATCTAGCATAGAAACAGAAACACAAACCCTTCTTGGGAAAACAAAGTTTAAAGTCACTCACAATGAAGAACAAACAAGGTCCAGAGCAGCATTGCAAAAAACAACTGTAATGAGGCTTCACATGACTGATCTGTTGCTGAAAGTGCTTAGAGTTTTGAACTTCAGAACTCTGTGCTGAATAATTAACTATTCACAGCCCCTCAGAGCTAATCCAGAGTACTCACAGGCCTCCAAAAACACTGAATGAGGATCCACATTCAAAATTTATACCTCCTCTCTCAATGTTTTAAATTCGTTTGGTGTGCTCTGCATGCAATTCAAGATGCGCAACATGAGCTGAAAATCTGACTTCGGTCTCTACAGCAGCTTTCCTGGGTTGTTTCAGTGTTACACAAACATTGCAAAATGTATGAATCAAACTTCTTTGTACTCCTCCCTGGCTTCTTTGGGGGCTTTTTGCAAGATATTTAGCTTTCCTATAACGCCAAACATAAATTATTAGCTAGTACAGAGCATCAACACAACTACTAGAAATAAATAAAATCCCAAAACCATAAAAATTCATCCTAGGATGTTAATACCAAAAAACCCAAAGTGAACCAGTACTACTTGTCCCCCCCTTCTTTACTCTTTCTTACATCTTTAACTTCAAATGACTGTTAAAAGCTATTTATCACAGGATCTTTGAAGAAGTGTCACAGAGAGATTTATTTTCAAATGCTAGTGGACTCTCTTTTCCATTAAGTAGACTAATGCAATTTTATCACTGGAACACTACTATCACCAGAGTGCTTAATGACACACAGCAATAAATGTGGTTTATTCATACAGTGTCTAACTTCAACTGCAGAGAGCTAAAACTGACCAAATACTCACATCAAAACACATGTGCAAGAGTTGAAATTCCATGTATTTATAAAGAACACATACAAACACACACACACACACACACACACACACAGGGTCAGGCGGTCTAACAAGGTCACTGAAGCCTCACAAGCCCCATTGCAGAGCCACATACCCCACCCATTTCCAGAAAATCTGAATGTGCTTTATGGTTAGTTATGCTTACGTGTCCCACCCCACAGAAAGGAGGAAAAATCCCAAGTGTACTTTCTCAGAAGTCATGCCAAGTTTTGGCAACCTCTTATTAAACAACAGGGATCCTAATGCTTTCATTTTCTGTTTCCAGATGCCATGTCTCTTTTTTCTTCAGTTCTCACCAGTTCTTTCATCTCTCTTTCTTAGCCTAAAGTATTTGCATTTGGTCTCATTGTTTTTCCATTATTTGAGTTTGTGTCTCTACCTTACCAGAGGAGCAGCTGCCTTACTGCAGGCTGGGCCGCACTCCCAGCCCCAGAGCTGGTACTGAGCAGCAAGAACAATTCAGGTGACCATGATTACATAAACAGGTGAAGGTGGAAATACACTGCAGGGGTAGTTTTTACCTGCAAACCCTCCTCTCCCTACTCTGCAATTTAAGAAGCCGATGAAAGTGATTTTCTCACCAAGGCATCCTCCATGCAACCTTTTGTCCTAACAGCAAAAGTAACTCCAAGCCTATACCATAATTTCAAATACTTCTCCATCATAAAGAACCAACAAAAGCCTGGTACTCTTGCCTCTTAACCTATACCAGGTACTCAGCAAACCAGGAGAGCTGTTGATTTGTAATGATTTTGCTAAAAAGACAGAGAGATGTTAACCTAGTTTCTTCTCCTGAAAACAAAGCCTGTTATTTTCAGTAAGACAAAATACAATCATAGCAAAGAGAGTAATTCCCCATCATATAAAAACACTTCAGAGGCCAGAAAAAAGGTGCTCAGTAAGTGGTCTTACTCACAGCACCTTTCATGTTCAAATAGCTTCCAGATGTGCTAGAACCTAAGCTGACCTGTTCTAATTTTCAAAATAAACATTAGAAGGAGTTAGAACAACCAAAAACAAGCTCTTCATTTTCATGGCTACTATAGAACTACAGGAAAGCTGCAGGAAGAATCAAAGTGCAGCATATTTAGCTATGAATTAGTTAATACAGAGGGAATTAAAAGAGAAATTTTAACCAGATGAGGCCACAAATCAATAAGAACTCCTCTGGAAATTGTGCTACAGTATCCTACACGATGTGGGTCCTCACTCATTCCTTGTCCCCATGGCTCCCAGTCCCATCAAATAGCTAACCTTCCCTATACACCAGACACTGAAAAATAACAATGTCAGTGATCCAGACGCATAGAAGCCTTTTTAAAATAAAAGTCTGACACAGTAAATAAATAATGCATCTATTTATTTGATTTTCAAAAAAATCCTGCTAGAAAGTTACAAGCGGTATATTTTTAACTATCAGTAACTAGAGAAAGGCACTATAAAATAATGAGAAATACTTGAACTTACAGTGACCTGGATATCCCAGTTTTCACCAGTACTTCCTTTCAATAAGAACCTCTTTCCCAAAAAAAGGAGAAAGAAAAAAAGAGGAAATCTATCTGCTGGATTAGTGTAAAATCAAAGGCTACAGCATCAAGGAATATTACCGTTTACAGCACTTAACTTCCCATTTGGAACACAGTTACATGAGAGCATACAAAGACAGCTTGATAGCACTCTCACTGAAAATATTTTGAATCTAACCTCCAACATCAGAACCCTTTCTCAAGTTTTCTACAGCATTCACCTAGGACAGGAAAAGTCACAAGGATCTCACTTGCAATTTGGTCATCTCTCAGGTACTGAAATAGTTCATTAAACATAGTGCATTAAAAACCTTCTAAGCACAGCAGATACACTTCAGTTGGTTAATTTGACTTATGGCACTATGAAGAACACTGGTTTATTCAAAAAGCAATTACTTTTTTTTTTTTTGAATCAAACTTTACAAAATTATATTTGCCAAAAGTACAAGCAAGCACTTTGTTTTATTTTCACTCAAAGTCAGAAAAGGATCTAACTCTACTAAGATCATAGCATGAGAAGAAAAAGGCCACTGGAACAAAACTTCTTCTAGATCTTTTCTTGTCTTCAACCTCTCATCCCAAGCAATTATTATAATGCTCTCCTGACTATTACAATAATGCTGTTTCACTGCCACGTCACAGAAGCAGACAGCCAAAACCTCACACAATCTTTCTCAAACAAGGAACAGGTGAACAAGAGTTCAGGCCTATATTAAAAACATGGATTTGGGTTTTTTAAGAATGATACATCAATTTTGGCGAACGGGTATACAAAATATTTAGGCTCCTAGTTTCACCTATAAGCATTCCCAGCCCAACACTCATCTTTTAACACTCACAGAAAAAAATTGTCTTCTAGACTGAGTTTATTCTGTTCTCTCTTTGTGGATAATGGTTTCACAGCATCACCACCGCAACTCTTCCAAGATCAAACACTACTTGCTAGGAAAAAGCTTGGAGACAACTGCAGCATTACTATCTGATCTGCTCCTCATAGTCCAGCAAATGACTGAAGCTGTCAAGGCAGGTCACTCAAAAAATCACTGCTATATAATTCAGGCATAAGCATAGACGAAAAAATACTTCAAAAATAAATTCTACTCATCTTCACTAAATTATTACCAGGCACACAGGTTTCTATATAAAATTTGAGATGCCATTTAGTGCTTCAAAAAGGTTACTTTTAAGTTAGACATTTTCCTTAACATTAAGCAGTCCAAATATTTGCTGTGCCAGCCCCAGAGCATCTATGTAACATGACTATCAGCCTTGATACTGGGCTTTCATCTCAACATCAATATCACTGTTTGATATACAATCTCTCTCTTTATTTCTACTATAAAAGCACCAGTTAGATGTTAAGATCAAGGTATGGATCAATGAGAGTCAAACAATGTCCATTCTTAAGTTATCCCCTCAAGCCAGGCTTATGATACATGTAGGACAATATAAAGGAAAAACATTTGCTGTATCTGCTCCAGAGAGAAATATGATCTTTCAGATTCTAAACTCATCCATTTAGTTATCTGGGGAAGAACGTGAGGTCATATTGTACAGATATTGAGTCTAGCCAGTAGCTGAAGAGGTACCAAGAAAAAAACAAGCTCAGAAACACATTTTACTTCAATTTCCAGGTAGAGGAACAATAATGAACAGTTTGTAAATCTTTTGTGATAACAGGTTATTTTACAGGGCACTTCTCTATACAGATTCCCAAGACTGAAAGGATACAAGTACTGTAAATAATACTGGTATTTTAAAAATAATTGAGAAAAATAATATGGCATAAAATAAGGCACTGGATACATAGCTCTGCCAACACAATACTTCATTGTGCAGCTGATATATCAACTGACATGGCTGTAGTAATGTTATGGGTGATAATATTACTAATTAAGTGATCTTTGAAGATTATCTCTGAATTTACTCAGTGAGGTTCCAGCAAACAACAAATCATCCACAGATGTTCTCTTACTCATGCCTTTATTCAGATGACTGCTATAAAGAAAGCAAAAAAAAATGTAAAATGCATTTCCACTCTCTTTCCATAAATCAAGTGGATCAAGAAAATGAGGCATTCCTGGAATCAGGACATGTTTTCAAAGATCTTGTGAGAGAAAAAGTTTCCCTAGTCAATGGGATGTATGGATTTACCCCCCTAGCTAGCCTCATTGCTCTGAAGATTTGTTTTTAAGAGTCTTATCCTAGAGAGAAATAAATCACAGAACTGGGACGGTAACCATGACAGTAAGGTGAAAGCTTAATGGAATCTCTGGATGTCTGGTTCATACTAAAAGCAAGAAAGCAGCAAATGAATCCTTCAGTTCCCTCCAGACCATTTGGAACAGACACTTGCCCCCACTGATTATTTGTCCCCATGGCAGTGACGGTCTTGAAAACAGAAGCGACTGTATTTGAGCCATAATTCATTAAATGTTTTCTCCCATTACAAGGAAAAAGAGGCAGTTCTTAGACAACAAAAACACAAATCTGTATTATGGGCATGTTTTTAATTGTGTCCCTCTCAGCACTAAAGGGGCACTAACTCACGTATAAACATATAATGTAATTCATTAAAGTACAAATGTAAAACTTTCCTAGAAAAAAATATTAAGTCATAGCCCTTCAAAGCCAAATCATAACTAATATTACAATGATCTTTTCAAGCTCACTTAAAACATATGAAAGACCCAACTCCTGAGAACAGAAAGCTGCTGACTTAGTTGTCTTGTACGACCCAACAAAAGACAGTTAACGCCTCTCTAGGCATAAGAATTGCTTTGCTCTTAGGAAGAGCGCCAAAGTTCAGAATCCTAGCAGGCAAGAGAGGATAAAAAAGAAACAATACTTTCTCCTCTAAATTAGCATGAAGTTTATTATTATTATTATTGAGGGACTACAGGAATGTGTTCTGATACAAAATTTTCTTACAACACATTCTGTTGTGCCAAGAGAAGTATTTCTTTTTCTCCTGGAAAAAAAAACCAAAACAAAAAGAATCAAAACTAACAAATAAAGTGAAGTCAAAAATTAATTCCAATGATATTACTTCCAAAGAGGTTGAGAACTTAGGCTTCTGAAGTAAATAGGGCTAACACAAAATAAAATACAAACTTGGCATGTCCATGTGTGACATACCTCTGCAGAACGCAGATACTTACATCTATTTTTGCAACCGTTTTACAAAGTAAAAAATGCAAAAAAGTAGCCTAGGTTTGCTACCAAAAGAAAGAACAAAAAATCTGAATGGCATTCAGAACTATTAAAACCTTGTATGGCTCACTTAGCCTTTATTATATTTACAGCTACAAAAACAGCCTGACAGAATGGAAGGAGCAGGGAAGAGAAAGCAGTAAATCTGTAACAGTAATTGAGTAATATATAACTGACTGAATAAACAGGAAAAGAAAACAAAGAGCAGCTTGATCTGAAAGGGGGAGCTTAACCTTTGATACACTAATAAATCTAACAAATACTTAAAACTCAAGCAAACGTATGTTACCTCCACTAAAAATAAACCCTCAAATCTTTTTCAAGAACTGCTAAAAAGGTTGCTCATACAGCTGGTTTTTTTCCATGACTAGTAAGAAAGTTCAATTAAGGGCTCTCAAATAGAACAAAACCTGAATCTGTCCTTCTGGTTGTTACCTCCCAGTCATGAAAGTGGGTATAATGCCACTGTTTTTTCAAAGCCTGCAGATGAAGCACCTAGCTCGGTTCGTGGCTTTTCCAGCTGCTATTCTGAACATCAATAGAAGTAAGAATTGTCAATTTATCTGAGCTTTGCTGCTGCTGCTTTTCTCTCCTGTTCAAAATCATGTTTTAGAAGTAACACTGGAGGCAGGCATTGGATAGATTTAGAGGCTGGGAAAGGTAAGGAAAAGAAAAGCAGAGCCACTCAGTATCAACGCAGCCAGGAAAGAGGCTAATACAGACCCTTCCCTTTTCCCTCATACACATATATGCCTCAAATATAGGTACACAGGTCTTGATGTAGGTGGGTAACAGATAAAGTAGTGCAGGACAGTAGCTAAGAAGCTCTACAGTAATGGGGAAGACAAAACCTAACACCTCTCCTTTTAGCTGCTGTAGAAGGCTGGGTTCAACTGCAACAGTCCCGCTTCCCAGATGAAAATTCAGATACGGGAAGAATAACTGAGAAAGCATAGCAATGCAACTTTAGAAAGCACTGAAGCTTACTTTCATTTTTCCTGCAGGTGTTTCAAACAGAACAAGCTTTTTCCTTTGTAGAAAGTTCTTCGTTCAGAAGCCTTCTCTTAGCAGTTATATCCTTTATCTACCTAGAGTTTGGTAACACTTAAAATCTTTTGAACATTCACATAACCAAGATATAGGAGAATTTAGTAAACTGAAGAACAGAGATGACATGAAGCATTGGAAGGGAATGGGAAGCAGGAAAAGTTTCCTGTCCTGAGAAAGAAGATTAAATATAAATACATCTCTGTGTGTATATCTATATACAGATGCTATGAGACACATGATGAATGTATAGAAAGTTCCTGCACAGACAACCATGTCAGCAAATAAGGCAGCCTTGCTCATTACAGGAAAGAAAGAGAAAAAAAAGAGTTAAGTTTAGGCTAAGAAATTGTACTAAACCACTAGGTACAGCCTAGTGAATTCTTCACGAGATTTCAACAGGAGCATCTTGGCAGTTAGTATCCGGAAAAGTATGATGTAATAAAGAGGTTTCTCCCATAATATGAGGACTGTTCCCAAACAGAAATACTGAGCATCTTGGGCTAACACTGCTTGCAAAACTAAGAAATGCTTTGAGCACCTACCTGCCACCAGATTCTCCTGCTCATCCTTTACAGCTGCCTCCTCAATATTCACTCTCCTGCTTGCACCCTCCTCAGAAAGCAAAGTGGAAAAACCTTTTAACTTCAGGAACAGGGTCACATTTACTACCTCCTCAAATGCCAGTGCTGCTGCTGGAGCCCCAGCCTCATCTCTCAGGCACTCTGTGAGGGGCAACGGGTGGTACAAAGCAGAGCCACAAGTCCCATACCAGCTCTCTTCACAGCATAAACCCGACCAGCAGTTCTCATGGCCACCTTTGCAGCCACTGACTGCAGGAGCTCCCTCCCCTTTGTCCTACTTTAACTCCCTCATTGGTTGGCAGCTCAGGACCCCAAATGAATGCTCTTGTCTCCAAACTCATCCCCATCTGCACACAAGAGCTGTCATTATCCCCTTTCTCTGCTTATATCTGCACACTCAAAATCCCCTGGATCCACTCCTTACTGGATTCTTGCAACAGGCAAGAGGCAAGGAAGAAAGAAGGTATTTCTTTGAAGAAAGCAGATATTTCTTTGAAGAAAGCTGGCTCCCGGCATTATGGTAACACCAAAGCTATTCTGGATGACCCCTTACTTCCATTAGAAAGGCTTTGCACTTTCTGTAAAAAGGTACAGGACTTCAGCATTAAATATGAAGAAAAAATTCTTATTTAGATAATAATGATTATAATCATCAGCAGTCTGCTCTGAGGAATGTAAAGAAACTTTCCTAATGAATGCTTTGCTGTAACTACTATACTTCACTTCTATATTCACCCCTGCATCCTTTTCAACTTTCACTACCACAGCCAGTTTACAGCCAATATACTTCACTGCTGAGTTTTTACCATGCTAACAGATGATACAGTGCCAGCAGCATACTGACTTTTACAAAAAGTTCAACTGAACACTGTTTCTTAAATTCTTTCTTTGTTGCTGTAAGCAAAGTCCATCTTGGCATTGTGCAGTTATTTAGGAATTTAGTCTATTTAGGTACTACAAAATAGTTTAATGCTTTCCATGATAAATGAAAGCGGTATACAATATTCCAGGAACACACAGAATACACAGCAAGGACTCTACCATATTAAACACTAAAAGAATTGACTTTTGCAAGTTATTACAAGCAACTAGTGAGGCTTTTTTCCCCAACAAAATTTCAGATCAAAATCTGATTAATGCAAATCAAAGAAATCAGAAAAGCCTTACAGTCTGCATGAAATAACAGCATTCTTCATTTAAAATAATCTCAAAAACCTCATTTGAGCTTCTAGGCAAATAAAATAGGCAACAGCTTCTATACGCAGAAATGTACCACTGAAATTTCAGCAGTCTGTCCACATGGAGAAAGGTCTTTACACACCCTCTTCTTTTAGCCAGAGATAGGATTTTAAAAACCCTTTGTAGAATTATTACATACTTTGTCTGAAAAAGGACAACAGACATTAATTCTTCTTCCTTCGTACAGGCCTATATATTAAAGTTCTGGCAATTTATGTACTGCCCTACACCTGAATTCTGCATTCCCTCCAAGAGCAAGGACTTATATGCAACTGCAGGTATATAATTATTGGTAAATATTTTTCCTCACAGCAGGTGTTAGGACAACACAACACAAATATTACTTTGAAGCCATTCTGCTCAGCCTCTAAACGAGAAGGGAGAATAATAGCTAAAATTGATTACTCTACTTTTCTGCTTACCTCCAAGATAGCACAGGTGGTTCTTCTCCATTAATATCAGGTGAGTTTCCTTCAATAGCATATGGAGGTAGAAGGGAGGGTGTGTGTATGTGCATGGCAAGCTCACTGTTGTTCCCTTCTGCTATTGCTGACATCAGTAAGCCTACCTATTTATAATCCCACCACCTGACCAAACAGCCTACAGAGTACATCTAGAGATTTGTACAGCCTGTAATCCTGACATATCTACTTCAGCCAATTCAAAAGAGAGTAGTAAGTAGCTTTGTTATGTCTTCTGTGGCTTTATACCATAAAAAGAATCCAATCCTGTTTTCCGCACCCTTTTTATTTGCGCAGAACAAGTTTAATGGGAATTTTTAGGGATTAGTCCTTCCATCCACGCTTTTTAGCATTCTCCATATCACTGCCTGTGAGATATCCAACTAAATACCTCAGGTGAGCATATTCTAGTGATCAGTGGAATATTTAGACTACAGAGGCAAATACCCATTTACATCCAGTTAATTTGATCATCAGTAGTACAAAGTTATTGAAATTTAAGATTTTCACAAACCACTTTCACAAGCAAAGTACAATATTTATGCTATCACAAAACCAAAAACAACTCAGAAGTGTTTAAAGTAGGGTAATTTACAGAAGCTTGACCTCATTGTCAATTAAAACCAGAAGCTGCTTAAAAGCAGCTTAAAAGCAATTCTCAATTCAGTTACCTCTTCCCAAAGTCAGCCCTAATGCATGCAGCCATGGGAGGGCTGCTTGCAGTTGCATCTGCCCAGGACTGGGAAGGAATGCAGTCAACAAGCTCTCTGGGCAAGTGCTGTCATCAGTGGCAACATCCTGCAGGTTTCTATCATTGGTAAATGTTGCTTCTAGATCTGTATCAGGCTGCAGTGTGTTTCAAAGTGGGTTGAGTACTGCTTCAGTGAGAGGAAAACACCTGTGTGAGTGCCTGTGTGCTGAGTAAACAACATTACTGACAGTTCTTTATCTAACCTTTGCTGCCTGAGAAGTCACCAGCATCCATCCCCCATTATGCCAGACAAAACAGAAATCTAAGTCAGCTTTGCCTAAACGTGTGTAAGGTCGAATGAAACAATTAGATGAATCAGTTGTGTTCCAAGTCAAATGCACTCTGCAACCAAACTTCAATAGTTACCAATAAAAGAATAAAAATCCTTTCACTTGTTTGATAAGCTGGAGAGGGCAATAAAGCAGATGCAGCCAGGCTTGCAGGACAAGACTGCCAGTAGGAAAAGTTTGGTGCGTACAGGGTATCAGTGTTGGCTAAAACACCAACATACTGCCTACGGCTGGTATGTCCCACACAGGACACAACATTTGAGAATTTCACTTGGATTCATTAATTATTATCTGGGTCTAAGGGCTGTAACCTAGAAATAAACAATTAATACTCACAGTAATAAAACATCTGATTTCTTTTTAGTCCTGCTGTTATCTTGTGGTTATTTTACATACGGTTTATCTAGTTAGCAATATCCTCCTTATGGCTTTCATAGACTCAGCAGTAAATTTATCACTGTTGAAAAATCACATGGCTTTCATTCAGGGAGTGACCAATGGAATTTAATACTACTGACCACAAGCAATGTCCAACATTCCAGATAACCTGAAATGACAGAAAGGTTTTCCAATTGTACAAGTACGTACCAGGCCATTTTCCCTTCATCTGACAGAGGTTACTTTTACTTTTTGACCAGTATCACTCAGCACAGACTATTAGTTTTTTGGGGGTTGGGGTTTTTGTGGTTTTGTTTTTGTTCTTTAAGTTCCCACAATACTTGTGGAAGGTAAAATGGTAAGAATTTTAAAAGATGAGGAAGGATGAGAGCTTACACAAGGTATTAGGAAAAAAGAAAACGAAAACCACCATATAAGGGAACAGAATTTAAAAGTTTTGTTAGAATTTGGTTTAGAATTTTAAAGTGCTTCTCATTTTTTCATAAAGCATCTACTTACTTAGATTACAAACCCTGGCATTGCTGTGTAGCAAACACTTCCTAAAACTGAAACATCAGCTGAATAGTATCATCAATGAAAGGCAACGTATGCAAGTGCACCATAAACTGGAACTTATTTTATCATTTCTTGTGTGTATATTTAAAAGAAGAAAAAGAATTCTATTTTACTAAACAGAATGACACTATGGGGCTAAATACAAAACACTTACTAAAGAGGTCCCTGTACAGGTCACATTTTAGTACAGCTCTTTCATGCTCTTTAATCCATAGAATTGTTTCCAAGACCAAAAAGATAAGACTCATATGTACTAGTGAGGAAAAGAAACCAAAACCTTATCAGTATTCATTTTTAAATCTTTAATACTTTCAGATTCACTTGTCAGTGATTACCCAGAGCCTTTAGTACTTTTGCAACAGGGAGGAAAAAAAAAAACCCAAACCCAAACCACAACTCCAAAAGCCCAATGCACTGCTAGAACTCAGTGGATGTGTATCAACAATCTGCATATGGAAAAGCTTCTCAGAATTATCTGGTTTTTAAAATCCCCAACAGGGATGTATCTGTGAAGCTGGGAACTCTTTGAACCTATTGTCTCTATTGTTATAAACAAAAGACTGTTTTTTAAAACTATCTGATACTTCATCTAACCCTGAAATAGTAATGATTATATTTTTTAAATAATATCCACGAGAAACTAAAGTCTGAAAGCAGCAAGAATAGCAGGAAACCCAGATTACCAGGGTAAGAATGGCATTCTTCCAGATTAAATTCTTGATTTCTTAAATACTCTGTTTCTTCAGTTGCTTTGTACCTACTGAGATGACATCTCATCTGTGATGGACCAACACAGTCAAGTCTCCAGGGAAAGGCAAATAGTTTTGTTATATCAAAAAGAATTGGAGAACAGAGCATAGATAAGAGGCTTCCAAATGGCTTGGAAGCAGACCAAGAACTTGTTTTTCTTATGCAAGTCACACATCAACAAGGAAAGTTGATTTTAGATTGTATCATCACTAAACAGTATGTGGGACTTAATTATTTTACCATTAGTTAACATTTGGTTTAAGGATTTCATGTATCATCATTAGACAATGCTGTTGCATGTTCTCTTTTCACTTACTTGGAACAGATAAAACACAACAAATTGGTACATGTAGAAAAGGTAAATGCAAGAACACAATGACATGGTCTCTCAGCTCTCGTGTCCCTTAAGCCGTATCTCACCTTTGACCACCTCTCTTGATCCTCTCTGAACCTTCATCTGTTTACTACAACCCTTTGGATATGACAGAGACCAGAACCATGCACTGTATTGTCATTAGAGATTTATATACTGGCAAAGTCCTGTTTTCCCTTTTGTTCTGTAATCCTTTGCTAATGCACATAGCAAACCAATTTGTAGTAAGTCTATCTAAAGTGAATTTAACCTCATTTTATTATCCACTTACTTTTGAAAAACCTTTCTGCAAGTCTTCACAGTCATATCTCCTCTTATTACAATGAATAATTTTTTACTGTCATCAAAGTGTCACCTCACTATTCAGCTGCGTTCCTACATTATTAACATGTTGAATTAAGAGTTCCAGCACAAATCCCTATGGAACTCCAAGGTGACATGCCCTCACCTTCATAGCAGAACATTTCCCATATCACTGTTCTTATTTTGGGGCAAATTATATAACCGTGCAAGGTTTACTGTCTTATGCCATGTTTTTTTAGTTTCCTAAAAAGCTTTGAGGTAGAGACCAGAAGGAGCCTTTTGAAGGATGAGCACAGCTGTGCCAGCAGGCTTTTCCTTGTACATTTGGTCAGCACAGCCCTCAGATTCTTTTCTGTTTTTACACCTTAAGACATTTACATTGTAGATACACTGCTACATCAAAGAGTTCCTGATTTCATTTTAACTGTACTTGTTGCATGAGTCTGCAGAGAAACAGATTTTTATTGTTAAATTCAGCCACCAAATTTAGTTTGTCTTGAATAAGGTAGTACTTACGAGTCCTCAACAAAGCTGTCCTAGTTGCTGTGCAAATTCAGAACAAAAAAGAGTGCCTACTCAGAAAACATCTGTGGAGCAAAGGACAAGCCTGTATTTTGGGCTGACTGTTGACAGTATGACTTCCCATAAATTGGTGCCTGACTCTCACTTCTCTGCCTCAATTACAGCCTTTTATCCTCATTTTCACATTATCGATCCAACTAACACAAAAGGTAATATGCAAACACTAGCACATTTTTTGGACCTTACTGAGTCATTATTTCATCACAGCTGCAAAAGATCTGCCTCACTAGTCCAAAACTGTCTCAGTATGTTCTTCTGTGCCAAATCCCTGTCCCACCACCCAAAGAGCGATTCCTGTAACTTTTTCCATGGGACCACCACCTTCTCACCTACAGCTCCCACTTGCATCACACCTACAAACATCTGACAATTAAGAATCCGTAATATTTCTTGGTAAGTGCACGGTAGTACATGACAACTTCCCTCATTTTTAGAGTCAAAGAGAACCAGAAATCAAGGGACTTGGGATAGTTTGTGACAATTAAGCTCTACATAGGAACACAAGGGTTAAGGTAAAAGTGGCAAAAACCCCAGCGTCTGACGAGCAAAATGCTTCAATTCATGCTCACTAGGTCAGAGAATAAGAGCATACTAATAGATGTTATCCAGAAGTTTTGTTCACTTAAAACCAAAAAGAACTGCAAATTGCAAGACAATCCTCAGCTTCTGAGTTTTGGTGATTCAGACATACTTGAAAGAATATGACACTAAAGTTAAGAACCATTAATCACCCAGAAATAATAATTTTGGGAAGTCAGCACTTCCTCCCCCCCAGGTATACAACTTACAATACAGAAATGTCTAAGTGAACCAAAATACATCATTTAAGGAATAAATGACACATTAATACATGGCAGTACATAGTATTGTAATGGGATTCATGGTTGCCAGGAATAAAAGATAAGAAATAAGAGACAACTGGGGCTGTAAACTGGGGGATTTTTTTCCAATATTTTTCATGTCAATTTGATATAACTAGATAACAGATGGTATATTATGTTTTTCCTGTCTTGACACAATTTAAAAACAAGTTACAGATGGCTATAATGAAATCCTCATTAACACACTTATATTTTCACAGTTCAGTATGGCAATAATGAAACTTTCAGGTCTGGAATTTCCTGTTGGTTAATTAGTGGTTAGGTTAATAGCCTGAGGAAGTGCACAACCCAAAAAGTTTCCTTATTGTTTAATCATATAATTACTATATTCATATTTCTGGGAAAGCTCTCAAGACACATTTAATGTCACAGTAAAGCTACCTTTATAACCGTCCCTTGTTTTGTGAAACGACTGCACTATTTTATTTAGCAGAGCATGTGGGCAGAAAAGCCACAAACAGGCCTAATTCAGCTGCCTCTGGGAAGTTTCAGCTTGTTTTTAATTTGAAGATACCAACTTAGAGAATTCTGCCAATACACATTACACCAAACATGCTCTACAGAAAAGCTAGGATCAACAACTATGCATCTCTTGCTACAATGTTATCATAAGATCATTGATTAATGCTTAAGTAATTACTTTTTTTTATCCCAGTTTATAATCATCTACCAAAGCTTGAAATACGACATATGGTTAATAGCATACTGAGATATCCCTAAATCTCTGATCTAGAAAGAGGAAAACAAAATCAAAAAAAAACCAGTATCACCACAAACCTTGCACTCAGGTTATTTCCACAAGTTAAGCTGCTGCCAGCTGTAAGTTGTGTTACTAAACAATATGGTTAAAATAGTAGTGAAAGATGTGGAATTCAGCACTAAAAAGTACCCACATACTATTTACTAACTGATGCCACTGTGCCCTCGTTACTGCGCTCCTTACACTGTAACGCTACAGCTGAAGCCAAAGCCATGCCCTGGCCCAGCCGTGCCTTCGCCAGGTGGTGCAGCCACACCTCCAGGTAACCCACACCCACACGTGGTGCTATGGAACAAGGAAGCTGGTGGCTTGGCAGAACTAAGTCCCAAAATATTATTGAGTGCTGTTGTTGAATTTTTTTCTTTTTTAACTGCCATCACCGAAAAACTGCATTAAGAAATTGTGATACTCTCGTTACCAAGAACAAATGGAAAGAACCATACCGCTCTTTGAAGTGCTAGAGCTTCAAAACCGAATAGCCACTGCCAAACCATCATGAAAGCAAATAATGTGGAAAACTTGACTTGTGACTGAAGTTACACAGTTAAAAACAGACAGTATCCAAATATTTAAAAACTGTAATGCTAAAAATATCTTTTAGACCCAGCAAGCTCACTTATGGCAAAGAACCACAGGAAAAGAGAATTTTGATTCTCTAACAAACATATTATTATTATGACTATTCTGTACGATTTTGCAGCCCCCCCATTTCTTCACAATCTATTTTGACATTAAGGAGAACTGAAGCAGTATTATCTTCCTTAACCAGCAGAAGTGGGAGCCATGTACTGCATAGACTTTCTGGAACACTCAATATCACTACTGGATTCAACAGTTGAGTACATCAAGAAACAAACAGAAAAAATCCACAGTGTTTTTAGAGATCCGAGAACTCCAGCTCCAAACAGAGTTGCAGTGCTTACTTAAATCACTCTCAGAGGCCTAGAAAGCTAATAAAAATAAAATACAGACAAAATAAAGCTCCTGCAATGATTTTCTTCTGGAAAAATCCCATATTTGAATTCAGAAACTTTCAGATCCAGTTTCACATAAAAGTTTCCATAATAATATCCATTCCTCTGCAGAACAGTCTATACTGTGACAGATCTTTCTATGGCACTGTTGCAGTAAGAAATTTAAATGTAGCTTTAGTAAGAAGTTAAACGAGTTTCTCATTCTGAATATTTACACACAGCATAACGCGGTTTTTAAAAACCTGTACCTCTGGTCAAGTTCAGTAACACTCGCTCTTCTCCTTCCAAAACAAAACATTAAAAATAGTTGCAATGTTTCAATGCTAAACAGCAGTTTGTGAAGCAAGGACACCTTGTGTTTGCTTCATTCAGCACTGCCTCACTTCATTCTTCAGAACAGTGTATCTGGTGCAACAGTTCCCTTAATGTTTGAGTTTCTGTGCTTATCAGATGATAAAAAGAAAAAATAAAAAAGAACAAAATCAAATACTATATTACAGTTATAAACTTTGTCATGCAAGTTTCAGGTACTTCCTCAAAGTGAAGTAAACACAAGAAAATGGAAAAATTATACAGTTAATTGTACTACAAGGAAAAACACTAAAATCTGTGTAGAAAGTCCTCCTTTTTTAATAATGACATCAAACAACTCAGATGAGAGTTTTGTTTTACAGAAGCTGAAACCGATTTACAAGAGGGTCTTCATTACAGAGAGTGAACTCATCTGGGGAAAGCCCACGGTTATAAAGATGGCACGTGGGAAGGAACATGCCTCAGGTTCCCTGCTACCCGCGAGACAGGAATGAGGAAGAACAATGCAGTGTTCTTTCTTCCTTAATACGCACACACATAACCTCCATAATTAAGATAAGCATCTGTCTTTGGAATCAGTATCACAGACAACTAAACAGGGAGTGTATCACACCAGCTTCTGGAAGGGGCAGCTAGTCATACTTGGGGATTCTCTCTATCATTCTGAAGAAGAAAGCTCAAATCACTAAAGCCAAAAAAATAAAAGGTAAGGAAATATGCCTTCCAAAATACAGAATTTATTCTAGATAAAGCAGAGGTGATATGGTACCATTACAAAACAGTTTAAAGTATCTCGAAGAAAATCAAATTTAACAGGTCAGCATGATGAAAATGTTATTTGTACAAAAAAAAAATTTTAAAGGCTCATTTAGTTTCCTCTGCTTCAAACCCCTAATTCTAGATTAATATTCAGAAGTGCAAGTGCATTCAATCTCTATCAAAATCTCTATTTTGACCCAGCACAGAGTAGGCCCATCAAAGCCATGAGCAGCCACAGATTCTCCAGTAGAATGCTGTGGGAAATGGTGTCAAGGGCTTTACTAAGGCCCAGGTAAGCAACATCCACTAGACCTTGTTATAGCAGTACAATAGGTTGGTCAAGCAGAACCTGCCTTTGCCAAAACCATGCTGGCTGGGACAGATCCCCTGGCTGTCCTGTACATGCCACATGATACCACTCTGGATAATCAGCTCCATAACCTTCCCTAATTGCATGGGGTGTACAGCTCATCACACCGTGCTATAGTACCTGGGCAGACTGTCTGCTCTGTGCCAAGGCACAAAAATGCTTAACAAAATTTTGTATACTAATAAATCCCAAGTTCTTAAAAGGCTCTTCACATAATTGGACCATCACCTTGATTTTCCACCTACTCAGAAAAGATTAAAAGAGGATGTGATACAAATATCCAAACACTTATATTTGTGTGGACTACAAACCATGAGATTCTACCAAATTTAAAAAAAAA
>VXAZ01001315.1:858664-882327 GCA_013399875.1 Gymnorhina tibicen
AAAAAAAAAAAAAAAGGAGAAAGAACGAGAAAAAGGAATATATTTACTCATGCAGTAATAGGCCTCTAATACCATAACAAGTTCACAAATGTTTCCAGGAGTCTTGTCTTGATGTGCTGCTAGAAAAGCATTATATTATTATGGTTACAGTCACAGAACATTTGGTCTGCTTTATCTGTATTATCTACTTTTAAACTTAAGAATACAATACACCAAGTTTTTATGACTCAGTGTTTCACTGTAGCCCCGTAAACACTGCAAGCCGTCAACAGAAAGGCAAACAGTTTACAGTAAGTGATTATTTCTGGCAATATTTTTTCCTATAAAACATCAAACAATGCAAGTTAGACACAGCATATCCCAGAACTGAAGGAACAGCATGTATCAAAACTGGTTTTTTTCCTTTGGCTTTTTTGCTGTTTTCCCGTCCCATTGTCAGCTGTTTGTACAAACCAAAATGCATATTTTCATAAAGGTTCTCAGAGACAGAAAGTTTTAGAGGTGAGCTCTTGTGACAATTTTCTAAATTTTATTTTAAAGAAAGACATAAACAAAAATACCTATTAAAAGGATATGGGAGTGCTTACAGCACAGTCATGAATTTCACTTCCACATCAGCAAGCAGCGATTGTCTTTCCCAGTGAAATAAAGTGCCAGCACAGACACTAGCAGGCTTTTAATCACAATGCTGAAGACTTACTAGGATTTGATACACAGTATACAAGTTTTGAAATATATTTTCTTAAAATAAAATTACAGTCCTTTTGGGATCTATAGTATTGAAGGAGACACTGTGCCAGGCAAAATTCTAATACAGGAAGGACTCAAGTCAGAACCTGTGATACAGTAGAATACTTTTATGTGTACATTTCCATATTCTGTCTTCTGTTTCAAGAACGAGTAATCAGAATTGTCTATGACTTACACTTGACTCATTTTAAAAACAAAACCCGAAGTCTAAAGTACAATTAACTTGTTCCTTCCATTGCAATTTATAGCAGCCTGAAGGACTTCTGCAATAACTAACTTAAATCACAGACACTTGAGTTTACAAACCCCCACTACTGCAGAAGCCTGATGTGCAGTAGAAAGACTAAACAAGCTTCCTAAACAAAGACAAGTAATCAGAAACTTCTCTGTCCCATCTCCTCACATCCACTTCTACCTTTGGTTGTTCCTACATGGAAATCCAGACTTACCAGAACGTATTTAACTGCAAGTATTATAGCACTCAAAACTGTTTCACAAAAATGAAGTTCAGTTTTTAACTGTTTCTTTGTAAGTTCTTTTAAACTGTTTCTTTGTTCATCACTTTGCTTAGATACACACTGCATTTATAAGAAAAATAATAAATAAAAAAAGTGCAACCCTTCTTGACAAAGAAAGGAATCATCCTGCCAACACTGGAAAAAGAAAACTGCATTTTTATATCTCACTATTAAAGACTTTCCAAGTTTACTACAAAACTTTCCAACAAACAGTACAACTACAAGTATCGACTGTAGTATCAGATATTTCCACTGCTGGTTTTAAGATTCTGCATGAACTCAGACACCACATTCATACAGCTCTACTTAAAATTTACACGCAAAATATATTAATTTGGAAAAAGAAACATTCACTTTCCAGAAAATACCAAGTAGAAGTTTTGTAATTAGGAGACAAATGTAAATGTACACACCTGCTTATCAGAGAAAGCCTAGACACATTGAGTATACAGCTCGATACTTACCATGCTCACATTTTCCGTTCCTATTACTGAAAAATACAAAGCCCTCAGTGAAGACGCTGAAGCCCAGAGGTGTCTCAGTGAGGCACGCTGAGGCTTTGCTAGCCCAGACCTGCTCTGTCCCCTTAGTCACTCGCCCTGCCTCCGCACAGCGAGAGCAGCTCTGGGGCACCCAGTGAAACCCAGGCAGTGCCATGGGCCAACAGCAGGGCACGCGTGGGAAGTGTCTTTCGTTAAAATAAACACTTTTGCAGCAAGAAAATACTGAAAGCATGTTCAAAGTGCTACAGTAAAAACTCTTACCACACTAAAAGCACTGACTCAAATGTGTATCTAAACATGAGGGGCGGTGAGCCCAGGGAACCACTGCTGAGGCCCTCTCTGAGCGGGGATGTTGCTGCTCCCACCTGGGCACAAGGGACTCTTCTGCCGGAATGACGGTAAAAAAATATGGACAGGTAAACCTCTGCCTTTCATTCAGAAATGTTACTAAACCTAAGCTGGCTGTGAGGAAGGAAAGGTTGTCCTCTCCAAGACATGCCAAGCAGGTGCAGTGCTGAGAAGTTCCTTCCTATGTGTTTCCTTGGTGTGAAATATCTTCCACGTTATATTGCTTCCTGTATATGAAAACCAGTCTTAAACGCTCAGGTACTTATCCCACCAACATTTGAGCAACTCTGTAAAATGGTGCAAGGCAAAGCACTGCTACTTCAAAGCATAACGCCGCTTTTAAAAACAACGTCTCTCTGATATCCTTCAGCTTAAGTCAACAAAAATGCAGACGTCTTGAATACAAAATAAAATCAACTACCTCCATAAGTAATGGAGTTGTGTCTACCTAGGCAATCTAATTTTAAAGTTAAACCATCTGCCTGATGAAAACTGACTACCTGGAAATAAAATGCTTGCATATGTAACATTGCTGGAACTGATGTTATTATCATAGTACTTCAAGTTATTGCTGAGAAGTGACACATTTTGCTTTCCAGCTCCAGTGTGATCTTTCCTTTCCAATGACCAAACCAGGCATTGCTTAGTGATTTGATGCACTAGGTGAATAAACTGGTATTGCTCAGAAATTCTCTTTCTGGTTCTCCATCTAAGCAGGTTTCAGCAAGGACAAATAATGCTAAAGATAGGCAAAAAAAAAAAGTGCTGTACTATCCTGGTTAGACCAGGTCTGCAGCTAGGAGCACAGACATTTTACAAGTTCACAAGTAACTTTCCCACTGGAGATGAGGCAACAGAAACAGGTTGCTTTAATAGAAGCCATGAAAAAAGAAAGCCACAGGGTGGCACTGCAAGTAGGCTGTATTTTGAAACTACTTGGCTGTTTATCCTTTTCCAGAGAAATCAGAGCATATCTAATCCCATCTGTATAAAACAGGAGAGCAGTTCAGTAGTTTTTCTTCAAACATTGTATTTTCCAGCAACAAATATGCCTGGAATAGAAATAACATCATAAAAGAGGCACCTACTTCAGAACTGTCAGGGTATTTTATAAATTCATGAAATGGTATTTAAAAGCATTAACACAAGAATGCTATTGTAAAGATAGGCTAGGAATTGATACCTATTTTGGGGCTGTCAGTTCATTTTGAAACAATTTAAGAAAAAATCTTCCCAAAGCATGTGCATTTTCATACAAAAGCTAAAGAATTTTCTTCATACCATGACTTTTTATCAATGTTGAGATGGCAAAATCTCAAACAGATCTCTCATCCTCTGAAAGAAAGGACAGTACTAACTTTAAAAAAAGTATATGAAAAAGTCTTAACACAGCATTCAATACCATCATATGCTTTTAAAACACTTTCCTTCTCATATATAAAAGAATCATACCTAATTTCATCCAAACTAGATGACTTGGTACAGCAGTATTTCAAAGCTAAACTCAGGAGTCTATTTAATCTGCTTTGTTGGCTTCTTCTCTCCCAAATTTCAAATCCCTGCCATTTGAAAAATTAATTTTAAAGCAAAAATATTTGCAAAAAGTGCCATTCCTGTTCATTTAGTGAAGAAACCAATTTTCAAAGGAGTATTGGAGGTCATCCAGGGTTGCAAGTTACTTTCAACTTTATAAAACAAAAAGTCCCTTCAAGATATAAATTTGATATTTCACTAGGTTCTGAACTAACAGGCACTATGACTATGCACAACCATTTTAGTTGCTGAAGTCCTAGATCAATTTCAGTTTCCAGTTTGAAAGTACAATGAGTAACAAATGAAAATAAACAGAAAGTTGTGTTTTAGTTCAGTTGCACCATAATATAAATTAGAACACCAATTCATCTGCTATCATTTTTCTTACTCCAGAGGGCAAGAATTCTAGAAAATAGAAAGTTTTATTCCCTCAGACATACGTTCAAGAGTGGACTGGGAATTATTCCAACTGCCAAGTAACTATAAGCCATTCTTTCTGCTACAAGATTGCTCCCTGTATTTTAAAACCTGTTTGTCTATGGAGATTATTTTGCTATTAGACAGCATAACATTAATATATGGGCAAAGAAATATGCCATAATGGCTGTGACTTTAACATTAGATAAGGCAGATTATGTAATAGCATTGATTGGCACAGCTATACAAATTTGATTTGAGCACATATTTGCCTACTTTGTGGACTCATACCAAAGCATTCTAATAAAAGGTTTCAGAACATATGCCTGACAAAGACTAAACTTAAAAGTTAGTGGCCTGGAAAAAGAAATTAATTTTAGTACCAAAACATCAGTGCCTGGTATCAATATTGCTTAAAAATCATGTATTTAATAGAAAAGTAATTAAGGCACCTCCCTCTCAAAAAACCAAAAAAAACCACCAAAAAACAAAACAAACCAAAACAAACCACCAGCCAAGCACAAAATTCAAAGGAAAATTCTTCCTACTGTAAAGATTTGTCTGTTATTTCCTCTGCTTGGAATGGGAGAGCAAGGGCTTCTATTGAATTGCTGGTGTGTAGGCACTGAGTAACTACACTTCCAACACTTCATTCAAAGAACTTCCCAGTTCATCAGTTCAACATCAGCTACGATACTGTTTACATGTAACACTGCAAGGTCATGTGCTGAATGCAACTAATGGAAGTGAACTCCATTAATTCTAAATAAAGTAACTATTTAAGCAAAAAATAGACACACTGGATGCAATCTAATAGGCTTCCAATATGCTTCCTAATATGCTTCTCTGTCCCCCTCCATTGACACCTATGCCATTATTAACAGAAAGCTAAATGAAAGTGGACAAATTTGGGAAGTAGCTACATTGTTCATCAAGGCCATATCCTTGTAAGTATGGACTTTGAGGAAGCTGTGTCTAAGAAGATATATGGAAGTAACTAGCATGTCTTTAGTTTGAGTTATGTTTTCTTCTGCTTTTTAATTTCCTTACTTAAGGCATATTAGTGCTCATAGTTAATTTGTACATATTTCTCACAGCTTTGGAATAATGTCTCTGGACAGCAGAAACTAGCCAATGCATTAAGCTTTCATAGTTGGACATTAGTAACTGTAACAGCAATTGGTCTATGATATGCCAGCACAGAATTTTCAGTTCTAGATAAGGGGTCATACACGCATGCAATCCCACTAAAGGGAAAAAAAAAAAATCAAATAGCCAAATTTTGACTCATAAAATCAAATACCAAAGAAAGGATTCTACCAATCCTATTCCTGTCTCACCCAATGTGGAACAAAAAACCAAAACAAATAAATATTATCTATGTTTTCACATCTTGGGTATCTGAGAACTTCATAGTTATTTATTTATGCAGATGACTAAATATTTCCCTTCATTTTTCAAATATCCTTGAACAGAAGTATTCATTCAAGAACATAAAGGACAGAAGATAAATGGCTGTATAGCTCTCGTCTTTGCAATGCAAAACATTTAAGTCCAATTCTTAACAACTGCAGTATCACACAATTTAACACTCTTCCTCAAAAGCGCAATTAATATTTAGTCCAAATTTCTGCACAACCCACAGGAATTTAGATAGAAAAAATTTTAAAAAGCCAAACGAAACCCTGCACACAACTATTCCCAGCCAGCAGTGCAAGGCACATTCTTACATTCCCATGGAAAGTTAACAGCACGAGGAGCATGGCTGCATGTTCCCTTGAGGCCAGGCACAACTGAACTACTGGACAAAGAACAAGTTCTGGTCCCCATCACTTGCACATACACATAGATCATGGGAACTCATTTTCCCTGGGTCACTTGGCTACACAGCTGCGTGTGTAGCATTTGTTTTTAGAACACAAATATTTTCTTTTAAATGAACAACCAAGTACTACATGATCAAAATAAAATCCAGAAGAGACAAAAATATCTGTCTGTATTGCTAGCATGGCATGTTTCACAGCATAAGCTAAACACACATGCAAAGCTAGTTTTGCACTGTTCAGTGAAATGATCTTATGAGCACAAAATCTGCCAAATTAAAAACTTAAGATGGGTGACTACTATCCTGTCACTCCCAGGAGTCCAAAATCCATGATGCAGAAGCCCCATCACACTATGAGAATCTTGTCTGTGTCCCAGTTTCTACTCAGAAGTCTTGAAGACTTCTTTAACAGTTTCAGTAGGACAGAGGAGTGAAGGTGGATTGAAAACTGATGTAATCACGTTACTGCCACTACCATAATACATAAGTGGTTCTGTGCTGGAAGTTCTGGGACAGCCACAAATTAAGTTTTTTGGACAAAGTTGGTCTAGTATTGACTCAGACATATTGATAGGGAGTAGAAAAATAGGATACAGCTTTATTTGTCACTTCATTAATGTAAAGAGGCTCAAACAAGCTGTGACTTCCTGGTAAGAGACACCAGAATTCACCTGTCAAATGAGGAATTACAGTAGGTAAACACAGAGGAAACTGAGTGATTCTGGATGCCTCTTCATAAGGTCCACCAACCTCTGACCCTGTTCTCAATCCAAGGACGAGCCATTGGCTACACAACCTCACTGGGCCCCACTGCTAATCATTATATGAATCACGAGACCACACCTTCTAAATACTCACCAGCAGCCTGGCTGAATCTCTTTGCTAAACAAAAAAAACCCTAACCTGGCTAAAAAATGGATGTTCATAAAACACACCATTTCTGCACATAAGGTCACATGGTTTCTCAAGCTCACCATCACTTATAGTCTCATAATTCCATTTCCTTCATACTTGCTGATGTGAAACAGGGTTGAATGGGGGATACTTCTGCCATAGTAACATTGCAGACTGTGTAAAACATTTTTTCAGACTGCAAGTATGACCCAACAGCCTTTAAAAATAGTCTATACAATCAGCTTTCTGGTGTCAGATGTGGCTAATAAGGATACCAGGTGACTGTCAAAAGCAAAGAATCATCAAGCAAAGAATCAAACAATGACAAAAACTTCTGAGAAAATTGCAAGACAAATTTTAGAGCTAGGCCAAGCTATCATTTCTCTATCGTTTTACAATTACATGACTGCGTAACTTTATCACAATTGATGTTAAGTGATGCAGCTAAGTGACTGGGTGAAGGAAACAACAGAAGCAAAGGATAATTTAGGTTGGAGAAGACCCTTAAGACCATCAAGTCCAACCATAAACTTAACACTGCCAGGTTCTTACCTCCTCCACTGGAGGGATAAAACTGTTCATATTCTTTCGATTTTTTTTAAATACTAAAAAGATGAAAGTAATCGTCCCTTCCATTTTGGCAAAGGTACATACAAGCTTAGTTGGCAAAACATCCAGTTGCAGGCCTTGGTACTCCACCCTCTTTAATCATGTAGCTCGTTCTGAAAAGTCTCAATATTTTATTGCCAAATTCAGATCTGAAACTCCCACTTAGAGAAGCCTAAGGGATGTAAATCATCTGCTTCCTTTCTTGGCATCCTGTGTCTCCAAACATGACACTGTTATGTTCAAATCAGACTAAATTAGCAAGTCTAGACATTTTAAATGACATTAAGCAAACAACATTGTGGTCAACCCTTTAAATTATTTGATATGGCAGTTTTATCTCTCACCAGTCTTGTTTATTTCCAACAGAACTATAATAACATCATACAATTTAAATAAACCAATAAAGCAGAGGTCTCTGTTATTTCACTGGATTTGCTGTATTTAATTAATCTTAAAAGCAAACTGAACGATCTCTTATACTTACTGTTATTTCAGTATTGCACTAGTTGCAGCAGGAGTCCTTATCAGCTGACCAAATTAAAATAGAAGTTGGGGTGTATCTATGGGACTATGAAATGTTATGGTGCAATGCAACTATTCTACCTAAAAGTCACTTAGTCAAAACAGCTCAGATCAATAAAAACTGATTCAGGCCAGATTAGAGTACCTTCCAGAAAATACTGACCTTTTTCTGATGACAAAGCCAACATTTAACAATAGGAACTAGTGATATCCCTCACTCTTGTAGTTTAAAGCCTTAAGTGAAGCATCAGAGCTTCTATGAAAAACATGCTCCTTATGGGGTTTTTTATCTTTTTATTTATTTTTACTAGTGAGGATCTTAGTATGACAAAACAGAAGTTTGGTCAGTGAAAGAATCCATCAGAATTTATCGCTCCTGGTACTTAATTTCTTTTTGATTTAATTCCCAGGATATCAGTTATTTTTCTGTTAATGGTAAGGTCAAAGAGGACCCCATGGAAGCAATAAGAAGCAGGAACTGAATAAACAGAAGACCGGATCTTTAATGCAAATGTGTTTCCTGGAGGAAAGGAGTACATCAGTGCAGATAATGTAGTACAGAAGCAGGAAAAAAGTTAAAAAAAAAAAAAAAATCACATGTTCTAAAACAATCTGTTCAAAAGTTTTCTCCCTGGAACATAAGTAGCTCTTCAAAACCAGTGCCCTGCTGAGGAATTTACGTACTTGCCAACGTTTAAGTTACTGATCAAAAGCAACAGCTATTTGCTTTGTGGATGAAAAGTTGTAGCACTTGCTCAAAATTAAAATAAACCAAACAAGCAAACAAGTCACAATTATTTTAAGGTACAATACAAGTGCACAGTGAGAACTGCCTGTGTGAGTGCGTAACTGAGACAAGCACTCCAGAATACATCCCCCTTCACTAGAAGTTTTAAGGAAAAGAATACTGGCAGTACAATTAAGAGGCCTTCAGAGTAGTGAACCAGTTCAAATAATGCTTAATGCTTTTCAAATCCAACAGTTACAAGGTCACACCAGGGTAATTCCACAGCATGTCTCCTGATAACCATGCTTCTGGCCTGTTAAAGAACCATGCATTTATATGAACAGCTACAATTTAAAATTTATCTTTAATAACCAGAGAGCATAACTACTTAGATATCTATGTGCATTTTCCAAAATCACTGTTCGACCCTAAATCCTTACCCTGATTTCATAAACCACTGCTACAGACATTAGGACATGTGATAACTGACAAATATGTTTTCAAAAATTAGTTTCTGGCCCCAGAAAAGGTTCCCCTTCACAGAATTTTTTAATCTCTATATGTAATATTGTATCCTCCCAAGTACATCCAATATAACTTGATCTGTACTACAGAAACTCCTTGTGTTTCAAAAAAAAGACTTCACAGCTGATTAGTTCCTACAACTGCTTAGTAAAGAAATGAAACATCTTCAAGATTTTGAGACTTCTTCCTTCTATTTCACCACTGTGGAAAAGCAGAAAGAAGTAGATTAGAGAGGCCTTACTTCTTCAAAAGCACATCCATTACTTGTTATTGGAATACAGTTAAATCCTAGTTTTAAATATAGTTATTTTATCAACATCATTAATTAAAAAATACTGAAAAATGGGTACCATAAGGAATCAGAAGTTATGAAGAGGAGATACTAATAGGTACCTTGAGAGCCTAAATACAGGTGCCTACATAAGCCTGCAAAGTTCCTGCAACATCCTTCCCTCACAGAACTTCAGTGAAATGTAGATAAGTGATGGTAAATAATGGAATAGTCATTGTGAGTATCAAACCTCATGAAAACTATGCATTTGAAAGATGAATTTATGTTTCAGTATAAAGCAAAATTGATAATAAAACAATATAAAGTTTCTGCCATGTGAAGATTCTTTGAGGAATGAATTGTATGTGCATTCCCTTACAGTACTGCACAACTGACTCACCATTGCTACCTTCTCCGTTTCTCTGTTCCTCTGCTTCCATCAGCAGCATGGTTTCCCATCTGATTCATGGTCAGGATTCTTAGTGCAAGGAGGCTAACTCTGCAGTTGAGTACAAATGCTGAGGATGACAACACTCTACTAATCAATGTAAACTGTTATGCTAAAATCACTCTACCAAAATAGTTCCAGCTTTGAGGACTTATCCAAAAAAAACTTCTATAACGACATATGTCTATTACAGGAATACCAATTCAACTTTATCCAGGTACTTACTGTTGTTCCAGATTCAGCTAATTCTGCCTAAGGAAAACTTACTTATATTTCCTAAATAATGATCTAGGCCATCCTGCAGTGCATGCACTACAGATCTACCATGGGGATTGCATCAGAAGATCTTCAAAGGTCGCTTCCAAGCCAAATAACTCTATGATTTCCCTGAAGACAAAATAAATTGGTGGAAATCAAAAGCAGAAAAGTATTTTGTCATACCTTCTTGAGGAGAGAAAGCATACATGGCTGTAGTGCTTAGAAGCATTAAAACTATTAAATTAATTTTAAAAACAAAGGCAACACCATTCTTGTTGGCATTAAGAAACAGTAGAACAGTACAAACAGGGCAAAGAAGCCCCTTAGAAGAGAATATGAGAACAAACTAAAAATGGCTTAGGCTATCAAACAAAAATTTAAAGAGGCTGTAAGTGAATGCAAAAAAACCCAGCAAGGACACTGGCACAGGGAGAAAGCCACCTGGCCATTTCCAGATGCCATGACTGACTGGATATAGCTTGAACCAACAGGGTTTAACAGGCACTGGGGAAATATTTCACATCCTCCTCAGTAAAATCACCTTTGACTTAAATATAGCATAGGGGTTTTCTACTTGTTCTAAGCAATCATAAAGAGATAAAAATAACCCCATTCTGTTTCTCCTATTGAATAGGGGATTAAAATAACTGGCAAGGCTTTAAGTCATGAGCTAGAGGTGGATTCACCAGGTCACAATCGGAAAAGGAGAACTGCCAGTCCTTGATAAGCACAGCAATTACCATTCTTTTATATACAGAACTACTCTAAGGGAGTACAGCTTCCTTAAACAGCAATAACAGCATATCCTTTGATTTATACAGCAGTCCTGCAGCAATACAACCAACATCCTGTTTTCATCTTACAGTACAGCTGGGCACTTTGTCTACAGGCTTTATTTATCAGAGTCCCCATAACTGAGTGCTTTGTCATTATAAGAAACAGCACCCTTCAACATAGCAGCATTTTATCTTCCTGGTTCTTTTCTTAACGAAAATTCTTACATGGTACTACCTGATCTACAGAGCACATAGATGTTTACTGTGAGTTTTGGCACAACGTGACTTTTAAGTTTATAAATATTAACTAAGTAAAGTAACACACTTCTCCCACCCAGGAAGTCATGTAAAAAAACACCCAAGAAAATGCAGATAAAAAGGGGTTTTTTACATCCTGGATTTCAAAGGAAAGGACAAAAATATCTAAGCTGCCAGATCTCCCAAAGCCTGTAAAACACACAAATTCCTGATATCTGAAACCATCTCTCTAAGTTCTCCCTGGATTTACAAGTTTTCCCTGAATATAACAGCCTAAAAATGTCTGTAAAATGCCTTAAAGAATATATGTCTAAAACACTTGATCAGACATAACACAGATTATTTAATAATTCTGCATCCTGCGTTATCACAACAGTCAGAATCCTGTCAGAAATGCAGTATTTTCCACATTCTTACCCATGAAAATAACCGGCCAAATAGCATTTTGAATGATTTACATGCTCATACTTTGTAACCATGCAGTAACTCATGAACATGCCATTCACATGTTGTCACACTTTAGAAATAGAAAGACCAAGACTGCTTAACTCTTAACCACTTTATTTGTTCAAAAGTTTTAGAAGAAATTGTTGCTTATTGAATACATTAAATCACTAAAAGCTTATAAAATGAGGAAACTTTCGCTAGCTACATCTATAAGACATCCATTTTTTTTATCCATTTATCCTCAAGAAAGTGGTAAGCTGCGTGTCAGCACAATCTCAGTGGAAACAAAAAGGCAATTACTAATACCAATATAGGGCAAACTTCTTATTTAGAAGTTAATGACCCTGATTCAAGAGCAATAGAGAACCTTGGATTTGTCTGGCCAGAAAACAGGCTGTGGTAGGGGCAAAGAACAGGCAAAATTACTGCCAACACCATACAGCAGAAGAAGCCAAAGTGACAAGGATGCAGATCAGAACATCACCTTGACCAGAGTGTCCTTAGTGGCAGCAGCTAGGTCTGGGACAAGCTGCAGATAGTTCATTTGCTAAAACCTCCAAAATTTGTCATGATTTCCCCACACTCAACTGCAGCAGATCAGTGCTTTACAGAATGTTGTCATAAAACTGAAGTTAACAAGTGGAAAACCAGAGCAGTCCATGTGGATAAAAAGCTAATGAGCAGCTATCTATACAGATCACAGAAGCAGAAAAAGGCATAAGCAAGGGAGCACTAAAACTCAGCTGCAAATCTGTGAACTTTTCAAAAGTTCACCCTCACCCTGCCGAGTAAAACTCTAAGTGTAAGTTACTTAAAGTGCATCAACCTCCCCCAAGTACCACATTTTCTCTCTCCCAGTAAGTATGGGTTGGGTTTTGAATGCCTCCCAAAGCAGGAAATCCCCGGAAAGAACTCTGGCTTCATATCAGAGAAGAGACTGAAATTGTGGCTAATGGCCATCCCACTGTTCTTCTGACACACATAAAATGACAATGATCAGAATTTTTGAAATTCTTATTACATGGATATAAAGTCACTAGCATAATGCTGTTAGCTTAAAGCAGAAAGGCTCCCTTTGGATACAGAAATTCAAAGCTGACACTTCAAAAACATCCCAAACTACAATATTCTAAGGTGAATACAGACAAAGAAACAAAAGCCTTGTCTAACATTAAAAACAGAAAAAGGAACTACCCCAGATTTCCGTTATTTGATTACCATGAACCTATCACTGGCTTCTTCTGACTGAAGAAGAGGACATGAAGTTGCAACAAACTGAATCCACCAGCTCAAGAGCAGCAGCAAACCTTCTCAATTCAGAACAAGACACACAAACTAGAGAGTCCACAAGGGAGGGAGAGAGTATGCAACCTCTGTTAATTATTCAATGACTATCAAAACCCAAACAAACAGAAAAAATGGGAGGAAGAGGAAGAATTAATCTCCGCGTCCAGTGTCAGATCTTTGAACGAAATCAGCCGTTCTCATACAGAGTCACCAATTTCAAAGCCACTTCTTTCTCACTGTCACTTAAATATTTAGTGAAAATATTTGTTAATCAAAGTCACTGGTAAACACAATGGTACACAATACTGGTACACCTACGTCAGTTTGAAAATGTGACATTTTTTGATGGATCTCATTTTATCATCAGAAGCTGAAAATTTTTTAATGAGTTGAGTTAAATGACTGTTTACAATTTCAACCAATGCTATGCCATATTTAGCTATGCCCTTTTGTCTTTAATAAAGGATCACATGGTCTTTTGCAGACAAGACGGGAGATCTTTCGACCATGTTGAGCATTTATTCACATGATACCACCAACTGACTCAAGGAAACAGTCAGTGTATGACTGAGATGTGAAATATGATGTGACAGGATGTGGGAATGGCCAAAAAGTGTAGACAGAGTTTTCCAGATCTCATTAGGCTTTTAAAATTATTTTTAAATGAATGTTAAAACATTATAAAATACTTCTAAACTTGGAGCTTTTGTTTTCCTGTAGTAGAAGAACTCTTTACATACTCAACCATTTTTTCTTTCTGAGAGTATGTGGTCGGCAAATTAATTGCACACTTCTCAATTAATCAGGGTAGAATTTTGCAAGGGCATTTCTACTTTAAGTTGTTAAAGCTCTTCCAAGCAGCTCTGACAAACATTTTTACAAAATAAACTATTCACTAGACATGTCATTTCCTACTGTCCATCTCCACACCGTGAGAAGGAAGAGGCAGCATCAGCCTGCCAGAGAATACACAGATTTCATTCAGGAAATGTGAAGGAATATCCAGCTGTTCTTCTCAAGTGGAGACAGAACACAGGACAGCTGCCTCTTATGCAGAGGGGCAGAGTGGTGACCAACACTACACAGATCTTTCCACAAGACCACTCAGTCAGGGTACCAAGTAATTTCAAAGACTCCATCTACATTTCAAAGACTCAACACATATGAAATATTGCTTGACATAGTATAGGATGAAATCTCAGCATTTATGTTATGTGTAATTATTCCTAAACAATCTCAATTTTAACCTAAAATGTTGTTCTGGATTAACTACTGGCAAGCAGTCTTCAAAAAAAAATTCCTGTAAACCTGTTAGCTATCAGGCTTTATATATTGTAACTACAAAATCCAGGAAATTTTGGGGTAAATAAAAGCAGGAAGAAAACCTAACAACAGGAGCATATAAGCAGTATCTTAAAGAACATCATCAGAAATAAAAAAGAACCGATTGATTTGTCTGAGTATTTTTAAAACTATCATAGTACCAAATCCCCATTTTTATTTTTTAAATAGATCGTATACTTTTAAGGTTTAATTGTAAGTTTAACATTTACAATTCATTGTGTTTCTCTCCTCCTTTATTAACTTAAGATTTATGGATAAAGATGCATTACAGCAGTGTATTTTGGGAAGAAGACTGGAAAGTTTGTAAGAATGTTTGGGCAGTGGAAATATGAGAAGAGTCAAAGAAAGATGCTTAGAAATAAGACAGAGATTCCAACAGTTCAGACAGTGATGTCAGATCCTTATTACTTTTCCAAAATAAGCCTCTTCAGATTCTCTCATACCCCTCACTACTGACAACCAGCTCTGAAGAAGTGCTTATAAAATGCTTTGGTTTTCCCTATCTTCTACATTTTCGCCTTGCTCTTCTACAAAAGCGAAGAAGCATTGCCTTGTGTATTGAGACTATCTCAACAGCACCTTCGAGGGGGGATTTTGTGCCCTGCACTGCAAAAGAACCATCAAAACAAACCACAAAAATCACCAAGATTCCAAAATCCTCTGATCCCTGCACATATCACTTGGAAGAAAACCAGACCCCTCTCCCTTCTCCCAAAAAACCCCTAATCAACCATCAGGAAACAAGAGAGAAGCATTAAGAAGCTGAAGAAGTAAAGACACATCTGACCCACTCATTTCTACAACAAATGTCCTGATAACCTATCATGCAGATGTCAAATTATATATATACATATATATACATATCTAATTCTGAGAAAGGACTGCACATAATACACTAATAAAATTACTGCTACTAGCCCAACAAAGTCATAGGTAAACTCTGACTTACTTGAATAAAGAAAAAAACCCATCCTATTTCACATCTCTAGCTGTCACTGTCTACCTTAAGACCTCAACTTCAAGTCCTGCAATGTCCAAAGCATTACTCAACTATAGATAAGTGAGCAGATGAGATCAGCAACTGCAAAGACACTCGATGACCTCCCTTTAAAGTGCCACATAAAAGGGCCTGGGAAACCCTTCTCCCCTTCAACAGTGTAGTGAAAATATTCTCCATGCCCATATAAGTACAAGGGAATAAGATGCATTGAGCTAGGTAAAACAGAATACACAACATTTAAACACAAAAGCACATTTCTAAAAAGAAGAATTTATAGTTTCAGAGTGAAGTCGGAGAAGAGGAATTAGATACCGGCAGAACAGGATACAGGGGAAAAAAAAAACCAAACATATGGAAGGACCAAGTGAAGGGCCAGGCTCTTTTTACATCTGAAGATTTAAAAGTATGCACAAAGCCAGAATCCTAAAAGATCCACTCAACTTGCTGGGTTCTTACCTCTTCAAGCAAAAATTAAGTACATCTTTCTTTACTAGTAGCTGTAGACTTACAAACTTATTGAAGATTCAGTAAAAAGAAACTTTCTCTAAGTAGTGAGTACTTTAAAAACTGAATTAAATAAATACAGCTCAAGGAGGGTGCCAAGGATGGAATTAGTGATGCTGATTTGTGATGTCGGTGGAAGGAGAGGATCAACATTGCAGGCAAGTGGAAGTAAGAGACCATGAATCAGAGACCAGCAGAGGATACGGAAGGGTTTATGGAGACTTCAGAGGGTAAATGGAAAAAGCAGTAGCTCTTCAGAAATGAAACTTGGGAACCTAGGAACAACTTTCAACATACAACGGTACCTGATTTATGTGGAATTAGAAATACTGAATTTGAATTTTTTTAAAAATTAAAAAATTAAAGCCCAGTTTTCTGGCATGAAATTCTGATTTTGAATTTCTGATTTTACAAAGATGACTGAAAATCATCAGAAATTCCACCTCTGGAAATTCCACCTACTACACTGTTGTTGTCAACTAACACACACCTTGTCTTTCTAACTAAAGAAGTAAAAAACGCATCCATCCATGCAAATAATTTCTATGCTCTCAAAGCCAGAATGGTTACATTTTTGATTCTGCACAACATTAATTTTTAATGAGAAAGACAGAATGTTTAAGTCCATAGCTACTAGTAAGGAAAGAAGTATTTCATCTTTGCCTCAAAGGGTTACAACCCAGCATGACAAGTTGTAAACATTTGTTCTTTCAACTTTGTTACTAACAGGTATTTTGGATCCTTTTTTTCACTAGATCAGAGACAAAGCATTATTCCTCCCACATATAAAGAACTTTCAACATTGCTGTCACAAGAACAGTTAAACAATAGCCAGCTCAGATTATCCTATACCTGCAATATTACGCCCAGTTGTTTTGTCAGTCTAGTTTGACAGTACAGAAGGACTGATCTAGATTTTACAAAAGTCAAGAGCAATACAATGATACTTAAACAAATGGCAAACTAGTGAATGACAAAAAAACCACAAACCAAACTCGACACACCATATTCTTCCCTAATGCCCTTCAAATTACTTTGATGCCTACATATAAAAAGTTTTGGGGCAATAGTAAAACAAAGCTTCCATTGCTACCCTACTGATGGTCCCATTTCCTTGAACATTCTTATTTAACTCACTTAATTCAGCAAAGATCCCAGCACATCAAACGTGGGGGGCAGGGGGGGGAAACACCAGGGAGGGGACACAGACGGACAAAAAAACCCAACAAAACCCAAACAAAACAAGCAAACAAACTGAATGAAACAAAAAAACGTAATTCATTTTGTGAAAAAAATAGAAGAAGCAGTTCCTCCAGACAACTTTGTCAATGGTAAGTCTGTATTAAGGGGAGAGCTGAAAATGCTTATGCTCTTCCCACTGCAAAACATTTAAAAGTTACCTGTCAAGCCCTGTGTACAGAAGAGCTTCAGTCTTTGGAAGAAAATCCATCTGAAGGTTTGACATTAAAGCAAGGTAACATACCAAAAGGGAAAATTAATTCTCAACAGAAAACCAAGGCCCATGAAAAAAAAAAACACCGTTATATCAATACATCCATAACTCAGGAATATTAGATTGAAAATTGATTTGATTTTAAAGAAAAATACACATATTTCTAATGCTGTTCTTTTGAGATAGGATAGTGTTTTCCTCGTTGGAGGTTTTTTGTCTCTTTCTGTTGGAGGAAAATTCAAGCTCACAACTCTTCTTATTTAACATAGAGCAACGATTTGCATTGTTTGGGAAGGACAGGTTTGTCTATTTTTAAATAAGATTCCAAACCAAGTAGCTCTATTTCCAGCAGAGAAATGAAAATCAAATGAATGTGCAGAAAGTATTTTTAAAACACAGATAAGAAAGCTTCCAAGCTGTACTGTTCAATGAGAACCTCTGTAGAGCTAAAGCTTGCAACAAAACCAGTGCTTTCTCACAGAAGAAAGCTTAAGCCCAGCTAAAAATACTCACATGCTCTATTTTCTTTAACTGAAAATAGTAATCCTGATAACCATACACATGCAGCAGAGTTGACATTAATACAAGTTCCCAAGGGAGACATTTCATAGATAGATTAGGGACTCATCCTTTAACCACCTACGGCACTCTGATCATTTACAACAACGAAACAAAGCACATGCTCCTTCTGAACTAGATAACCTCCTAACAAATAAAAACAAATCCAAGAACTCTTAATTCTGTAAGAATTCCCATGGTTTTCTGTTTCTGCATTAAAATAAACACATTTCTTAAGCCATGAAAAAAATGCAGCTTTATCCATCACTCTATCACATGAAGATTTTGAGTCAGAACACATCTACTGGAACTCCAGTTAGTAAATGTTTAAATTTACTTCATAAAGAGCTGCATTTTTAATTGTGGCACCTTACCTCAGGAGAGAATTCAGGTGAAGTGTCAAGTTTTTAATTGGTTGCTACAGCTCAGAACAGCAGGGGTGGTTTTCCCCCTTGAGCCCTCCATTGTTGCATGCTGCACAGTCAGAGTTTCCTCTTCATTGTGCTAAGGCTGGGCACAGCCACAGAACTCTACAGGAATCCAGGAGCCAGCATCTCGGCTTCTTGTCATCCTCTAATGCCCTGACGTCAGCTCTGAGTGTTAGAGCTGTACACAGTGATACAGCAAAGAGCAACTTTCTCAAACTGCAGGCAGCTATGTGAACTTAAGTTAGAGGAGCAGGGCAGCTGTTGGGGAAGCAAGTGAGAGCCAGGTGAAATAAAAGAAAGTGCACAATCAGCTCTGGTTTAACTTGCAAGCAGCCATAAAAGAGAACACCTGGTATTCCTTGTATCCACTACATTAACACAGCAACTCATTATACTGACTTGACAATTTCTAGAAAAAAAGAATAAATATTTAGTTGAGCATTCTAACCTTGTTACAGCTCCAAGGGCTGGCTGGATAATCTGGCATCTGCTGTTCCACAGCACACATAAAACTACAACAGTGGCAGCTCGGAACAGCAGTCAGGCTAGAAAAACCAGCATGCTGAGAAATTTTTTTCCAACCTACAGTCAAGATTGTCAGAAACAGTACTGCACTTTATGAAGGGAGACCTATTTGGATGTTTCCAGATTACAGGAGTGATCTGGCATTTTTTTGTTTGTGACTTGAATATTCCTAGTAAATGATTTTATCTGTCAGATGACAGGAGTTCCGTAAAGACCTTCAGTTTCCTCTGGAATCTAAGGTTTTGGTCTCCTGCAATGGATTCTTCTTCACCCAACACAGATGCGTCTACTCAAAACAAATAGTTATCTTCAGGTTTACATAAACACTGTGATCTCATTTAAAGTACATTAAAAAAAAAAATCCAGTAACAGCCAAAAGAAAAGAACCTACCCTAAGATAACACCAAAACCCAGCTTCCAGTCTCAAGCTGGGTTCCCTCAAATGCTTTTGATACCTCACTATCTAGCTCTCACTTCTCTTTTTCACAGGATACCAACACACTTGGACAAAGCTTGGAAATAACTCTGCTGATCTCTATTTGTGTATTACCCTCCTACACATTTTTTCACCCTAGTATCCACATTCCACCCCCTAATGTTTTCTTGATCTCAGTCCCACAGCAACACACTCCAGCAGGGAACATTACCAGTAACTATTCCATAGGCACCCAGCTATGACTTCAGACTTGACAAAGTTTGAGTAAACAGCTTTTAAATACAACATTCAGTTAATAGCACCAGTGTCATTCCACTACTTGAGGTTGCCTTGCTTAAGGCAGATACAATAAGAAGAACAACATAATCACCCCAAGAAGAATTATGTGTACATCTGGAACTCAGCTGGCAAATTGGCCCCTGGAATGATTAGCATTCAAGTGGCTCCTGATGGGCATCCAACCACAAAGGAGCTAACTCCCTGCTTTAAACATCCAGCAAGCTCTACAGTCCCAAATTCTAAAAATTCTTTCCATTTTGGTATTGCTCATTTACTTGCTCTTCATCAGGGTCATGGGGGTGAGAAGAATATGCTAAGTATTATCTTGAAGTCCTCGGTCTAAGAAATGAAGCACATCTAAGATAGGACTACTTGTTAGACCCGTAATGGCCTAACCTCTGATCCTAGACAGTGCTACCACTTAGTAGCACAAGCAAAAAAGGTCTTGCACTTCTTGATAAACATGTGCATACAACATACAATGGCAACAGCTAATTCATTACAAAAGAAAAATGTAGTTTCACCTTCACTTAAATTTCACCAAACTGAGCAAATTCAGACACGTACCCAAGTCCCCACCCCTACTCTGCTGCTGTGGCTTGGGCATAGAATGCTTGGTTTGAAGCTACTTGCTGTCCCCTCCCACACTCCACAACAGGAAGGACTTTCATTTATACTTGAACAAACCTGTGGCTATGTTGTGAGGTGACTCAACCGAACACTTGAAAGAGAAGGAAGAGAGCTCTAATCAGTATTCCAAGCTTGATGCCAGACATTTGCCAACACTGCACCACAGCTGATGGCTCCAGAGACTCGTAATGCGATTGAAATGGTTCGATAAAAACTCAGTTACATGCAAGAGAAAAGGTAAATTTCTTGGGTTTTCTGAAAACATCTCTCACTTCCTGAGACAGCCATGGGAATCATGTGAAAAAGACTTCTCTCCTGTTCTCCTTAAATTTTTTAAATACATCCACTAGGCCAAGCAACAGTGAATGGGAGCCTGAAGACACACACGAGAAGTGTTTCTGGCACTAAGGTAATCAAAGCTGTTTGGCTCTGTCCCTTTCCCCACACAACCAGCTCTATCTTCAGCCCCTGGAGAACAGCTCTATCTCCCAAGCGTGTTTTTGTTGGACACACAATGAAAATGACAAATACGAAGGGGGTTTGCTTGGGTAAAGCAGGTCAGAAGCTGATCTTCTGTACATAAGCATATAGTTTTAAATATGATTTAAGGGAACAAATGAAATAATGCAATATTCTCAGAAACACTACAATTGAATTAAAGATGGATCTCAACATGAATTCTAGTACTTCAAAGGATATCAATATTACATCTACCGAAATCCACAGTTGCTCCAATATTCTAATGGCATATTAAGCCATAATACAGTTCTTCCTGGTAAAATCCTGTGTCAACTACTGGCATCTACTTGTAATGTAAAAAGGTATTTACTCCAGGATACAGGATTGCTGTCCAGCAACAGCAGGAAAATTGTGTTCAAAAGGTAGGATACCAACTACAGCCACTTCTTTTTTTTATTTGTAAGTATTAAATCACACATTTTCCTATCACTTCATAAAGCAAATTCAGCTCTGTGATGAACAGGAGCAGACTTTGTCAACTGGCCTGGCATGAGCTCACTGCCATGAGTGCTGCTCAGATTCAGGCTAAGACAGATGAGCTATAAAACTGCCTTCAAAGTAGGTCCAGCCAAGTTTCTCCTGCTAGGGGAAGAAACTATGTGTCATGGCCAACCAGTTACTGGGCACACCTCCTATTCATCATATTCCAAAATATTCCAGCCAGTTGGTGGGCACACTCTCCATTCACCATATTACAAACAAAACAAAACAAAACAAAATCCAGCAGAGGCCATTTTCTAAAAAATCTTTCCTTATTTACCTTGAAAGTACAGAGAGAATAATATGTGCATGTTTCTCACCAAATTCAGACAAATGTTTTTATCCACAACCAGTTTTAATAAGCAACTTTTCAACAGCAAAGCATAATCCTGCGTGCAAAAAAAAAAAAGGACAGGATCCTTTCCCAAAGCTTGTCCCCATAGATCTGATAACAAAATTCTATATTAAAGCGCCAGCAGTGATTAAGTTGTATAGGAGTTCTAAGCCTTAACTAACATCAGTGCTTGAAAATTCACAAAACACTATCTTCTTAGCAGTTAGCATAAACAAACTTTCTCAGCTGTTACAAGTTACCAGCAACTATTCCACAGAACTTCAAACAGTGATTTAAGACCACACTGGCTGGTAAACAGTTTTTGGCTGCAGATTAACAACACTTTCAACCTGGCTGGACGAGTTAAGGAGAGATGTATGCAGTATATTACATCATTTGGTAATATATTTAAAGAAAAACGCTATTTCAACTGAAATTCTTCCCAGATTGCACAAATTTTCCTATCTCTCAGAGAGGGAACCACAGTAACTGCATACTATTCAAAAATGTATCTGTGGACTATTTTCAGTAAAACTGGGAGTTGTCTTTTTTTCTAGTATATCCACATTTTTTCCCTCAAATCCAGCAATTCAGTGAGCAAATGAGACCATCTTAAGGAAATACTTAAGACTGTCAATAAAGAACTTTTGTTGCAAGAAAGTCATGGCAACTTGTTTTTCTAAGTACCGAATTATACGTGAACAGCTGATAAAAGGCCTGAAAATCTCTCTGCAGGGCTAATGCAATGAGCAGTACTGTTAGCTACATGTTTCTCAAAACTGAGAAGTGGATAAAGGGAACTTAGATGTCAAGCAGCAGCCAAAATTCCCTATACCAAACAGCTTTATGGCAGGCAACGGGCCTAGAGGAACAGTCAGAACAGCCAAAGTTTTAGTTACGTCTTTCTGCTTGTTTTTATGTTCCTATTCACAAGTAAAACTGAAGACATTCAAGACATACTGTTTTTGCCACTTCCTAACCTGGAATAAAGCACTATTATCCTACATTCAGTCCTTCCAACTGTGCCTACGTACCCAGAGTCTTAAAAATGCAGTAATTATCTGTACTGTAATTATACCTTCTACACTGATTAACAATATCAAGTTCATTTCTCAATGGCTACATATAAATGTGGAATGGTGACAAGGCCTTAAGTGAATAAATACCCCTCCCTTTTTGAGTATTTCATATTCACTACAGCCATGACTTCAAACTGATTTGATTACCGCTGTAAATACTACAGTAAATTGCCGTCATCTGCACCTGTTTACCCTGTAGCCACTTGGTCAGAAATCCAAGTAATCCATTTTTGTAAATAGCATGGAAGCTTCACGAAAATGTTCATGTTAAAAAATACACCCACCATGTATTTTGTCCACTCTATTAACAAATAACTCCAGCAGTCTTACCAGTATTTTGATTCACTCCTGCTCCTACTGAAATCACTGAATTAATGTTCTTCGAACGTACCTGACTAGTTAAGGAAAAATTCTCCTCCTACTGATCTATAACTGAGGTAGTTTTATTCAAGATTTAAAAAACATGAAGTTGTATTTTCTGACATACTATAAGCAAAATAAAAACAGAGGGCTCTAACGTAAAAAGAAACAAGCCTGCCCTTTTACTACTCCCAACAGATGCTGCTTGTTTATTTACTTTTCCCCAGCGTCGGTAGCTCCCAGAGCACCGAGGAGGGCACAGCCCTCCCACACCGCCGCCACTCTCACCCAGAGAGCTGGAAGTTGACTCCGCACACCTAAGGATGCTCCGAACGGCAAGTATTGACCTGCAGGGATTTCCCAGAAGAGCCGATCCCGGCAGTGCCGTGCACCCAACAGGTCCCGCGCCGGCAGCGCTGCAGCCTGGCAGAGGCAGCTGGACGGCGACGCCGGCGGCCGGGTCGCGGCTCGTCCCAGGGAGAATGCCCGCGGCGCGGGGCTGGGGCTGCAGCCGCTGCTCGGTCGGGCACCGCCAAGGAGGGCGCCGGCGGCCCGACGGGCCGGTCCCGCAGCCCCAGCCGGGAGAAGCGGCCGCGATGCCGTCGAGGCGCCGCTCCCCGGCTCCCGCAGCCGTTTAACGGTCGCGCCGCTCCATCTGCCCGCGGTCCCGCCCGGGGCTTCCGCCTCGCAGCCGCCGCGGGAGCCCCGGGAAGGGGCACGAGCAGCACCTCCGCCCCCGGCGCTGCGGAGCCGCCTCTCACCGCTGGCTGCCTCCCAAGCGCCGCACCTCACAGCCGGACGCGCATGGCACCAGCCTC
>VXAZ01001315.1:882374-900427 GCA_013399875.1 Gymnorhina tibicen
GCGGGGCGGCCGCCGGCCGAGCGCAGCCGTCCATGCCGGCGGCCAAGGGAGCGCAGGGCGGGCGCAAGCCGCGGACCCGCCCGCACAACCTCGGCTCCCCGCCTCACCTGCTTGGGGCGGGCTGAGGAGGGCGGCCCTGCTCCGCAGCCCCCGGCGCCGCCTCGCCCCCGAGCCCGGGCATTCCCCGCTGTTTACAGCGCGGACACTGGGCGCCTGCTCGGGGCGGTGGCCGTGGTCGCGGGCTGCGCCAGGCTCCTGCCGCTCGTGGAACCACACCTTGGGCGGAGAGGAAAAAAAACACAGAAGCAAAAAAACCCCAGAAAACAAAAAACAACCCAAAACCGAACTTGCCGGCGAGAAACTTGAAACGCGGAACCTTCCCCGCTCCGGCACGCGCGGACACAGAGTCTCCCTGTTCCCGTCCCAGCGCCTCCCTCCCACCCCCACACACCCGGCTGTCCCTCCAGCTGCGGCCGGAGTGGGGACTCCGCTCGGCTCCGGCCGCGGGCTGTCAGCGGCCAGCGGGGGCAGGGCCGCTCCTCTCGGCTGGAATTTTCCTCTCCCCGAGCGAAGCGTCCCGGCGGCCGCCTCGGGCTCAGCCCTTTCCCATTCCAGCCACCAGGGCGCGAGGCGAAATCCCCACAGGTGGGGAAAGCCAGGCGCGGAGCCCGGGGCCGGGATGCGGTCGGACCCCGCGGTGGGGTCCGGCACCCTCAGGAAAACTGTTCTGCCCGGCCATCGGGGCTGGGCCGCCCTGAGCGCGCCCGGGACTCGGCTGAGCCCCACCGTGTCACGGGTGACGAGCTCCCGGGGTCAGGAGTAGTTTCAGCCTGATCTGCGTTTGCTCGCTGAGCATGACGGCACCTCAGCTTCTCTATGCAGTAACTACTGAGCAGATCGGGCAGTAACGCGCTGTGTCCCTGTGTCAGCACAGAGCGCCGTTCCGGCTTTGCTGTGGGACCAGATGATATTGCACAGTACATACAACTCTATACAGGTAATATTTTGCCCAATGCTTAAAAAAAGTTGAAAAATAGCCAACGTCAAAGCATTTATACCTTTTTTTCTCCATAGGAAGAAAGTAGAATGTTGCATTCCAGCATAAAAGTCCTTTTTTTGACTAATTCTAAGATTTTATATCTGGAAAAAGTCAATCTAGTTGACCATTCGATGTTAATGTTCATAATACTTGATGTTAATATTCTTCATAGCTAGTGTAATACTGTATGTAGCATTGTACAGCTATTGTACTTTAATAACATTTTGCTTCTCCCTGTATATGCCCTTCTCATCTGCACTGTGCTTCTTCAATAAAGATTTTTTTTCTGCTTTTCTGCTTTTTCACTGGAGACTAATCCTGAAACCAGCTGTTTTGAGAGACCCTAGAGGTTGTTCACACCCTGAATAACCACATGCCATTATCAGGCACACCCCATTAATCTGTGTATGTTTCTTAAACTAAAAAAGTAATCACTGGTGAGTCAGATGGATTTTCCATGGTCCAGTTCTCAGAGAGGCAATGTTCAATGAATTGATCAATTAAGAATCTCAGAAACAATTTCACTGAAGACCTTATGTAAGTTTTGGACCTGTTTTCTCTTTTGACCATCCACTTTCTATTCTCACACTCCTCTAATTGTTTGGCCACTTTTGTCCCAAACAAGTGTGCTTGAGATCACTCAGAGAATCACCACCAAGGGTATGAGCAAAAGTCAGATTTAATATTAAACCACAAAGCATGACAGATTCGTTGGCAAGATTCACTCTACTTACAAAGGGCAACTAAGGCACAACAAGGGGAAAGCAAGCAACAACAAAACCAAACAAAATCCAGGCAATCAAAACAGAAATGACTTGAAACTACCTAGGTGTGTGTGTGTGTCTGTGTGTAAAGACAGTTTAAACAAGGGTGAAAAGGAATGCGGCCTAAAGCTTAACAACATTTAAACTTAAAAGTACTTTAACTTAATTTATACCTTCATTTATATCTTAGCCTTAACAATCTAACAGAGAAATAAAACTGTCGTGGTTTAGCATAGCTTGGTTTTAGTTAAGGAGAAATCCACTTAACAGCACTTAGCTTAAATTGTAACTATAACTTAACTTCTAGATTTGCTATAGCATATGCACAGAGGGTATGCATGCAGACAGAAACAGTCGGTGCAACATAAAGTACCTGAGGAAAAATTTCCCTCAGAGGTCAGTGAAATACTCACTTTGGATGCTTTTGCATCTCTGAACAGGTGAAGGATTGGGCCTCGAGGAGTGAGAGTATCAGCCCAGAACATGTCGTGGTTCAGCGATCCTCCAGGTGTAGCAAACCTGAGGGTTTGGTGGCTCTGAGAGGTGTCCCACTCAGAGGGAGATACTGGTCGCAGGCCCGCTGTGGTCCAGGAGAGCTCAACGGGCCCCATTCTGGACTACTGTTTATAGGGTCGCAAGAGAGTGGGCTTTAGTCACAACAATGTTTCATCCTGGCCACAGTTTGGGTCAGCACTTTCTTCCAAAGTGTGAGAATAAGAATGTTATGCCGTTCGGGCCAGAGAAATATTTTCCAAGGCTGGTCAGGAGAAAAACAGACGCTTGTTAGGAGTTCTGAAAGCGGACAGCGTTTCTTGATAAGCTCAGAAAAACTGAGCCCAGATGGTGTTTTCGAGGACGAGACCTAACAAGCATTTTCTCAGATCACACTGCAGCCTGGAAAGGAGTGGGAGTGGGGGAGGGAAGGGAGCCACCACAGCTTCCTAGGTTAGGATGAAGTTTGACAAATTCTTTTGGATGTTGACTGTTCCTGCAGTCAGGGCACAGTAACTTTCTGCATTCAGTTTGTAGCGTTAGTTTAAGTACAAAAGAACTCTCTTCCAACCAGCTACTTCTTGAGCAAAACCATTATGTGATAGTACCTTCTAAACTGTTATGAAACTCCCATTCTGCAAAAACGTGAGATGATTCAAGAGTATAATGATGTTTCAACTGAAGACCCTGTAGCTGATTGTGTATTAGTTAGAATAATTGCATGTGTTGGTGTCATGTTGTCATCCCTTCTAATAAACTTTGCTTCACCACCAACAGATAAGGAACTGTTGTAGCACTCCCTTTAATCTCATTTTTAATCTCATTTGAAAACCAATATATGCTCTAGTCTAATTATTTTGGCAAGTATTAATGCCAGAAAGATTGCAATCTATTGAATAGCTCACATGGGCTCATACTAGAAACTCAGCAATGCCAGGCAGAAAAGTGACATTAGGGAAATAACAAAAAAATAAATTATTAGTGGTGACAATTTCCAATAGAGCCTGGGAGACTATCTAAAAATGCAGTTCACTAAATAATGCCAATCTCATTTTAGGAGGGGAGAGGTTATGCTTATTGTCTTACACTACCACATGTCTTACTCTTATCTTGGTTGTTAACTAAACACATCTGAAACTCTGATCACTAGAAATATTGTAGGCTCCAAACTTGAGTGCCTGCAGGCCATGTTCTGCAGTGGCAGTTTTACAATAACTAGATTTAAAATAGTTGGGTTTATGAGACACTGGAGATACCATTTCTCTTAGGGGTCTCAGCTTTTAGAGATAGATTCTGGACTCCTATGGCACTTCATTTCTTTATCAATAGAAAATCAGTTGTGTTCGAATTTCAAAAGATGTTGACAGAATCAAATGCCCTTATTTAAATTTTTCTATTTTTGTAAAGTTTCCAACTTTGTCCTGAGCTCAAGACATCATTCATGCAAAGCAAACGTAACTCTCATACACAATAAACAGAAGGCCACATCAGAGAATACCAAGTGGGTTATTAACACACTATTCATTGTCTCTCCTATTGAATAGCCAACAGAGAAAAAAACCCCACAACAAAACGTTTAAAGTTCCCTCGATTTTTCAAGCTCATCCATGAAGAGATAACTGTAACAATTAATGAAGTGGTAGGTTATTAATTGCATCATTGCACTAATATCATCTTTTGTTGATGGTTTGAGGTAAAACAGTCATTTATCTGGAGGCATTAATCCATGTGCAGCTGCCACCTGCTGCACTTGGTGAATGTACTCAGTGCTATTGTATATTTAGTATAAATGTTTGCAGATTCTGATTACTGTTAGCATAACCTTCAAATTATGCATGTAGTGAGAATTGCTAATTGCTGATAATTGCTAACTGATATTTGAAGAACTTCTATCTTAGATAGAGACATGAAGTTCCAGGTGTCTTACTATGGAATTTTCATATAAGTTAAATTACTACAAGCAAAGCCTTGCCTGTTCTAAAAAAGCAGCAATATCCCATGGCATTTTTCATAACAGTCAGAAGTTGTCCTAGATGGCTTCAGTGCTTGTGGTTGCTCTCCTCTGTTCAAGAAGTTGCCAGAAATGTGAATCCAAATATTTTTGAATGAAAGATGCTGTAGAAATGTGATGGACAGTATGATTTTCAAAGAGGTATGCCCATTAGTGCATAAGGTGAAAGCTTTTTGAAGTGTTAAATAGACCAGAGGAGCCTTAGAATATTTTTCACTCCTGTAAAGGTCTCCTTACAAGGTCTTTTAAAATTTCTTAATAGGTAACAGGTTATTAGTGACATTTTGTGATTTAAGGATGTAACCCGAATGCACTCCTAATGTAGTTTTGTACATTGAAAATCATACTGTCACACTGTTGTTTTGAATAATATTGTGCAAAGCAGGTGTCAGATTATGGAATTGAAAGGTGTTTTCCTTGTTAAATTAATTTTCTGATGCATAATTAAAATATATTAGAAATCTGAGCTGTTTATTCTATACATTTTATCATGTATAGCAGATATGATAAAAGTCAGGTTTTTACCCTTATAGTATAAAGATAAACCAAGGAATTATTATATGATTCTTCACTAAATCCATATGTAATTCTTCTTCTGCGGAGTAGTCAGTCAGCTTACGTTGCATCCTGTTGAACAGCTGCCATTTCTGTGTTTGCATTCCAGAATGCGGGTTAGGTTTTGGGAAGCATGCACACACATGTATACAGCCACTGAAAGCATTGCTGTAGGCACAGGGACAGGTTTGGGAGCCCATTTAAACTGTGCCCTTCACTGAAGAGCACTGTCCCCTGTACACAGCACTGGTGAGGCCACACCTCGAGCCCTGTGTTCAGTTCTGAACTACAAGAAAGACACTGAGGTGCTGGGGCTGGCCCAGCTTTGGCCTGATAGACGAAGCAGAAATAAGTCTACAAAAAAGTACCCCGCATACTATTGGATATAGGACTAAGTAATTTCTGCCTTTGGTATAAGGTTTTCCCAAATAGTTTTTGCTCCTAATATGCGTATTATAAGCATTAACTTTCTTAAAGGTACATTGTTCTTTTAGGTCATATTTAAGGCCTGCATGATAATATTATGATGTACTCTCATTACTACCATTGTTTTCACTCTGGTAGTATTTTATTTTTGCCTTTGGATCATCAAAGCAAATGTTTTACTGCTTACATGTCATGATTTCTAAGTTATTTTGTTGTTGAGCAGTATTTTTTGGGATGCATTAAATAACAATTAGTGAGGTATTCATTGCATTTGAGTAATATTAGAAAGCTTCAGATGATGCTGAGTAGTGAGTGATATAAGGTGTAGAATCACATATGCTGTGAAGTATCCTGTTGCAAAGTTAATTATTTTTTAAAACAGTTTTGTCTAATTCTTTCAAATCATGTTAGCCACAGTAGTTGCAATGAAAGATAGATAAGAATCAATTTAAATGTTAATCTTAGGTGGAGTTTAGAAGAAACTACAAGTTCACTAAATTGCTCTCATGCACTAAATTTCCACATTATGAATGCACATAGCGTGCAGAATTCTCAACACTGAAGTCTGCAAAGTCTAAACAGTAAAAAACATTTCTGAAGAAAACCACCTCTGGAAAGAAAAACATTCAAAGTATCTGTTCAGTTGATTAGTAATGCATTAGCTTATGGTTTATTGTATCATATATCGTAACTCTACAAGAAACATAATCTCCTTTCTCTGTTAGAAAAATTCACTTAGATCCAAAAGAGATTTGGGGATTTCTTCAACAGAGATACAGAAAATGTAGCAATAGCTAAGCTATAAGCAGATGAGTTATCTTAGGTTCTGAAATCTATATTGCTATGGTTGTACAGTGTCATGAAAACAAGTTATATTAGCCCAGGAGAAGCCTTATGCTGCACAAATTTGTATCTCTTGGTACTTAGCCAGCTTGCTCAGAACTAGCCTGGGTAACTTTACAGCTCTCATGCTTTCTGGACAGCCTTGGAGGTGCTACATACATTTAGTGGAATCTAATGCCATATGTTAAGATGCTTTTGAAGCATGGAGAGGGAGTTAAATGCTTCTGTTGGATGATATGAACTGTGTACTTTGATTAGACAACTGAATAAATGGGGAGGAGAGACGGCAGACATGATCCTCCTCTGGAATGCTAACAAGAAAGTGAAGTTGTTCTGTGTGCAGTATGCTTATTCAGGTCTGCTTTAGGGACCTACGGCTGGAAGGGGCCCTACAATGAGCTCCAAAGGGACACATCATGTCTATTTTAAACACAAGATGGTACTGAGATGTTCAGCACAGACAAATCAAAGATAATTTTGATTACATATGTGCACACAGTGAATTCTAAGGACCTGGAGAAATGTATTTGTTGGGAAAATGTCTAATCCCACCTTCATATGCTGGCAGTTTCAAGAATACACTGCACCAAGTTCTATTTAAGTCACATTGTAGGCACATATTCTGCTTCATAGATCCAGAAATTATTAGTGTTCTAAGCTTTTAGAAAGCTGGATTTTTTTTTTTCCAATAAAATTTGAATAAAAGTCATGAACATATACTTACACAAAGGTTTCGGTCAGAGTACTTGGTAGAGTTCACCAACCTTTTCAAACACACTGGACAGGAGCCCAAGGCTGTGTATTACAATTTAATGTGGTTTTAAGTCTAGTTTAAGGTTCATCACGGGGAGATGAAACATTAGTTACAGAAATTCTTTGAGGTTTTAATCTGAAAATTATTGCTGCTCTGAGTTTGAGAGCTTGCATAAATAATTTCAATTAATTTCAAAGCCCAACTTTGACTGCTTCTTTTCTGCAGTTTGCCATTGTCTCCTTGCAGAATTACCTTGTTAGTGAGCATCTATGTGTAGTCAACACAGCTTGTGCAGACATGTCAAAGACAGTTTTAAATTAGCATATGTGTGAAGCTCAGCTCAGGCTAACAACTCAGTTTCAGAGCCAGGTTTCTGGAGAATGTAGAAGAGAAATTACTTCTCTCCTTGGCTATGCTTAGCAGCAGTACACAGGATAGGATAGCTCAAGGTTTATTCTCCGGTAAGAATCCACCAGTATATATATCACTGTATCTGCCCTGGAAACAAAAAATGGTAATTAAGCAGCAAAGTAGTCTCACATATAACAACATGCCCCTGGCAACACAGACTGAGAAAGCTGTCATGCCTTTGTGTTGTATAAAAACACAACTCATATCCATACCTATTTGCTATTGTCGTACCAAACTGCAGTGTATATATTTGGCATCATTAAATGCTTCTAATTTAAGCAGCTAAGTTTTAGCTAAGTTTAATTTTATTTAAGAAATGTTTGAACCATTTTCTAGCACTAGTTTTCCCATTTGTTTTTAATGGAGGGATACTGTCTATACACCGTAGGAAGCACTCTTCCTGGCATCAGAGATGCTGTTCTTTCAACCTTCCTTGCTTCCAAATTGCTGTGCTAAAATTACTGCTTACTATAAGGCACAGTTTGGAAAGTTTCATTTGTATCTTGCCACAATCAGGAGGGAAAAAAAGACTTAACAATCTAGTTTGGATTTGTTCTGCTTACTATGGCATAAAAACGAATGTAATGATGCTTAGAATTCTCACATGCTAATTACTATGTATACAGGCAGCAATTTACATTGCTTTTTACTGTACATTAACATCTATCAGTTCACTCTGGTTAAGTACTCTGTACTAATCAGAAACAAAAGTTACATAAAATTGTCCAAATATTTTCATTAAAAATAAAGTAAAAATATTAACAAGCTAGGCTAGGGCTTTAAATACTCCATATGGAATCTGCAAAAGAAATGCCCTTAGCTCACCCAGTCTGACTTGGGCATTAGACCAGATTTAGAAGATGTTCTGTGCAATGTTCTATTCATAGCAGTCTGACTCCACAATTAAAACATCTGAAGATTCAGCTTTTAAGTAGCTCATTAAAGGTATTTTTAAGCTTTTCCTTGGGAAAGAAAAACCCAACTAAATACAGCAAAAAGATTTTAAATGCATGTCAGTCCCAGTCCATGATCAATGTGTAGCTCCAGTGTCTTGCATTTATGCCAGGAGATGAGAAATTGCCATTGTCATTCCAACTGGAGCCGTAGGCCACTGAGCTGCTATAACAGCACTATAGCTATTACTGACTTTGTGGAATGGGGCCAATGTTTTTCTCAGAAACAAAGGTTAGAAAATTAAAAGAGCACTCATCCCCCCTGTCTCTTCCTGGAGAAGACTGGGCAAGTTAATGGTAAAGAAATCCATCAGAGTTCTTAAATACAAAGCACCATCTCTGGCTCAGGAAGTTCCTGAACCACAGACTGCCTGATGATAGGAATATTTATGGGAGTATACATGTTTTCCCTTCCTTTTCTAGTGTTCCCTCAACATTCATTTTTGGAGATTGCCTGAGAAAGGATACCAGGCTAGATAAGACATTCAGTCTGACACAGAGAGGCCATTCTCATGTACTGTGGTTCTTTAGATATATTTGGAAGTCTGACTTTAAAACAGAAAGACCTCATTTTTTAATAAAGGTGAAGGAGGGCTATAGATGTATGTGGTTTCTTTGAACCTACTGTAATTATTATTTCAAGATTTTGCCTTTGGTCTTATTTTTTACATTGTAATGCACCACACCTTTCAAGCACCTAAGCATTCAAAGAGCTGGTGAAGGCAGTTTGGTGGTGTTAGAAGGTAAATTACAGCTCTGCTGAATGACTTACTTGGGTATTGCCTTTAGATGCTGTGTAAAGTGGCGATGCTGAATGGCCTTATTAACAACTCTGAGGCCAGTGTGCCTGAGAGATGGCACCAGGACAAGGAGATGTTTTATCTCTCTCTAGGAGCGTATGAAACGCTTATTGACTGGGCTGAACCTTAAAAGTCAGGCCATTATAGGCAAATACAAGTTCATGGGCTTCATGCCAGACTAAGATTCACAAAGATAAACATGTATATGCTAATTAGTGCTTCAGAGTGTATTTAGGCCAAACAGTTAAAGAGAAAAGACTGAAACAGGATTGAGCTGCCCAGATGTAGAAGGAGGAGAAAGAAAGGGTAAATAAAGAATCACCCTAAATAGTTTGTACTGTTTTTTTTTATTTTACCACGTGTGAAACTGCATTTGAGAAATTAACAATTGTAGACTGATCAAAGTGATATAAATTTGAGCTGAGTCACAAAACCACTTTTTAAGGGAATTCTTGTCTCCTGATTTTACAGACGGAACCCTGCTGCATAACCTGTTTTAAGTAATTCAAGATGCACCTTAGAAAATCCTTGGCCCAAGGGCAGAAAATTTTTGAAACATTTAAAGTGAATGAAAAAGAACAGGAAGATAAAGCTGCACAGTGGCTCAGAAGCTAGATTTCTGTGAGGGCAGAAGGAAATTGTTTTAAAACATAGACTGTGCTTATCAATGTTAAAAGCAAACATGACATTTTTCAGCATAAAATATGAAGACTGAGATGAAAAAGAGAATCAACAGGTAAAAATGTCTGGCAAGGCCAGATTACATGGTTAAGGAACACAAAGGTACAGGAACAAATTCATGGCATAAGTAAAAGTAGTGTCCTTGGGCTGGACAGATAGTTAACTTTACTTACTGAGGCTTTAATCCCCAAGTCACTCTGTCCTCTTTAGATCAACTATTAGGATAGACTATATAACTATCACAATATTTATATAAGAAAGAACAACGGCAGCAATAACAACAACTATAATAATACTAATGCTAATAATAATACCTGTTCCTTTTCTAAACTTTTCCATATCACCTTTTTTCCATTTCATGTGCCACTGATGAAAAAAACTGCTGAGTGCATAAAGAAAATTGCAATTGAGTTTTGCCACAATTTCATCCTTAGTCAAGACTGAAAGAGCTTAATGCTAGTACTCTTCAAGATCTGTGCTCCAATGACTTGATCAACAGTCCTCAGCAAATCAGATTTGTTACTGTCTTAATGTATGAAAAGAACAGAAACAAAGTGATGCAGCTGTATCAAGTAGCTATCATTCCTATGTAAACTTGAAAGGTATTGAATATGAATCTGAATTACGTATTTCAAATTGAAATGGCAAACAATGAAATTGCTAATATCTAGACAACTGTAATTTCTGGTTGCAATTACTGAATATAAAATTAAATTATTTTTGCCCATATCTTTCAACAAAATAACAGATTTTTACTCCTTCTTATGATAAAAATTGTATCTGTTACAAAATACTAAGAAAAAAGTAAACTAATTCATAAAGACTTAAGCCAGTGATTAACATGGATACATGGATGTTAACATGGATACAATTTTAGTTAACATGGATACAATTTACACAGTTATTATGATGCTTCTGACTCGCAAATCAGACTAAATATGTGTTCTGTTGAAAGCAAAGCAAACAACAAAAGTGAATCTGTTCTATTCTAAGAGTCCCATCACAGAAACATGTAATGCTTCTCCAGTTAAACATAATAGAAATTACTCTTGAAAAAGGGGAGAACCTACTCTGCCCTGTTCTAATGACTCACCAATTCAGAACAAACACACACCATGGGTGAACTCCAGCCTACTGGCTTCAAGGGCAAGATCAAGATCCTCTGTGATTCCTAAGGGTGCAAATTTACCTGATATTTCAAGGTGCATGCACAAGTGTTTTCAAGGTTGCTGAAAGTCTCATTTTTCAAAGGTCGCAGATACTGAAATCTCCATTTCCCTTTAAATTACACAAAAGCAGGTAAAAGACTGGACTTAGGGATCACTTAGATGGGGAATAATGAGGAAGGGGGAATTATCTTAAAACTATTTTAAATTTATGTGCAAGCTTTTAAATCTTTCTTTCTTTTTTCTAGTAGATTTTATTACTGTGGACAACATGTGCCTTGCTTTATATATGACACAATACTATCTTGCATACTTTTTATTTTATTAAGAATTCTTGTCCTAATGCTACATACAGCAGGTTTTTTCATGCATAGTTTGTAACTGAGACTACAACCAGAAAATCGTGCTTGTTCACCCGCACAAGGCAGACAGCTGGAAACTGCTGTCCTATCTTCTGAGTGAATTTGTACCAGGATATCCATATGTGCCATATATGGGCCTGGATGGGTACTGATAAAAATTACTGATCATTGCAAAGATCCCTCCTAACTGATGGCTTTTTCAATGTAATTTTTGAACACATTCCACAGTTTACTCTAAGTTTAGAGAAAGACTTGAATCACAATGCTGTAGGAGAAAAAAGCCAGGAGGTAGATTTCAGAGCAACAGTTTTGTAATGTATTGAAGTTCTACCCTTACAGATGTCCATTTTTCTAGTTTTAACTAAGCCTCTCTCATAACTCTAAATTAAATCATGAGATATAGTCTGAAAGTTACTTCTGTTTAAGAGTCCTAGACATCTGGGGTTTATGATAAGAAGTCCTTTACAATCTTCAGCAAAATAGAACATGGGGGAGATAGTGAGGGCAGCATTCAGAATTCATTATCACAGTCACTGTGAAGAGAATCCTCTCCTAAGAGCTGTAGCAATTATGTGTAGCTAGCTGTTAGAAACATGAATTTAAGTTGTACACAGTTACTTTAAAAAAGACTAAGACCTGGAATCTTTCTCTGATGACTGTGCAAATCAAATCTCATCCAAGTAAAAACCAAGAGTACAGCACAGAAAAGGTATCCAAATTCAGTATGATGTGACAGAGAACACTAGTAATCTGTAATGTGCTTAAGCCATAAGAACTTTAATCTGATGCTGGAAAGAAGAAAATGAAATAATATTTCTTAAATCCTTCTATGCAACAAAGCTTACTTCTTACGTTTATCCAGCAAGCTGGCCTTTCCAGAGATCTCTCCAGGCTGCACCAGATAGCAGCGAGTATCACACATAGCAAAATGCCATAGCAGACTGCCATCTGATTAGGACTGTACCATTTCATTTGCAAAGTCTACTTCAGTTACAGATTAACAGAAAGGATTTAAATTATTGAAGGAGAAAATTAATAGCTGGTAAAAGAAAGGTAAGAAAAAAGCATGCTGGAAATTATAGAGAAGCCTCAGGACCATATGTCTTAGCTTTTGCATACAGTATATAATTTTTATGTGAGAAGTCTTATCAAGACCAAATATACTTTCCAGAGATTAACTTTTCCAATGAAAAAACATAGATATTTTACTGAATTGTAAGTCAGCTCAAAGCCTCTGAAGTCAAGTCTCAAATTTACATAGTAGGCATGACGAAAAATGTCACCTATTTGGAACAGTGGAATTATAATCTCATCTATTTAACTTTTCATGGTTGCCACCATGGAACTAAAGGCGTGGGGTGGTAACACCTTGTCCCATTTCTGCTAGAAATCTCACTCCTCATGTGCTTCAAGATCTACTTTACCAGCACATCCTTCCTGAATAGTACCCGTGTTTAATCTGCAATATATGAAACAGAAAAGATGGGTAGAATCCCTTGCCAAACTTACAACAAACAGCAAGTTCCAACAGCTCCTCCAGTCCTCCCTTTCACTACCCAAAGGCATACAAAAGTCAGGTAACTGTTGCAATTTAATCTCTTTAGCAACATTTGATCCAGCAGGCCTAAGAGTATTTTTTGTATTCCCGTACCTAAATACATCCATTAGGCACCACAAACCCAATATTATAGAGCCCATTGTAAGGATGGGTAGATTCTACAGAAAAAGATCTCTGCATCAATCAACAATAAAAGCTTTGGTGAATTTCTTCCACCTGGCATTCACTGTAACCCTAGTCACTTCTCAAATTGTTAAGGCTCATAAACCCTTTTACTGAAAGTGTGAATAAGCAGAAAGGTTTCAGTATTAAAAATATGATTAAGAGCAGCAAGTCTTAGCACACCACCTGCAGTGATCACACTCAAATATTTATTATGTAAGTTCCACTAAGGAATAGTCAATGAGGTTTGTCAGAGAGCTGAGGAGAGTTCAGAGGAGAAAGCTGTGTCAAGCAGTTTGTGACAGCATAAAGAGACTACAGAAATATAGGCATCCAAGGAGAGAGCTTTCAGGCAGTGGAAGCTGAAATATTGCATTCAGTCACTCTCAGTTTCGTGAATACACACTGGATTATTACATGAAAGGAAACTGCAGTTCTAGAAATTGTGTGTACAGCAATCCAGGTGCATCTGCTGCCAAGGATAACCTCCTGACAAGCACCTTATTTTCATCTCAGTGCCCTGGATTCTCAATTATATACTTCATAATCACTTTGACATAAAGAATACAGACTTCCTAGAATATTGTCTGATAGTTTGTGCTAAGAGAAAATCCCCAAAAATAGAATGCCTGGTCTCAAAAAGAGGCAGAGACCACTCTTGTTCCTTTTTCTGTTTCTTAAAGCTCTCTTCTCAACTCTTAGACTGCTAACTTTCTAACAGTCATATGTTCACTTGCAGAGGCATCCAAGGATCAACAGTTACGTTATGAATAGGTTCTCAAGTGTTCTGTGCTTCAGCTTGTCTCTTGTGCAGACTAATACTGCTCTGCCAGTGTTTATTCAGCAGTTGCCATTGTCTGATACAATGGGCCTGGATACAAATATCATTTATCAGACTTGTTCTTCCAGCTGGTCTACATTCCTTGTCCTTGCCACTTCCAGGATCTGGAGATACTTTATGAAGATACTTCCTGAGCCTGCCAAAGGGGCATGCTCCCCTCTTCAAAAACGATGATCACTTTCCTAATAAATTTAAAACTGAAACAAATGCTTTGAAAAATACTTGATTAATAACCCTGATATAATTATCTTTTTCTTCTTACGCTTCTTGGTTCCAAGAAAATAAAATATACTCTTTCTACATTCTAGCTTGATATCATTATGTCTTTTCCAAAATTTTCATATTTTTAACTTTTGCCACTCTCTGCAAGTTCAGTACAAGCTTTGCAGAGTAGCTTTTTTTAAGAAGGATTTTAAGTGTTTTGCACTGTGCACAAACTATGTGTAAAAAATTATTAAAATGTAAAGGGTTAGAAATTCACACCAATAATTTAAAACACTTTGTAACTAAAATGAAAAAGTAGTTCAGCTAGAAAAATGTATTTTTGCTTTGGAAAATATCCAACCAGCTTTTACAACTCTTCTCACAACCACATTTTTCATCTGTTTCATATATACTCAGCTGTAGGTTCTCAGAATCGTCACAGAAGACAGGTATGCTCAATAAACCAATTATCATAAAGCTCCTGATTCATGCACCCTTAACTGAGATAACCATAAATAATCCTTTCACTATCAGCTGGAGAGAAATGATATACTGAACAGTATGAATGCCCTCTGCAGGTAGAACACAAAACCACTGTAATTCTGGACTTTATTCCAGTCTGCCTATTTAAGTGGGAACTACATAAAGAGGTCTACACTAGTCCTTGTCAGCCTGCTCTGACATTGTCTGAAAATTTTAACTGGTACAGTAGCATCTCCAGATATTGTTGATAGGCAGCTGATAATCTATCACACACTTTTCACTAGTCACCCAGGCACTGTGTCTATACTGCTGAATTAGACAGGAACATAGAGCCAGATCAAGCCCTGGTGTGGGGTTTGACTGTACCAGCTACTATTCTTTCCCACACCTTCTGTATAATACTACCTATAAGTCTTTTACCAGTCGCATGAGGTGTTGTGCATCCTTCCCATAGTTCTAAATACCTGCACACACAAATTATGCCTAAAGCCAGAGCAGTGCTCTATTTTGTCCAGAGGCCATCAAGGGCTGATGCATATTGTGGACATAATCAGTTCTGTGTCATTTGGCCTCTGATCTAGAGACCAGTCCCCCCTCTTTAAAGCCGCAATAACCTACTGCAAGAGCCAGGTTTTGAAATAATCAATAGTGCATTTTCCTGAAGTGCCAACTTAGTGTGGGGGACAGTGTATGTTAGGTAGCACACAAGCATCAGGTGAAAAGAGCTTTCTGTTGAAGCTGTTATCAACACAGATGCTAAACCACCAGGCTTGTATAGGCCTGCTCTGAGCTACTGCTGTCTTTGTCCACTACATGTTGCCAGAGGTTTCAGAGCCTGTGTCACAGCAATCTCCTATTCTTTACAGAAAAACAGCAGTCAGCAACTATTGCATGCCTGAACTCCATGACCCTCAGCCCCATGACCTCCATCTCAGCATATTCATGCTGGTTTTCTGACTGGCCAAATTTACTGTGGATGAGATCTACAAAAATATAAATATATGCACTCAGTTTAAGAGAAGAATGATCTCATCCATTAGCCAAAGATGAATGTGAATAAAACTGTTTGAAGACGATTATGAAATCAGAGCAGGAAAAAAGGTTTTAAACACAGTTTTTACTGGAACAAGAAAACTGATGAACGTCGTGTGGAGCACAGTAAATGTCATATGCAACAAGAGTAACAAAGCAACAAAAGCACCAACAGTCAAAACCAAAAAAAGATGAGAGTGTAACAGAGAAAGATCTATGGCCATGCTTAACTTACTCAGCATCATTTTTGTTATTTTCACAGGAGCTTCTGACCTCTTTCATGAGAACATGCCCAAAGCATCTTGCCTTAGGGTCGAATGACTCTAATGGATGGCTTTGACTTCCAGCTGCACATGAGCTGCAGCCCTAACTTCATGTGCAGTACAGAGTAATAGGTGTATTCAAAGACTCCAGATGTACAGACAAAATACTTGTTTGTACTTGTCCCTAACTCAGCCACAGAAGTTCAGGTAATTCATACAGTCCACAAAATCAGTACACACAATTACAATGCCTGTCTGTTTACTAAAAACACGAGCAAATTACTTTATTCCTACATTTGAGAAAGCAATGTGTGGTATTCTACATACAGAAGCCTCAGCTGCCAGCAGAATAAGAACTGAGGAATAGAAAACCATTTGATCAGCTTTGAGTTCAAAGACATGTCATAGCATATGTAGCTTCCAAACTGGGTTATTGTGACATGGCAGTTACAAAAATACTTTCCTTTTTCTGCCTGTGCCTACAGCTTACCAGTCAGGTCCATATACATGGCTTTGGACTTTCTGAGTAGTCTGACTCATCCTCAATCTATCAAAAGTCTTGAGTCATACATTTAAGTTCCATGAAAATCACATTGTATGTATGTGTACAGAGCTTTGAATTGAATCCTGATTTACATTTCAGAAGTTTGGGGTTTTTTTTCTGCTGGAAATGCAGCAGTCTCAGTAGCTGACATCAGAAAACCGACAGAGACATGCTTCTCATGGAGGCTGCAGGTGTGCCAAGAACTAACCGAGGCATGTGCAGAGCTGTGATTACTTGAAAATGCTTTTCTGAAGATCCTGTATTAAGGTCCTTCCTTTTATGTGCAACCTAACAGAGAACAGATAAATCCTTACTTTTTTTCCCCTGACACATCTGTTGAAACACTAATGGAAAGATTATTTTTAAGATTGAGTCTATGACAATAGGCTATGCAGCAAGACACAAAGACCAGTACCTTGTTTTATTTGCATATTGTTTTGCAAGTTTTTCTTGTTTCTAAGCTGCATTTTCTGCTTTCCAAAGAATGCACTGGTGGTTTTGATTTTGTGTGTATGCACATAAAAAATTTGTATATCCCAAACTCCAGTGTAGTGCACACTATCTGCATTTTCCTGGAAATTATGTAGCCCAAGCTTTGTTACTTGTCACAGACTTCTTACATTAATTGTGAATTCTTTAGCTGTCTCCACTGATATGCAAGTTAGCACTGTATACATGCCTGTCCTGCCAAAGACCAATCTAATTCATCCTTCCCTCACAAAATGTCACCAGCACTACACCACTTGTCACTTTTTTATTTTTCATCAAACTCCTCTCTCCTTTCCACTACAGCTACTTCAAGGAAGTTACTGCCACTGTTAAGCTTTCACTATTCAAACAAAATATCTTCATTAACTTGCTAACATATTTAATTAAAAATAGACCAGATACCTTGGGTGGGGCTTACACAGCTCCCAAGTAAGGTTCATCTTCACACTCTGTAACATAAACTGAAGTGGGAATTTATCAAGGTGAAATATCAAAGAAAGAAGGGACTGTAAAGCTGCCAAGTTTCAAAGTACCTGGGCATACCATTCACAGAACCTGCAATATAGCATGTCAACAGGTTGTCACAGCCATAGACTGAGAGTTAGCAGCATGGCAGAGTATGTTAAATTTACTGCATTTTAACACCGGCCAATGCTTATTTTCTGAATACAAAATTAACACTGGATTTTCTGATTTGCAGAAGGTTTTATCGTTAATGTACTGTGTATAAAATTCCCAAGGCTCTTAAGAGTTCTGTGTATCATTGCAGCTAAACTTCAGTTCAAGCAGAGAATTTTTCTATTTTTTTAAAAAAAGTTAATAACTATCACCTGCATCTACCATCACCTCTCCAAATATTATTACATTTATGCTTAAATCTACAAGACAAATCATCTCAGTCTGATTAGGAGAAAAGACAGAGTTTGAAGATAAAGCTGTTAGCATTTGAACTGAAATTAAGTACTAGAATAAGAGAAATGACAAAATTAAACCCAACAATTATTACTAGAAAAAAAAATCCCAGTAAGGATTCAGAGACTGATTTCCAAAATTCTTGGGTATTCTGTTCTTCCATCCTCATTCGCAGTTCCATTTAATGAAGAAATGTGTGTAATAGCCGTTCTATAAATAACAAAACCAAAAAACCCCAAACAAATAAAAACAAACAAACAAAAAAAAAAAAAAAAAAAAAAAAAAAAAAAAAAAAACCCCTTTGAAAC
>VXAZ01001315.1:900455-936940 GCA_013399875.1 Gymnorhina tibicen
AACTAAAAAGGCACCTCTTGGAACTAATGGAACTAATTTTCGAGCACCATCTGCTGGTCTGCTTCTAAAACAACAACCAAATTTCCCAATTTCTGGTAACACCTGGAAAATCATCAGGTCTGTATTGACTTACCACTTATTCTGTTACATATTTATTGGAAACTCCCACGAGTCATGCATTAGCATCATAATAGAGGAACCGCAGAATTCATGTAATAATGGATGGCTAGAGAGGGGATGTGTTGGGAAGTTTAAAATGCCTGATGTTACAAACACATTCTGAATTCCCAGACTATACCTAAATAAAGAATAAGAACAGTGTCGGGGGGTTTTTTTGCTTTAGTTTTGAAAGCCTTAACCATCAGTTGAGAGTATTTGCAAATTTTCAACAAAGTTCCTTACTCAGTTCCAGGAGTCTCCTCTTTTGATGCCCTACTAAAATTTCAGGATGTTCTTCTTGTTGCATCCTGCTTTAGTTTCAAGATATAAGCCCTCTTGGAAGCACCTTACAAGTTTCACAGTCTTCCAAGGGGAAAAAATTACAATGGAACATACATCTAAGGAAGAACTGCACTCTAATAAAAGAAGGTGGGAACAGACTACCAGCAATTAATAATACAAAGTAGCATATCACAGAACTCAGAAAATCTTTCAGAACGAATTCTGCTCCAAGCAGTCCAGAGTTCTTTACTTCTACAGATTGAGTTATGTGTGTATTAGAGGAAATAGTATTCCTATCTATTATTCCTGTGTCTTATCTATTGTGTTTTGAATGCTTATATTGATTTCCTGGTTCAGCTTGTGTTTAATAGCAGCAGAAGCTGCCAAATTGAAAGATTTGTTTCAAGTTCCTTGCATCTTTCTGCATTTGCCTGCCCTTTTAGTCAATGGTTGCAGTGGACTTCAGAGTAGACAGAGGTGACTAAATCAATCCCAGATGCTTGAATTTGTTTACAGCAAGCAGAGTTGTTCATATTTTTCTGTTGTTAATTTTAAGCAATACAAGATTGGATATTCGCAGAAAGTAGATACAAATATTCCTCCTCTGTTTAAAACAAGCTTTTCTGCCATGTTATCTGTATTTTTCATGTGCAAGAAATTAAACGTGTTCTCTTGTTCGGTTTCACAATGAGCAACTTCTCCGTAAGTACAATGGCATGGGCCTTCAGAGCACCTGCAGATCCACAGGATCCGCAGCTACACCATTCCCTCTGTTCAAGCGTCTCACTCTCGTCTCTACCTACAAAGTTACAATACTGATCCAGCTTACTCACTCTCATGGTCTTTTCCTGTTGCAGTGCCCTGTAAACCACTTAATGCAATAGACTAGAAACACAGGGCTGAAGGGAGAAACTGTGAGGAAGAAATGTACATTTTTCCAGGGATTTCCACTGCTTTTGTAGCTGAACGTAAATTAAGAAAATTGACAGTGCTTCATACCTCTATGGTTTATATCCCCTTCCTTTCTCCCAATGGGCTGGTTTAAGACTGCTGCATCCACATGCTTTTCCCACAGCTGGGACAAGTACCACAGAATCCACCAGCAACAATTTGATATGCCATCAATTCTGTATTTGCATTTTCACCATTGAGGCCTACTTTTCTTTTCTAAAATCTGGATTAAATTACATCTAATTTCTGAAAGACTGAAAATGTCAATTATCCTGTGATAACTGGGTAACTGTACAGTTGTCCCACCTTTCCAGGAAGGCTTCATGGTGGTTATGAAGTCCCTGGAAGGACCAGCACACTACAGATTGTTCTCAGATTTCTGCACAAAATGAGCTGTATCATAATCTTTTTGCATAGTTTAAGAAATACTGTCTCCTTAGACAAGATAATATTCCATTCCACTGCCCAGTCATTAAATGGGAACAGATTTAATATATACTGTTAAATAAATGAATGAGAGTCTGAGAACACCATTTGTCTCACACTGAAGGCAGACTAGCACTGTTACAAAAGTTTGGTGTCAACATACAGCATGCCACTAATTTAAAATGCTGGAAAATACTGTGTTATGGTATTGTCTTATATGTTACCTCCTTCAAAATTTAATTTTAGGGGTCTATCTCTTTAGGGATTTCTCTCTTCTCTGGAAGATAGCTAACTACATAGTTCAGAGAAGATAATAATCCTTCTGTGAAAACTCCTGTTATTTTAAGATGTCTATTATTCTATAGTAGGCTGATGCTAAGAATATTAATGTAAAAAAAATAGAAAAGACTTTCCACTTCACACATCTGAACTGAGCTGTGATATAAAATTGAAAAGACAGACAAAAGAAATCCTTTCTGGGAAAAAAATAAACCACAGAAAAACTAGAAAGAGAAGGAGAAAAGCAGAAGTGAATTTATGTGACCAGAACATTGTTTGCATGTGCTCGTGTTTTATAATTTCTGTTCTTTTCTTTTTTTTTATATGAGTGCCTAGTCAAGTGACTTCTTCAGTAAAACAGCATGGGAAGAGATTTGTCACCTCTCGGTAATGTATCTCGTGCAATATGATAGAAAAGAGCCTGAAACTTGCTTGATGAAGTTCATTAGAAACATTCCTTTTTTGTGACAGAAAAAGGTATGATGAAAGGAAAAAGTTAGTGCTCAGTATAAGGGAAAGGGTTTTAAATATATGACCCTGTAATGATGTAACTTTTGTTGCCCTGTAGGGTATATCCCATTTCTTTCCAAGCAGTCAGTTTAAACTTTAAAATATTTGTCTTTTGTTCTCAAAATTATCTTTTCAAATGGATTGATATGAAAGATGGCCAAAATTAGGCAGCTGTCACTCCATCAAATGTCACATGACCCCAGCTATGCCTCCTTTGATGAGCTAACTGTAGTTCCACAACAGCCAGAACTGCCCTGTACTTAAACATACTCTGTATAATAGACAAGATACTGCTTTTTCACAACAGTTTTCATGTAGCACTGCAAAATCTAGAATAACTACTAACCACTTCGACTACTAATAAGGCATGTGACACACATGCCCTTTTCTTATGAGCCACAAAATGCAATTGAGAAGATATCTTCTAAACCTTCTTCTAAACCTTCTTCTCCCCCAAATATAAAGCAAAGGGACCCTCTGTCACCCAGTGACATATTAATGTTACCCACTCATGACTGGAACAAGATAAAATGATAGAGAAACAGTAAAATATGACCAAAGTATAATAATTACTGCTTATGCTACTGACACGTAGGAGGCCCTGTCATCAATCAGAAGCCACTGTGGTAAGCAGTATATGAGTACAGAGAAAAAAATAAGACAGCCCCTGCCTCTAGAAACAGAAGTCCCAAGAGGTGGGTACAACATCCCGCCATGCAAACTCAGGCAGGCACTCTTGGCAAGACAGTGAATCACCACTGTCAGCTTTCCTGCCTCCATCAGGACAAAGGACACTGCTGAAGAGCCTGCCAAGCGTGCTGCTTGTGGCAGATGTAAGCTGCTCACAGAAAGATAATTTACATGACCCCATCTCAATGCAGGTTTTACAGAATGATGTCTGTAATTTATTCCTACAGTGTCTAATAGTAATTTTCACTTGTTTCTAACTTTCTTTGTCTTCAGTTCATTATTTCTGTATTTGTATTAATACAGTAAGTCCATGAATCATGGTGGGAATTTCCAGTGTTTAGTGGATACTGTCTCTTTTAGGAAATCACACCTGAAAATTCAGACCTTCCTGAACTTTTCTTGAATGCAATTTTGGAATTCCATACGGTACCTACAGTTTTTCCATAAGGTATTGTCTTATGAAGCACCTAGAATCAACATTTAGTTAGGAGAGAACAGAAAGATAAGCAGAAAGAGGAATAACTATATAGTCTACTTTCTCTCCATGAAGAGTTTTGAGTCATGTACTAAGCATGTACCTGAATTTCAGCTTCTCCAATAGCACTGAATGACAGAAACTGAAAAGTTTCTATTTATTTCCTTCACTGGCCTGAATTAAAATCTTGAATATTTTAGAATTTACACCAATTCTAAAAAAAAAAATAAAAATAAGATCCAAACAACAAATGTTGCAACACACTTTCTAGGCCAAAACTCAAGAATTGCTTTTAAAATTAGATCTCCATGTAACAAAACTACTATAAAAATATAACTCATCTGTGCATTATGTTTGGGTTTGGATTTCTCCCTCATTCCTGCTATGGGAATTGTTCAATCGCATGTTTTGCACTCACAATACATTTGTTTAATCTGCCACTTTCATTACTTTCTCCCTAAATTTTACTCCATGTTCACACCAGACTCCAAATAAATCCTCACACTTCTTTTAAGTTTTGTTCTCCAGTGAGTCACAAGTACTAAAATAATGTATTTAGTAAATAAATATCCTTCTCCTATCAGATGCAGATAATGTACCGTAATGTATGTATGTTATATGAGATACAAAGATTTTGTATGAAAAATATATAGAAATATGTCCATTTAGCAAACCTGAGCCATTTTGCTCCCCCCTCCAGAGAGAAACTTGAGGAGGAAGGAAAATTCTCTAGAGAATCTCAGGTGGTACATGGGGTTTGGTCATCTGACAACTTTCAGGAAGAAGTATTTTGTGAATGCTCAGAATTCTGTGATCGATAAGAAGCACGCTACTCTAAAAAGTCACAAACTGCCTGCTTAGCTCCTGTGAGAATGGTAATTGTACATCTGGTGTCCTGAAATGCCTTCTCAGCTGGAGAGAGGAACTTGGAGAAATAGTGAGTCACACTACCAGCTTTTGATGTGAAAATCCTGCCAACAAGTGCTTGTGCAACATTCTTCTCCATCCATGCACTCAGTGAAGTTCTGTCACCACTGAGCATTTGGAGTTGGGGATATTGCAACTCCCAGCACTACTTCCACTTTTGTGCACAGCACACCTCTGCTTGAAGTACTAAGATTGTGGTGAGATCCTGCACCTGCTGAGGTCTGTGAGAGGTTCCCAATAGATTTTACAATTTTATTCAGGAGAGTCTTAAGTATTTGCAAAAAACAATGGTTACTACAATTTTTGTTATGATGTATTATCTTTCTGTATTTATACCTCCTAGGTTCTGAGAAAGCATTTACCAGATTGCTGCTATTTTTCATTTCAGTAAAGGTAAGTTAGACTATGTAATATCGGAAAGGAACAGACCACAGATTTTATAAAGCCACTAGTTAACTTTAAATTCTGGCTTCCATGACACCTGACCTCCCATTTCCAATATACTTATAGCTTATATACTTATATACTTCCCATAATCACCTGGGAAATTCATGAATGAAAACCACTGAGCAAATGATTACATGAATTTAATTAGTTTTGGCAAAAGAAACTTCCAAGGGCAAGAGAAGCTTTATCAGCAATGAAAACGTTTAACTGACCATTACTACTTCAGACTTTACACTTCAAAAATTAAAAAGAAAAGAGAAAAAAAATTCTTTAAATTTCCATTTATAAAGTAGAAAAGCATAGAAAGACTCATCCTTCATAACAGGCATGCAAACACAATTTAATATCAACACAGCCTCAGTAGAATGAGATCCAAATTATTCCATTGACACTCTATAAATGTCACTCTACAAGATAGCTTACAATTAATATCTGAAACAACGTAACCTACTTCAACATTAAAAAAAAAATCAGAGAAAAAAGAACAACAAAGCTCATGAAAGATTTATGATAGATCAGAAAGATCTCATTAGCTGTCCCGAGGAAATATTATTTAGGTTTAATTCCATTTGGCATAGAAGAAAGTGAATCTATGCAGTAACAATTCACCCACAGCTAAGACAAAATCAGCTATTACTGAACCTAAACTGGTGAGAAATATTCTCTGTGAACAGTATCAGGTACCTGGAGAACAAATAAATTATCACCCTCAAAGTTGACATTATCTAGAGAAATTAAAGCAGAATAATACTCACACCTCTCTAATTGGTTTACAACTTAAAAAAAAACAAACCCAAAGAAACAACAAAAAACCCCCCAGTAATATTTCAAGCATTTATTTTGGAATTACTAGTTTTTAAAAGTGTGTTATTCTTACAAGTATTATCATCATCTAGTGACCCTTGCTTAAAGATCTATTTAGCTGGAAGTCTTGAATGAAATAGCTTTGTCATGCAAGATGAAGGGAAGACAAAACCCATCCCCATTAAGCAGCATAAAAATGAAGAAGCATTATGCATCTAGTTGGCATGAGGAACCACAAGCATCACAATAATGCAAAAATTCACTCAAGTACACATTTTGATTTGATAACAAAACATTTTCAAAATGACAGCATTGATATGACTGAGGATACTCATATTACCAACCTCAAATTACCCATATTCTATAGCCATGTGAGTCTATTTTTATATATACTTATGTAGATATACATGTACATATATATACATGAATCCTTGATGTTAAATGAATTTTGAAAAACATAAAAAATCACCAAAATTTGACAAACCATGACAAAATCATTAGTCATATACCGAAAAGAATCAGAGGACTAGAATGATAATCAGGTTTAGAATGTTAGTTTCAATTCAGTTTCAGAAATAATGAATAATATTATAAATGTAAGAACTGAGCTGCAATGTAATTTCCTTCTTTGTCAATCTTGAAATTTTTGCAAAGACTGCCTAGTTGATCTTTTTAAATTCACATTTGTAGATTTATTCGTGCAATATCTTTCAATTAGAAGACCACATATTGTAACAGTTACAATTAAATCGTATCAGTTACAGTTCAGTCAGAATACAAAATTGCCTTTGACTCAAGAGCCAGTAAAAGGGAAGCTTTCAGCTCTAAAGGACAGTTACTGCAAAATCAAAGACAGAATTAATAAGGGTCTTTCAATTTAATAGCAGAATCGTAATACACACAGAGATCCAGACATACTTTTTCTCAGAACTTCAAAAACCCCCATACTATAGTGTGCTAATAAATATACATGAAAGATTATAAAATTAATAAAAAGTACGTTAAATCAATGAAACATAGGAGAGGTTTACATTCCAAAACATTTAATTTATAGCTTTTAAACAGCCTTGCAGACTAAGTTAAAAAAATGCAACCTTTTTGGTAGGCTTGCAAGTTATTCAAGTAATGTCTGCTGAAAAGCACCTCTGACAATTTGTGTTTCCACTGTTAAAACTTAAGTCTTACCTGAAAATGGATGGCAGCACAAAATCAAGTATGTAAATACAGTTACACAGTTTAAAATTCTTAGTGCATCTCAAAACATGACAGCTCTTTGTTCCACGCTCCTTTAAACTGGCATGTATGGCTCACCATGAGATGTGCCCGATCTAGTCTGGAGGTTGGTGTGCTACCTATGGTGGAAGTGTACTGTTGTGTAAAGAAACATTACTAGAGGAGCAGTAGAACATTTCTTTTCCATGGCTACATTCCTGGGGATGCAAGACAGTCATAACAAACCCAACTGCCATCACTAGCACACCAAGAACAAGAATCAGGCAGGATATGAGGTTATCTGAATGGTTCCACCGCTCCTTGGACAACCTCAGGTAACACGCTGATGGGATGATAAAAACAAGTGGGGTAGCACTCAGAACTCCCTGTGTGTGGGAAAGAGCAATAAAAAAACTTCATAAGCATGTTTATTTAGATGTGAAGAACAAACACCTAAATTTTTAAACAGTTGTGATTAGACTGATGCAACAGTAAAACCAGAGCATAAAGGCCTTTTCTAGTGTTGCTATATGGAAAACTTTCTTTTTGAAGTCCAAATAATATACTAAAATATCTGTTAAATTATTTCATATAATTCAGATTTATTTAAATGCTTTTACTTTGCTGATACAGAATAATATTTTAATGTTGCAAGAAGCATTAAATCTGATTACCCGAAGTTTCTCAGCTTAAGAGATAAAGTCCAAACATAGTTCTGCAATATTCTAACAATTAAAATATTTAAGACAATCCCATGGAGGAGTTTTAAATATAACACTGCTTTTAAAAAGAATAAATTTTTTAAAAAAGTAGAAAAATCATATAGCAGTTAAAAGAATTCTGATCATTTTAACATTTATAACCTGATTTAGGTTGACTTCCCTATGAAAACAAAGCTCCCTTTGACAGAGTAGAACCTTTCCTCTCACTAAAAATTCAGCTCCTCTTTACATGCTCCCTTAGGGACAAATAAGCACTTTTTAAAATGCTTTTTATAGTCAAGCCACTGCAGATTAACATATGAGTTACATGCCAGAAGAGAGCAATTTTAGGAAGAAATTTTGAATGTTTACTTTGTCACATACTAAACAAACACTATGTTTCAACTTAATTATGTCAAGATAGTAATCCAGCCTAAGGAATAACTTTACATCATCATCTGTACTAAAGTTCCAGTATTTTTATGGTAGAACCTGTTAACAGTGATCAGTACAGACATCAAAAATAGGTACATGCACAAAGGATCTTCTCCATGAAAATTAAGATTTAGGTCTGTGAAGTAACACAAACCAGCATCTGAGTAAAAGAATAACAAAGCAAAATCTGTGCCCCTTTGAGTCCCATATGACCAAATAGATTCCCTGGGGAATTAACACAAGGCAAACACAATGGCTTGTGTTTTGTTTTAAAACCAGAAAGCAGGGAAAGAGTAAGCAGGGTCAGAGAAACAGCATCAAATGCCATCTGTGGTGAAGGGCCAAAAGACAATTCTTCTGCTGGACAGAAAGCCAGCTGAAAAGACAAATCACCTTTCTTTCACATGTAAATACTCTGTCTATTCATTTTTCTCTACTGCTGGATATCAAGACTGAACAATCTTTCTAAGCACAATTATTACAACCAATAAATACCTACAGCTGTATTGTCACATTCTCTCTTAAAAAGGAAAAGAAAAAAAACCCCACAAGATAGGAGCCTGGCTATCAACTTCTATTTGTTACTGAATAAAACTATCAGCTTGACTATTGACTAAATGCTTAGAAAAAAACCAGTACATTGATGGAATGCTTGCTTTTGAGGGAATTGTATATTTCCAATGACCACCTCTGTGGTCTTGCTACTACTGGTTCTTTCTTTCTACCTCCCTCTTTGTTTCTTGCCCCTTTGGCACAAGGCAGTCACTAGAATCTGCCCCAGTGTTTAGTAATTTGCCAATTTCATCAGAAGCAGGGACTAGAGAAAAAAATGCTAAATTCAGTACCACTGTACAGTTTGGATGAATATTTTAGTGATTTCTGCTGTGGTTTAAATACATTTGGTAAGGCATAGCCTCTTGCCGTATCTACAAAACTGTTCTAAAACCCTCCCCAACCACATGAATTTTACTTCTCGAACTTCCTTTCACTTTCAGTTATCTAATTTTGAAGCAGTGAGTAATTCCTTCTAACATTACTACTGACTACTATGTCAAATTATGTAAGATTTTCAGTAGAGCTGTGTATTTTATAAAGCTCTTTTTTATTAATAAGTGATTTATTAAATAAAAGACTATACAGATTCACTTACATTCAGCTCTAAGACTATTCCAAGGCAATCATACATTAATGATACACCAGTCGCCACAGCAATGATAACTACTGTCACAACAACATGGAAAACTGTTGAGAGGTTCCCATGGAAAAACACATTGGCAATCACCTGAAACAGAACCACAATTTTAAACCTTGATTTTTCTCCTTATGTTATCAAACAGCTTATTCCAAACCTTCTAACCTTAGGAAACTAAAGGAATGGGTGAGAAAATACTGTCTGAATTTTACTTACCTTGCTTCAAGAAAACATCTTCATCTGCTTCCAAAAATAACTCGTAACAATCATTACTAAAATTGCAGAACACTTGCCAGATTGACTTAGTTATACCTGTAGGATTTTAGGATTTACTCTTTTCTCATTTGCCCATTACAGAATAAATCCACTTACAATTATTTATTGAATAGATGAATTCCCTAGATGGAGATACTTCTAAAAAGCAAAAGTATTAAGCATGAAAAGTATGGTTTTTTGGCTATTCTCAACACAGTAACAACAGTGTCATTTATGCCAAACTTGGAATTTTAAGCAGTCCTGATATTATTAAGTAATTATTAATATAATGTTGACTAATATTATATAAATGTAAAACAACATTCTATGGCCAGTGTCTAAACAGTACAACTAGTCCCCCATACTCATTGCATGTAGCGGGATGAAATATGCTGCTATTTATCACAGATCAACCATAGACTTAAGCTACAATATTTATTAATAATGTGAGAATATTATTAATTAATATATAACAACAGTGTTAAAGGGAAAATGTAATAAATTCTTACCTCTCTGGTCACAAAACATTCAAGGGGGAAGGTCAGAATTACAGTAACTCCATAACAAAACCTTCCAAATGTAGCAAGGTTGTCATCTCTACAGTAGTTCTCAAATATATCTCCTGAGGTATAGCAAAACACCAGTTAGCTTGAACTTCACATCATTTACCTATATTTGCAACTTGAAGTGCAGGTTACTGGAGTTACTGGAGTAACTGAGATTTTCTGATCCCCTCTTCTGACATGTAACTAGAAACTAGTTACAGTCACAAGTTAACGTCCAGGAGCAACTTTCAGCTTACCCTGCTGGTAGCAGTGTCTTTATCTCAAGTAGCATTTATCTTCAAAAAATATTTTAAAATATACATATCAGAGTTTGTCATCTGTTATCTTCCCCATAACATAGATTTTGTATGAGATGCTGGTGTTTGATTAAATAAATATGTGACAGATTCAGAAAGAAAGCTTATGTGCAAAAGATAAATTTTCCCTAAAAACGTAACTCCTAGAACAACAATTACACAAAAAATGGTGAGAGAGTTACCTATGGAGAACTGCATTTCCCTGATAGTATCTAATCATAGCTAATAAGCTGTAGAGAAGAATTTCAAATATTCTGACCCCAAAAGCCCATTATAAACATATGGATTATTACCTCACAAATCTTCTTATATCTAAAAACTAAAGCATCACTATGGAATTCAAATCATCTTTCTTGGTGTTTACCACAAAGGACCTGTAATAATGATCTCTGAGGCACAAGAGACAGTGCAAGACAGTGATCAGATGATCTATCAGGTCTTTTTTATGCGAATACGATGCTGTCTCATTATTTACTACTTTTAGGATCACAATGGCACTGAAGAAGCAATAAGGTGTACTTTAAACAGCCAGATTTTGACAGGGGAGACAGAAGGTGAGATGGAACCTACTTACACAAGAGTCATACGCTGAGGGGAGCTGCAGGCAGAGCCTTCTATACTTGAAAGGTCTCAGCCAGCCTGCACTCAGTCTACCTAGAGTACTTCTAGGACAGTGACTTACTCTGCTGGAGTAAGCACCGCAGGCAGGAGAAAAGGAAAGATAAACCAGGAATCCCCATCCTACAATTCCTCTGTTCTCAACTAAATGCTGCTGCTCATCAGAAAAGGAAAAAGCTTGGAAGCCTTCTCCTACAATCCAGAATGTCAGTATGAAGTAACAGAAAATCTGCTTGCTTATAAAATGTGTATTTTTCCTGAAGAAAGTAATGCACTGAAACCAGTTAATACCTTGTTCTTATGAACATACCTTTTTAACTTCAACAAAATGTTGTTAAATAGCATGACACAACATTGATTATATATATTTATGTGTATTCATATACCCACAGAGGGAACAGTAGGATTAATAACAGCAGAACAGCTGTTGCAAAGATAGGAAATATCTCTAGCACGCTGTATTAGCACAGACAGGAAAAAATGTAAGAAAATATACAGAAATATATACCAGATAGTCTGTAGGAAATTTTTGTTCTTATTGCTCTCTGCTGCTGGACCATGTGGATAAATCATACCTGTTTAGTCGTCAGAGTGTTTTGATGATGGAAGTATTCAAAGGGGATTTCCACTGGTGAGACTTATGCTTGAGAATCTGACACCTATTAGCATGTAGCTGACATTTTTATATCCCGTTTTGGTTGTTGGGTAACCATGAGGAATGTCCTGTTTCTGTCCAAATATACTATGATTTTTGCATATTTACAGTCACCAAGATGTTTACAGAAAAAATAAGACAGCAAGGCAGAAATGTAAGGATTATAGCAAGCACCAAAACTGAGGGATCAAGCAGTTTACCTTCTGTGTATCCTGTAAAAGTCATATATCCACAGGCAGCGAACGCTACACTGATGACAAGAGCAAGTGAGACAGACATATGTGTGACTTGAGACCAGTTCTTTAATGTGGGTTCTTCCAGAGACCCATATATTAAAAAGCTGTTATGATGGCAGATGAATGCTGAAACACACATGACAGTTAAAGCAAATGAATGCATGAATTAATGCATAAATGCATAGAGACACAGCACAGTTTGAATCCACTCATTATTAAATACAAACATTAATCTTGCAATGAGTGGCAAAGATAAATGGTTTGAACCTTTGCTTGCTTAGTTGATTTGATGAAGGTTTACATTCATCCCAAGATGATTCTGATTACATTATCCTTAAATGCTATGCCATTTCCCACCCTCCACATCTCCATTCCACAGCTATTTCCTCTTCCTGCTCTTCTTTTACTTAAGAACCCAGCAGCAGATTTGAGAAGGTTTTTTTTAAATCTACAGAGCCATTTGCTACTTTCAGACTTCACATGGCATCCATTTGAGGCAGCAGCAAGCATTGGGAGGCCTCAGATTATCATAACGTTAACAAGAAATAATATACCAGATCCTGCAGGCAGGAACAGATTTCAGAATGAGGACTCTTCGGTTAGAGGTTACCCAAGGGAGTGCAGAGTGATCCCAGCCCCCTCAGTTTATCAGTTAGACTAACCCACTGATGCAGGTGCTTTAGGATGACCTGCACAGGTGAGCTGGATTCACGTGCACACTGTCTCTCCTACAGAGGCAATAGCCTCTAGGGCCAGATGGACAATGGATGAGGTTAATGTCTTATACAGTAACAATGACATTCATATGGATGACTCAGTCATTTTTTTTTTCTACACCAGCTTAACATGAATATTAAAAAAAAAATTTCTTGGTTCAAAATATTAAGTAATTTCTTACAATTAATCTTTATATTGAAAAAAAAAAACCTGAAAAAACCACTTACCAAATGACATCACCCCAATGGCTTGTACTGCATTTGATTTTGCAAATATCCATGCATTTTCTGATTTGGGTCTAAAACAGACATTTTAATAGATTACCCTCTTTCCAATTATCAGTTATTAAAAATTATTCAATTAATGTGCTGTAATACAGAACTGCTGCTAGATAGGTCTCCAGAACTCTCTGAAATAGCCCCAGTGTTTATCAACAAGTTGAAACCAGGGAGATACCTTTCTCACCTCCCTTGTTTTGATTCAAGTATTTCTGTAACTAGAGTTTACAGTCAAAAATGTCAGCCTGTTTAGGTTTCGTAAATAAACTCTTCAAGTCAGCACATACCAAGAAACAGCAACACGGAAGGTAAAAGCTGTTACTGATTCTGACTAAGGTTATCTCAACTGAAAACTGACTATTTAGAGGCAATTTCTACCTTTTAATTTAAACACACAATCCAAGTAGTTTAGAGATACATTTTTACTAGGCTACAAATCAAGTGAGGGAGTTTGCCCTTCTTTACACCTGTTCCTCATAGTAGAGATTCTGCTACTTCCCCAAAGATAAAAGAAAGTGTAAGAGAGAACATGGAGACTTTTACAATCAGGCAAGAATGTAATATTCCCCACACCTCCTCCTCGAAGATATGCTCACAGATTTGGACCTGTGGTAATTGCAAAGCTTAGAGGAGGAACATCAGCAAACTTTGTTAAAAACTATTTACTACATGAACTTAACCTTGGAATAAAAAGCCAAAATGAAAAAATAGGTAAGGACACAAAACATCCTTTTCCAGAAATACAATTTGCTAGAAACATCACATGAATTTCACAAGCTAGTTAAATATTGAATTTGTAATATTAAAGCACAGACAATGAAACACAATCCAGAGAAGCTTGCTCTTAAAAAGTTGACTGCTGCTAACCTTGATTGCTCTGTTTTTATTTAGAGGGAAAGCTGCTGCCACCTGAGGCCTTAGCTGCTCTTTTCCTACTGCCCTAGGAAGCAGTATGGCACTCAGGCCAGTTCTGTGAAGGGAACAATGGCAGCGTTCTCTCTCCCTCTCTTTGGTGATCTCTCCCTCTTGCGGGTTTTGACAGCTGCAGTGGCATATGCTATGCCAGGTTTCACTGCTTTCAAGTGTTTAAATTACACCTCCAGTCCCTAAAAATAAACAAATTTTTAAAAAGTAATAATAATAACAAAAAAAATAGTTTAAAAAAGTTGTGGTTTCCTCTTTCAGAACTCATATCTTACTAATTCTTGAGTTCAAATAGTCAATCCTTCCTTTTTCATATTAATAAAGTCCAGATTTACAGTACCTAATGCACATTCAGTTCAGACTTAGAGCAGCTTTTCAGCTCTTAAGCTGTGGTTGCTAAGCTTAACTTTAAAGTGAACAGAACCTGAGCATAAAATCAAGTCCCCTTTTTTGTCCTCAGGTGCAGTATATTGTCTTCAACTGCTGTAACATACTGCTTCAAGCCTTAAGCAGCTGAATATGGCCCTCCTAAAATATCCTCAGATTCATCATGTAGATGTAAAGTACTATGAATAAAATAGAGCTATCTGGCACTTATCTTGTGAAAAAGGAGTTCTGACCCTCTATAGCTGCTGTTGTTCCTTACATAGGCTCCCTTAACTTGATGCCACTGATTTCAAATCACTACCCCTAGAGATGTGTCTGGAAAATTAGTTTTAATAATTTTGGATGTATTATTTTTCAGGAAAACATTCACATCTGATTGGAAAAATTTCAATAACATTTCAAAATAAAAAGAGTATAATGGAAGCTAACACTACATTTCTTCCATTCTGTAGCCACTAGAGGTCAGCTTTGATAATTAACATGCAAAATGAAAGTTTGTTTTATAGTTTCCTGTGACAGCAGAATGTATCCATTTTCTTTGACTCTTTTCTAGTAATAATTAAGTTAGGTTATCTAATACCTTATAAACGAAAGTACTTTTATGTGCATGGAAATAAAGAATGGTTTTGTCTGAAACACATTTAATTTCTGTGAAAATGGTACATCCTGTGCGATGTTATAGCTATATTATGAGCTCCTACAAATACAGATTCAAAAAAAAGAATTCAGAAAGCACATGAATGTCACTTGAACCATTTTGAAAAAAGAGGCCAAATAATTTAAAAAACCAAATCACAGGAGCTGGTTTTCCCCTTGCACAGTGTTAGCTTATGAACTAGCAATATGCAAGAGACCAAGATATTGCTTTGCTTTATGGATGAATGGCAAATCAGATTAGAAGTATTTGGGGGAAAAAATCCAAAAGAACAAAATCCTGCTTATTTAGCAGCCTAAGAAGATAAATTCCTTCCATTCTAGTTGCAGAATTGAGGAAGAATTTCAGATCCCTGATTTGAACACTACCAGCAGCTTGTAATGTCCTACCATGTATGCTGGTGCAGATGTGCTGTTTCCTACACTAACTCATATACTGCTCCGTGTGTATATAAAAAATATACACAAAATCCCCCCCTTTTTTTTTTTGCAAAACATTTTCATATTGTGGGAATAGACGGATTTCATGCAATGAAAGCACACAGTAAGAAATAGCATTTCTTACTATTCTTACTACTTCTGACTCCTCTTACTAGGAGTCAACAGCTCTAGGGCTGTGATCACATCACTAAGAAATTACCCCCAAGTTCAGTCTGCAGAACACACAGACTTATGAAAAGCTCCTGGAAAAGGGTGCAGGTGACATGAAAGTGTCTTTCTATGAAGTCTTATTTTATATAGACTTCTCAGAAATAGAAAACTGTGTCAGAAAACAGTAGGTGTTAGTTATGGAAGAGTCACATAGTGAACAGTCACATAAAATCACTCACAAGTCAAAGGGCAACTAATGGAAACATCATCTGTCAAAGTAAACATACACACATTGATATAAATATATGCATCTCTGTAGGCAGCTGCATACACACACTGAAAGAATATCACAAGAATACAGGATAACATTACACCTGTTGTGGTTTTTCAATCCTGCTGCTACTGTTCAAGATGGATTTTTTTTTTTTTCTGATGGGACCTTTGTTCTGACCTACATTCCTGTTAGGAGTTATTAGGGAAAGATTTTAACTGCTGCTTATACAAGAATAGCATTAGCTGTGAAAATCTGTGAACGACAAAACCAGCTAACTCTCTGTGTCTCACTCAAGTGTACGAAAGCACAGGCTATGCCTGCATGAACAGGAAGTTTTTTCATGCCAAAGAAAGAGTATTAGTTAGATGAAATAAGAGAAGAAACTGATTTTTGATACTTAATGCACTTGATGACAGCTGTACTGTCTATCATATATAGTAGAAGGTGAAACACAAAGTAAAACCTGAGATGTAATTTAACTGTAGTTCTTGGAACAAAAATAATAAAAGTTTGAGTAAAAAGGCAGTCTGACTGAGTTCCCAGACATGAAAAAGTCTTAGCTGAAACTAAGACAAAAGCAAGACAGACTGAAGGTAGAGAGGCCTAGCAATGAAGAAGACCTAGAGGATACGAAAATAAGACTTTACTCAGTCTACTGCATATGTAAGTGGAAATATACCATAATAAACATATTAATGAGTTCTAAAAAGTTTTGAAAATATTAATGTTTATCTACATAAGAATGGGGGAATTGAGAAGAACAAATAAACAGGCAATGGTTAAGACATCCAACAGGGTAAGCATCCAGATCATGAGTAAGAGTTGGGCAAATCTGTTTGGCAGTCGAAAATGGCCAGTCTTCTACTTCTTGCAAAACTCTTGCAGCATAATAGTCCCCATTTAAGACTGATGCCATACAAAAATAATTTCTTTCATTTATGTAGAAATGCTGCCAAATATAATACAGCAGAAGAGTGCATGAGAAGCAAAACATCTTTACTGAAGGGAAGAGAAATAAATATCTCTGATCTCAACCAGCATGTGGCTATGAAACATTGACTCTAAAAAAGAAAGGTAATTTCTAGAGAGGAACAAAGCCATATTTTTGTCAGGGGAGCTACATGTTGGAATGAGCAAAAGACTTCCATTGTTTTGGATTGAATATCAATGTCAAACTGCCAAGTTTAGGTGCAAATCAGCAGTTAACAATATAATGCAGGAACATTTCCGATTCGTTCAGGTTCAATGCAAAGATTTAAACGTTTAGGAAATTAACTGTAAAATTTCAATTTAATTCTATTCTACGGTAAAAATACATTTCTAGGTCTTTTTGAACTTTAAAAGTTTAAAAATACTGAAAAGTTCATAGATGCTGAATATAGCTTCAATCAATACAATGGAAAGAAAATGAGTATGGCTCACATTAGCCTTGGATTTTATATTAATCAAAGTCATCTTGTGAAAGAACACAGACAAGACAAAGCTATAATGGCAGCCCCACTTAGCTACAGCTACTTTAATTCCTCTTTCTTCCTTAATGAATTACTTAACAGTTCTGTAAATATAAAGTAGCTTAGTTGGGTTTTTTTTAGTTTCATCACACATTAAAGTTTATCTTTGCTTACTACTGGATTTTTCTATATGAAGGAAAGAATCAGCTTTCTACTTTCAAGTTTTTTTCCTGAGCCCTTGGTGTTTTATCCCTGTGATCAGCTGCCAGTTGAATAATTCTCACATCCTCTTTATGTGTAGCAGATGCTCTTGAAGTTTTTCACAGACATTTATGTATTATGGAGACACTGACATCATAACATTCTTGCAAAAGAACACCAAATTAGATTAAAACAATCCCTCTTTATAAGCTACATAAAATATTTCTTTTTACAGCAATGAATGTTAGTTTCAGGTTTGAAGCATGAAGTTATTCCATACAGTATTAACATACTGCACATTTACAATTCGAGTTAATTCTCACCTATCTTTTTTGATCACAGTGGGTAAATAGCCAGCTATAAGCAGATGGGAATAAAGATCAGGTCTTCAAAATGTATTTTTATCCAACATCTTAAAATGCTGAGAATGAAATCTCAATAATCCAGACCACTGCACTTTATCTGCAGGGTTATTATGTCATTCAGTTAACAATAATCATATGGATGATAGTTATCAAAACCAAAACTGAAAAAAAGGAGTACCTCAGTTTTATATTTGTCATAAGAGGAAATGAATTAAACCAAGTAATCCTGCATCTTAAATATATTTTGTTTTTCTCATGAGAATGTGACAATAACATTCCCAAAATGTCCTTGGACAACCTGCTCCAAACCCAAAGCAAGTAAAGCGGAAAACAACAACAAAAAAAAGAAGCAACACTTCAAAACCTTGTAATTCCTGTTTAAAATAGTAATAATGTTGTTGTTTCTCTGATGGTCTAAAACATTGCAAAAAGTTTCAGATTATTGCAGAAAATATCCTTTATTATTTTGTTGTCCAAATAATAGATTTAATTTTCAACTAGAGCATGGATTGCATTTAAGCAAAAAAAACTTTTATCATTTCCACATAACAATCTTGTACTTCTCAAAGGGAAGAGGTATTCACTTTGAAAAATCTAAAGGTAAATGAAAACTGATTACTACTCAGAAAGTAATTATCAAAGCCGGAAGATATCCAAACGGGACTCCAGTGGAACCTGACCTGAGTCCAGTGCTCAGTGTATTTAGCGATGACTTGAATGATAGAATAAAAAGCAGAAAGTGTCCTTAATGAAAAGCATGAAATGTGCAGTTAACACAATCATGCTAGAAAATGGGATGAAAAAGAATAATCATAAATATGTTGGTAAATGGAGAAATCATCTGATAAAGCAGTGTTCAGTTCTGTAATGTCAAATTCTACAGTTATGCAGAGGATAAAAAGGCTTCACAAGAACACGGCAGGGGGAACAAACAAACAAACAAAAAAATCCCAAACTTCATGAGAACGGTATCAAAGAAAGGAAAATTCACCAGCAAACAGTTCTGCAGAGTACCCCGTGCTTGGTACTTCTACTAGACTGCAAACTCAATGCACATCCATGACATCATGCTATTTTCAAAAGGGGCAAACATCAAACTAGGTTACATAAACAGAGGCCTGGCAATCCCCAAGGGATATCGTTGAAAGGGACCTTAAAACATTTTGCATTTAAGATACATAAATCTTTCATCCCTGCTCCTCAGAGGGAATATCCCAGGCAGGTGGGGCACCACGATTTCACTTTAATTTGCAGAAAACTTAAGGCAGTCACTGAGCATGACTAGAAGCACAGGAAATGACAAAAAGAGAAACCCTAAAGGAACTGTTCTTGTTTAGTCTATAGAAAGGATCTCCAAAGGGGGACAAATAACAACTTTTTACAGGTGTTTTTCAAGCACTTGAAAAAGCATAAACAGTTTGCTGTCCATATCCTCTGTGGTTAGGCCAAGAAGCAACCAATATGAAATGGAGTAATACACATTTAGGAAGAATTCATAAGAAAAGGCTAGTTAAGGATTGGAATGGGAAACCATGGAATTGTCTAGTTTGTTCTTAGCAATCACCTGTCATCACTGGCAGGCAGGTAATCACTTCTGCCATACAGCAATTGTAGGAATTAAATATTCTTTTCCCATCAAGCCTTTATCCAGGATTGTACAAATTCTTTTCCTATATGACAGATATGAGGACTGTGCTTTCATAATGATGATTTTTAAAAATCTCTTTGGGAACTCCAACTTCTATTGTATTTTAATACGGATTCACAATAAACGAGTTAATTCACTTGTTTCACTTGTAATATGATGAGACCCATATTAAAATATAACAGTATTCTTTATTTTCATTGCAAAAAAAAAAAAGTCATACCATTATACAACTAACAAAATACTAGAAGAGAATTCTAACAATTAAAGTATCTGTCTATGTCTAACTGTAAAATAAAAATAGCAAAGATAGTAAAAAAAGACATTAATAGAATGTTGGTGAGGAAAAAAATTTTATCAACTGTTTATCAACTTGCTAGATGCATTTTTGAAAACAAGAAGTATAAAGGCAGAAATCGAAGTTTCTAAAGAATTAAGAGGTAAAACTTGAAGAATCACTCAAAAACCCAACCGCATGTATTGTAAGAAAAAATAAAACCATGCATTCCATATTTTTCAGTGCATCACAACTGTGGAGAAGAAATGTTACCATAGTAACAAGGTTATCAGTAACTATTATATATAGCTTCTTCCTTTTTTAACAGGCGATTTTGAGATTAACCTTTTAAATACCCCTTTAACACAGTGTGAAAAACATGCTGCTTCAGAAATGGTGGGGAGGGAAGGTCCACACTCTGAGAGAGTGATTTTGTGGATGATAGACAACATCATCTGGTACAACTTAAGAAACTGCTATTCTAGGCATCTTCCTACCATTAAACCTGAATACCCTGCAATTAACCCGTGTATCACAGCAGTAATACAAATGAACAATTATGCCTAACACTGATGAAACAATCCTGGTGGAAGAATATACTTAGGGAAACATAAGAAGTGCCATATAAACCTGTTCCGATAAATAAAAAAGCATATTGAGATATAGAATTTGTCATCTTTATTAATATGTCTACACATACAAAAAGCCCTTCCAGGCCATTAAGGAAAAAGAATAGATTCATAACACTTTCTTGCAATATAATCATAAAAATATTGTCAAAACACATACTTATATGTACTAAATTGTCTAGAACATGCCAATGTCCAATGTTAAATACTACTTACAGAGTATGAGTGCTGTAAGAGTTTTTCATGCTTATGTAGTTGTTTTCTCAAAAAACAGAATAAAGGTTTTATTATTGTGTTATTTTTAAAAAATTCTCAGTATTTGTATTCTATTGTTATTATGAAATTATTATATTTCTCTTATCAGAAAAATAAACATTCCTAAGATACTAGCTATTTGAAGATTGTAAATACAGGCCATCTGACAATAATGGACCAAGTTAAAAAAAAATCTCAAATGACAGACAATCTCATGTGTCAATTCAGGACTCACCTGCTGTTAGTCATATCACCCATAATTTCCCATCAATCTCTAGGGGTTTTGAGACTTTTTCTAAATTTGCTTATACCCAAAAGAAGAAAAAATAAACCAGGATGAAGTATATTTAACTGTTCATTACTGTTGATAGAGATTTTTCAATTATCTGTCTGTCCCAAAGCAGGCATGTTCCACAACTATGCAGACATATGAAACAGGGAAATAACAGATTATATATGATCAAAAATTCACTTTGTGGCAAGTGTAAGAATACTCACACTTGTGGACTGAAGGTTACTGTCCTCACCATCACAATAATCAGGATGACAATGGTTAGAATCAGAGAAAGAAGAGATATCTGTAAAGTTAAAAACATGACTTCAGTTAGTAAGCTGCTGAAAGGTTGTCCTTTTAGCAGCATAATGCATTTGTTAATTATTTACATGAAGTTATGACTGACACTTCTTTTCTAATGGCTCACAGAACAATAAACCAAAAATTAATTGCTGTTATTATTTACCTTTCCCAATTTTGCTATGTCTCGATATAAAGATATAGGTAAGGTAAAGATGATGGTGGTAAGAAGAATTATGAAGTGACGGTCGGTAAGCACGTCCAGCCCAACTAAAGCAAAAAAGAAAATAATTTATTTCTTTAAGAGACTAACTTGAGGAAAAGATTAGCTACATTTGAAAGGTTAGAAGTAACAAACTGTTGGTGATAAATATTTTATTCCCTTTACTCAGGCTAAGTGACACTGAAAACTAGGCATCAGCTAACACTGAGAAAGCCATGCACAGCATGGGCATAAACACAAGAATCCTGCAAATTCAAATCAAATGCATAACATATGGAATATATTAAACCAAAACTGGAAAGTCTGGATTTGTACATATAAATTGGTATTAATGTCTTTCATCTTGTCTGGGTCAATGCTGGGAGACTGCAAGTAAAAAATTCTACTACTTCTTTCTGCCATTTAGTCTCAAGAATTTTTTGACACTCTGGGTTGACATCAACTACTGTGCTGTTTAGAATAGCATTGTTCTCTAAGAAATGGCCTAAAATAAATTAATTTTGAGGTTTCTTTTGAGTATATCCTTTCTTGCCATCAGCCGGCTTCCACTTGCAAAGTAGATTACCGTGTGAAGGCAACAATAATGTTAGACTATTCCATGCAATCAGTGGGATTTCTTTGTATAACTGGTGGGTTTTTTCAAGCCAATGACAAAATAAAACATCTCTGAGTTTCAGTCAGGCTACCATAAATCATTAGCTTGAATGAATACTTGATGAATAATTATGGCTGGAAAGTGACTGGAAATTGACATAGAAAAATCTGTGTTCTGTTCTCTCCTTTCTTTGGGAGATTATAATACTTTCCCACCTCTTTCCAGACAGGTATTCTACTGGACAGGTAATAAGAGTTGCCATGCTGGGGATTCCCCCTATTACAGAAGTCATATTGTACATAAACTATTAGATATTCACTGTCACTATCAATTTGATCAGGTATTCACAGAAAAAAAGTGTGACAATTAAAACTATATCCACACCTTTCAGGGTTCACATGCTGAAAATTACAGTTCTCCTGTGGAAATGAAACAGTTCATACAAATATGCATTTCCACTTCATTACAGACATGTTCTCTCCCAGTTTAATTTCCCAGTGAAGGATGTTTTAACTTAGCTGTTTTTGTGCTAAAGTAGATATCAAACACGTACGCAAATTGCTCCACTGAGGCTGCTGTGAAAACTTAAGAGCACAGGAAGGGAAACAAGGGCATGAGTTAAAAAGCATTACATTCATTATATTATTTGCAACTCATCCAGAATTATTCACTAGATGAAGTGCAGTTTCACTATTTAAATTATTATTATTATAGNCAAAATATTTATGCCACACTTCTATCCAATACATAATCCCCCATTCTGAATTTTTTAAATGCATCTTACCTCCAGGAATTCGCTGAAAAACTTTAGTTAAAGTGTCTCCTGTTATTATGTTGTAACTGATCATAGCTNTATAGGAAATATCTAAAAAAATTACTAAACCCAAACTTGTAAATACACAGCTGTGGAAGACTCACTTCTATTTGCTTAGTATTTGACTGAAGCATATGGTCTTTTCACTGGCACTGAGTCCACTGATAGCCAAGGACTACGATTCATAGTTTTTATTTGGGAAAGACTTATTAAAAAATAAACCAAACTCAAAAAACCCCACTCATAGATATATGCTTCAAGTTTCTAACTTNGTACAACCTAAGCAATAATGCAGCCTGATAAGCAAGGCCATTGTGCTAAGTGGCCATATAAACTTACTTCAGAAGAGGATTAAAAAGGCTTTCTAAAACTGTTTGTTTCAAATAGCAATTCTTTCTCAGTTTATTTTCAAATGCTTGTTTCTATTTAGAAAAGTTCCTGTGTTAGTCTAATAATCAGTCCTGCAATTAAATGCAANGTTATTATGTTGTAACTGATCATAGCTTAAAGAAAATAATTTTTTTGTTAGTACAAGTCATATCCAAAATATTTGATTAACACTGAATACACACATTTTGTAGACTTCAAGGTTATATGCCACTATCCCTCTAATATGAATTCTGGCTAGCAGCACTAACTTGTAAGTTTCAGGTTTAAAAAAATAATTANCTAATAATCAGTCCTGCAATTAAATGCAAAGGACTTTCTAGCTCATGCAAAAAGCTAGCATAATCTTTGACCCAGAAGAAAGGAGAAAATAGATTAGGATATCAGACATGGACTTAGATTCCTCCCTCTCATAAATAAGTGCTGTGGTCTTAATATTCATATTTCATTCTTATCTAATTCTACAGTAAAAGTGTGTAAATTTGTGCACGTGTGTATACATACACATAAAATATATTTATACACTCTCGCGGTCTTCAACATTTAGACAGCATACATTTAGGTATTGTCCTTAAATAACACATAAATATTCAGTGTTGTGAAATTGTAAGTCGTTAACACTACTTATATAAATTAATTCAAACACATAAAAGAGCATAACCATAGTTCTATGGTAAGGACTGTGACCTTCACAATTCTTTTCTGTATTTTCTACGGAGTAGTTGATTTACAAAGGAGTATAACTACATGTGTAACATTGTTGCCTGCAGTAACTTGACACCCTTAAAAATCTCAGCTACCTGTATGCAGACCAAAATCAGAATTTTGATTTGTGACTCTGTGATCACCAAGTCCAGACTCCTGATTTCTCAAGTCATCACCTCTTAGAGCCCCATGTGTGAAAATATCAAGATTATTTAAGATTTGATTTAATTTTGTTGCTACAGCAGAGGACATTCAGAATATAACTTTATTTCAAACTGCTGGTCTAATAAATTCCTGCCCAGATTATACCTGTTTGTTCTTTTACTATTTCTTCTTCAAAGGGGTCTTGACTGCCCAATTTCCTAGTAGCTCGTTGGGTATGAGGATGAACTAATGCTTTTGAAAAGCAATGACAGCACATAATATTCTAGCATGATCTAAACAGTGGCTTCCCCGATTCCAATAATTGTGCATCTTTGAAAAAATACTAATTCAGTACACTTCTAAATTCGTATCTTGCTTTTCTTTCACACAACTTCGTGCTCAGCTACTCATTCTAGAACAGAATATTCTTTGCTATTTTTTCTAGATACTTTTGTCATTAATTTTTATACCTGTGATCACAAATTTCTCTGCTATTACATTTCAGTTAATTTCTATTATTCTGATCCTCCAATTCACTGAATTACTCCTCATTCTTCAGAACCCACAATGTAAATTTAAATATTTTTTTAAATAACAAAGAAGCATTTACAGTACATTCTTTATATACTTCTTAATATTCAGTGAAACAAGGAAGTAATGTGAAAAAGCTTGTTACTTATAGAATGTAAACATTTATATGATCTTACCAATAAATGGATATAAAAACTGGAGAGTTGAAAGGATTAGATAACCTACAAGACCATACGTTTTCTTGACCAGCTCTTGATAGGTTTTGGTACTGGACAGATTCCCTCCTTTGATCAGTAATATAATGGAATAATCTGTTAAAATATAAAATAACTGTTAAAGACAATATAAAGCAATTTGCGGTTGATTACTTTTCACCTTCTTTCACTCCTCTAAAAAAAAGAAAGTCTGTAAGAAGAAAAGCACTGGCACTAGGAAGAGCAGGGATGAGAAATCTCACAATATCTTTCAACCCACCAAACACAGGAGCTATAGGCTCATACTGGAAGAAAAATACTCAAAATCATAGTACAATCAAAGGTTTTCATTCTGCAGCATATTTTTAAAGACATCTACAACCCACTCAAGATTCAGTCTCTTAAGTAGGATAAAAACAGTGAACTCAAACAGGTGATTATGAGGGCACAAATAAGAAATTCTTGCAAATGTAACCTCGACTAGGAAACTAAGGCTTTACAAAAATAAAAGCAGTCAAAAGCAGCTTCATATGTTGTACAGTGTAATTCTCTACTTTTACTAATCTGCTCAAGGGATTAGTGAGGTAAGGAAAAAATTAGAGTACCTGTGATATAGGCAACCACAAACAAAAGCAGTACTCCTAGAGGAAAACCAGCTTCCTTCATCGAATATGGCAATCCTGCAAAGCAGAAAAGGAGAGATTCTAGAAGATTCTTTCCAAATACTTATTTGTGAGAATCACAATAAAGAAAAATGCTAGTAATCTCCCAAACTAGATCAGCATGCTGAAAAAGATAAACCTCAAGAAGATAATTTTCAGTGGACAAACTGTTGCTGCGTAAGTGTGAAGTTCAGTCAGCACCTGCCCAACCTCTCTGATCACTATGGCTAAGAGACACTGCGTATCACTGAGGTGTGGTCTACAGTTGACACCTCTGCATTTTTGCATAGTAAGCAAATAAATGCAGAGAAAAATCTTTAAAAACAGCAACAGAAAGTAAGGCATCAGTGTTATTCTCCAAGCTGATAGTCATGCACGAATAAACAAGGCTGAATACAGGATAGTGAAAAAAACAGACTTACCTATAATGCCTGATCCTATGATTGAATTAATAATGTTAAATCCAGCTGATGCCAGATCACTGTTTCCTCCTTTATTCCTGGGCTTACTAAGGAGGGCTATTTGGTCATCTGTTTCTACCTATTTCAGGAAGACAAGGAAAACATTTTGCACGGTCTATTAAACATTTTTTTTTTAAATTGTCATTAACTCAGATTTGTAGAGGTATTTTGATTAATAAATCCTATTTTTTTCAGTGAAAAATCAAAGGGGTATTAAGCATCTAATTCCTGTATAAGTCTGACTCATAATCTTCTGTAATTCTCTGAAAAATAATAAGTGGAAGGACAGAAATGTATATAAACTCAGAGGCAGGCTGCTAGACAAAGACATTCTTAGTCATATTTCAAAGGCAGAAATGTAAATCAAGTATTTTTGAAAATATTTTGGCTAGTACAATTGGTAAGTAAGAATAGTTCCTGAATCAGGGAAATGAAATTAATTTCAAGACTTACTAGTAAAGCATGCCAACATCTTAATATCTAATCCAACATCTTAACTCTAATCCAAGGTCTTATCCAGTATTTTAAATATTTCTGTACAATTCAACAGTTTAGTTAATTATGAATAGTTAATGACACTATAAAATCAGCTAGTCCCAGAAAGTTTCTGAGGGTAAGAACCAAAGTTCAAAGCACAATATGTAGCCAGTAGCTTCAAAAATTAAAATTTGTATCTTCATAAAAGAATTTTTAATAAACATGCAGTAATCCTCTCCTTAGCACACCACTGTGCTGTCAGAGAACATTTTAGAATTATTCATCAGAAAGGCCGTATTTTAACTGAAGTTGGGAAATTCAAAAGAGGAACATGCATTTAATGAAGCAAATGCCTGCCTGTGTTCTGTGTACTAAATATGAAGGTAAATCCACCTGTGTACTAAATATGAATGCAAATTTAATGGATGCAGAAGCCTATTTAACATACATAGCAGGTAGTACAAACTCAGATGCTTGTCACTAATATTCCTGGGAAAAAAATTCAATTACTGAAAAATCTAAGCCATCCGTAGATAGACACATAAACTGGCAAGCATAAGATTGCCTGCCTCCAGTAGGGCTGCATATTTAAGCGGAACCTTTAATCCTAAAGCAGCACTAACATAGGAAGGGTAATACTGTCTCAGATCAAAGGCCAATATAGTGTGGTATCCCATTTCTGGATGATGACCATGGAAGGTGCCTAGGGAAGAGCATAAGAACATCGGAAATAGCTAGTTAGCAAATAACTTTCCTGTCCCAGTTTTCCTCAGTTTGCATATTTTGGACTTCCTGAAGTGGTTGTTTTCTTGGTGCATCATACTTCTTAATGGATTGCTTCTTGGTTTTTCCCTTGTTTGAAACCGAGTATAAGTTTTAGTGTCTACAATATCGTGTGTCAGTGAATGTCATGTTTTAATTATGCATCGTAGGAAGAGACACATATTTTAAATTTGTTGCGAATCTACCATTCAGTATTTTCACTTGGTGTCCCCACATTTTTTGGGTCATCACAGGCAAACTAACCACTATTTCCCATATTCTTCATAACACATAGTTTCATAAGTAACTTTGTCCCTCAGTTGTTTTTGTTATCTAGACTTGTGCTACTTTTTTATTTCACTACTGATTTCAGCCGCAGGAGCATCACTGTCATTCTCTCATGAAATTTTAATGCTCTCTGCTAACAGCACAGTACAGGTGAAATTGCACTGAATAGAACAGTTTGGTTCCCTCTCTTCAGTTGTGACAAGAAATGAACACAATGTGCATTGCTAAGCCCTGGTCCCTTTCCCCAGTTGGAAGAGACACATTTAAATGGGCAAAAAGAAAGGGCAACAAAAATTTGTGACACAGGTGAAACAGCTCCTGTGTGAAGAGCAGCGCTCCCGAGGGTGCCCCTGGCCCGCAGACAGGGAGGGATGCCAGCCGGGAGCCCGACCAGCGAGCTGTGCAACGCGGGAGGCTGCGGAAGAGGTGAACGGGAGGCGTCTGCCTCTCGCAAGGTCCTCTCCTGGGGCCCCCTGTGAGCCATGGGACAGCCAAGGCCACACGCTAGGGCAGCGACAGCAGCGGGCACGGCAGGAGATGATGGGGCATGGCTGGATATGGGGCGCTCACGCTCTGGTCCTCACGCGGCACCGAATTTCAGCCGTGCCGAGCAGCCGCCCTTCCCCTGCCTCGCACGGCTTCGGCCCCCGAGACCGCAATTTTCCCCCTGCGTGGTGCCTATGACTCTTTCTTCTTCCTACGAAGTCGGGGGCAACTGAACTGCGATGAAAAGGCTATCGCAGCCGCCCGCTCGACCGCGGAGCGGGGACGTTCCAGCGGCCGGTCGCCCCGAGCCGCCGCAACCGGCCGCGGTGCCCCTCACACCCATCCCCGCCCCACGGGCCGCGGAGCGCACAGAGAAGTCCGGCGGGTGCCGGCGGGCTCGCTGAGCCGCGCACAGTCCCACGCCTCGCCCGCCCCCGGTGTCCGGCCGGTACCTGGCGAGTGGCGGCCGGCGGCGGCTCCATAGCCGGCGGGCCCGGGGCGGGCGCGCCGCGTCCCTCGCGGCGCCGCTGGGCTGGGGGGCGCCGGTGCCGCCCGGCCCGCGCGCCCGGCACGGGCTCCCCTCAGGCGGGCTCGGAGCGGTCCCGCGGCGCCTCCGCCGTGTGGGAAAGGCGGGTGTGCGCCTGGCCCTGCCGCTCCCGGCCCGACCCGCGGCTACAGGGACCTGTTGGACCGAGGTCAGGTGCGGGAGGAGCGCCCAGAGCTCGCACGGGCGGGCGGGGGCTTGTGAGGCGGCGGCCCCTCCTCCTGGCGGCCCTCCACTGGAAACATTCCAGAAAGTAAACGCTTCTGCCTTGAATTTGTGAGGTTTCGGGTTTACCCAATCCTTGTTTACCCGGTGGGCACCAGGAAAGCTTTCTCGGTGGGATGTGTAGAGAAAACCAGGTTCGATGTCATAGCTGCTAATTTGTGGTTGCTTTTTAATATTGGCTTTTTTGGCGAGGCCTCACTATTCTCCTCAAGGAGGGTAATCTGCTGTAAAGAGTGACAAATCAGATAAAGAACATACTGAGGTTCTAGTGAAGACGCCAAACTAATTAAAAGACACAAAATAACTGTGCTGAAAGTTTAGTCTCTAGATACCTCCACTATCAAGGTGAGACCTCCAGCAGAAACGGCCTCCAGCAGAAATACGCTTTGGAAACATGGAATAAGCCATGCAAAAAACCCATACATCTCAGACAAAAACCCATAGGAAGTAGCAGGCATTGATGAAAAATTGGAGGCAGTCATTAATTTTGTGAAGTATTGCCAGACATAAAATGTAGGGCCTACAAGAGTGAAAAAAACCACCTAACTTTGGGAAATTACTCCAATTACTGGAGGGCATCATCAGAATGTAGACCCAAAATTTTCAACAAGATTAAATCATGATGGGGAAAAAATCCCTGAGAGATGACAACTAAATAGCAGAAGAAAATAGAGCGTGCTAATTTCCTTTCTATAGTCTTAAGCATTCCTATATTTGATAATACTTTGCTAGGGTAAACTGTGGTGGTTAAAAGAGCACATGTGCTGTGCATCAGTAATTTTGTCCTTAAAGATCTATGATGCATATGATTTAATATGGAGAACAAAGTGCACATAAAGAGCATATATGACAATTTTGTTCAATAGCTTAAGCACATTAGCTTCAGCTCTTTCAAAAAAAATCTCTAATCATCACCATGACAAGATACAAGCTGACATGTATTCCTGTGTGACTAGTCAGATGACATGACTCAGCAAAGAAACTTTGAGAAGCCTAAGATGTGATTTGTAGCAATGTTATTTTCTTTCTTGGACTCTACAAAGAATTCTGTGTAAAAACAGAGAATTAAGCTGTTTTAAAGCAGAGTGTAATAAAGCATACACTAGGTTTTCAAGATAGTCTTCTACCAGATTTTCTATGTCTAGTACTGTAGCAATTTCCTCACAAAGCCTCTGTATCTAACACCCACATGCTCTACAATAGTGCCCTGAATAATGTGATTTTGTTTTAATTCTTGTTTGGAGCATGCATTAGTTACCCCAGAAAATACTTTGTTTTGTGCAAATACTTTCTCACGTATAACCTTATAATTAATCAGATACATCCTTCAGGCTTTTTCTGACAAATTAAATCAAGCTCCCACTATGCAGCTCTTAGTATGTGAGGGGGCTGGTACCTGAATGTGGCACCCACTTATTTAAGAGTCCTAGAATTTTACTTCTATTGGTCACACTGGAATGATTCTGAATAGTGTTTCTAAACTTCATAGTTTTAATTCAGTATAGTAACAGTGAATTAGAGAAAAGAATAGGCACTTCCCAAAAGATTGGGCAGAGGTTCTTTTTCCTATACTATGACAGTAGTTTTTGATTACTTGGATTGCTCTGTGCTTCTTGCTGTGCTTTAGAATGTGGTTATTGTATAGAAAGCTTAATACTGGTTTTAGTCTTAGTACTAAGACTACCAGTACATTGTGAATAAAATTACAGGGTTCACTGCAAGTCCATAATCCACTGTTTAGATTATGTTCTTTGGGAGTTTGCTGGAGGACAGTTTGTACAATTGTTTACCTCTCTGGTTGCAGTGCAGGATCAAGCTCTGAAGGATGACAACACAAGTAAACCACAGGAGTAGGACAATTACAAGAAAAAGCAAGCCAGAAAGCACCTTCTGAAAAGATGGGCACAAAGGAAGTTGGGTCTAAAAAAAGGAAACAGAAAGAACCATAAATTTCCATGAAATGAGGAAACATACTAAGGAGGCTGAAATGAATTAGAGCAACAACCACCAAAAAGGAATTTTTATTAATACCTTTAGTGTTGATAAGCAAAAATTCTGCAAGAGAATCCTGAGGATCCACAGAAATTTAAGGCTGGGTAGGAAGAGGCAATCACGATAAAACCAGAACACAGAAAGTAAAGAGGTTTTTATTTTTGTTTACTGGAGAGTACCTTGGGAAATTTTCCATGGCAAAACACTTTCTACAAGGAGGATGAGACAGAGAATATGCCTTAAATTAAATTATCAATAGAGTGACTGGAAAATATAAGTAATAATGATTTGGGAAGATCAGATGTATTCATCCTGGAATCACAAATTAATTTGTGGCTGGGGAAGGAAGTGCTAAATTTTTGCTTAATACCAGTGGTACTACTGGTATTGGAAAATGGCATGTGTGACATGAATATGGCTGCCTGAAAGAACTCCAAGAATGATCCAGGAAACTATGGACAAACATGCCTGACATCTCCACTGGACAAGGTAGTACAGATGGTAATAAATACTGGGATGAGATGGCGTTGAACTGTGCTGGCAGAGCTTTGTGGAGAAGCATACACTGTTACAACTTTTGCTTTGCCAGTGTTACTGCTTGAGAACTAGATTTCTAAATGCCAATGAAACCACTGTCATCTTTCACAAGCATTAAACATATTTAAGCAAACAAGGCATTAAAAAAAACCAAAGAAGAGTCAATACTATAAGCTCTTTGTGTACTCCAAGGATGTCTAGATCATCTGAAACCATGTAAGATAAAAGATATAAGATTAGACACAAAGCAGGCCTTGAAAAAGAAGTCATGTGATGCAAATTGACAGATATGAAAAAGAGATTACATTTCCTTTTATCTCTAAGTGAAGGAATAAAACAGAAAAAGATGAGCCTTTTTTGTAAGGAATGGTTGTTATAATCACATGACACTTCAACGTCAGATTCTCTAGTCCTTCCTAAAAGGTCAGTAACATTTTACTTTTTAATAGTGTCTCTGTCTTTGAGGCAAATATATTAAAAAAGGACTAATGTTCTCAACAGCAAATTAATTTAGCTGTGAGATACATAACAGTCTGCCAGGAAGAGGTTATGGACCATTTTTAAAAAAGATTTTTTTGAGAAATGAGCTTTGTGGGCAAATAAACTATGAAGTTCATAAAATGTGAGCAATGAGTGGAAACTGTCCAGCTATATTGTCCCCCTGCAAAGATGGTCAGGACTACAGGGGAATGCAACCTCCTAATATGACAGCTGGGGGCAGTCTACCTGTGTTGCTTAGCTGATGAGCTTAATAAATACCAAGCACCTGGTCTCCTGTAAGGGTGTATAGAGCTTTACAGAAACTACTCAAAAGAATTATGGTTTGAGGAAAATGTTTGTTTATATCCTAAAACTTCTAAGCTGGCCTTCATAAGAACCTGTAGTATTTGTGAATGTGGTGGACAAATGCTCAATAACTGACCTGGAAGTTATTGGTACAGCTTTTCCTCTCCTACGAGTTGAAGCTACCAAAATCTGTTTTGGAGAAACATGGAGTCTTTAATCTTATCTTTGATAAGCCTTGTGTAGGCAGTGTTGGTAAACTTTTGTTGATGGATCTCACTGTGGAGCCTGGGGCTTCAGTCTTATGTGATAACATTTTCTGCCTCACGTCCTGCACTGTTATGGTCAAAGGAAGTGTATGGAGGGAAAACAAAATCTCAGACTGCAACTGGCTATGCCTTACTAGTTGGTTGTGACAAATAATATACTATTTATTTAACTTAAGTCTCACATAAAACCAGCTGGGAGAATTTGAAGCTTTACATATGAATTTTTCTTATGGCAAATTTGAAATGTAAACTCATTGTTTGTCTCTCTGATTCATTAACTCACAATATGTGTAGCTGGGAAAATCAAAACCAAACTTCTGGTTCAAAATAGCCACAAGGAAACCTAGAGAGTGGGCACACTGGTGTGGGAGAGCTATACTAAGAACTCATGACTCTGAATTGGGAACTGCCTTGCTGTGTTACATCCTGTAACTCTTCAGCTAAAGTGTAGGAGCCCAAAAAGAACTGGTTATTCGCTTTCCTAGAAGTCTCTTTCATCTTTCTTGAAGCTTGGAAGTTTTTTCCTTGTGTACTTTTGAATCACAGAAGCTCTACTGTTGTTTCTTTACTATAATTGAGAAATTAAGTAAGAGAATAAATGGTTGCTTAATATTCCGATTACTCAAAGATCAGTGATGTGGATAGCATGTGGGTGCAGCTAACTGTGCTTGTGTGTAGCTAAGGGTCTAGGATTAAAGAGGATACCACATTTTTACCTGCTGGATTACCCTTGTTGCAGCGGGAAAGAGAAGTTGAACAGAGAAGTAAATTGTGTCTCCTTAATTGTTTGCTGGGTATGAGCTAGAATTTGAGTGAGGAGGAGTGAGGAAAATTGGGATTTGCTTGAAGTATTGCTGTAACAGATTTCAGATGAAAGGATCTAAAGAGAAGTAGGAGAACTAGAGGCAAGAAACTAAGGCACAAGTGACTGATAACTTACTAGCCATCAGCTCACCTGGAGGCATTCAGTGTTCAGAGAACAAAAGGTAAGGCCACAGAGGCATGTTTGGCAGGCATATATTTATTTTTACTTTATATTTAGAGGTGTTTTTGTGAAGTATTCTTAGTTTCTTTGCCTCGTGCATGGTTTTGATTTATGCTGAGTGTAATGGCACTGTGTTACCCGTTCCTTAGCTTAATTGATTCAGTTCTGTTTCTGAGCTGTAGCAGAAGATGCTAATATTGCAAGTGCTGGTATTCTGCTGGGTGTTACTGATTCGCTGGTAACGTGAAGCCATGTGCAATCCTAGAGATTTTACTATGGTATTTCTCCAGTGCCTTAACAGATCCTATGCAAAAGTAAAGTAAGTTTCTTTGATTACTGCTTTTGTACTTTTCTTTTCAAAGGATTAAAATAGGTGTTACGTATTAATTTCTGTTACTAGTGCTTGTTGTTTCAGCTGTGCTTTTCGTGCTTTAATCCTTAAAGTCTTCAGAACAAATCCTAGTCAAAATGGCATAATTCCCTTCCTTTTTAGGGAATAAACCTTCTGTGTTTTCTGAAGTGGATGGTGAACTGATTACTTGCAGTAGCATAAAAATGCTGCCCTTAATACGGTAAGCTCTTGGTTTATTTGAAAAACTAAGGTCAATTTACTCAACATTTTTCTTCTAGTTTAGAACACAATATACTGTTGAGTATAAACAGACCCGATTTCTTCATCTTCTGACATGCAAATCCCTTGTATCCCTAATACGCAATATGGATTCTTCCCCGAAGTTCTTTGCTTTGTTTTTAACTCCCCTTTGTAGAACGGAGTAGTTCTTGCTCAGGTATATACTCATACAGCTCATTTCTAAACTATATCGCGAGGAACTCGCCCAGAGAGGGTTAAGGAGCACAGCTTTTCTGCTGGGCCTTGGAATTCGGCGCACCGCAGTGCCCCAGCCCTTCCGCTGCGAATTGCCCCGGCGAAACTCTGCCCTGCAGAACAGCGCCGGTCAGGGAGCGGGCACCAGGGGGCGCTGTGGGACCGCGCTGCCCGGGGCTCGGGGGCGCTCACTTCGGGCAGGCCCGCGCTGCCGGCCCGGGCTGCCCACACAGAGCCACCGCAGGGGAAAGATAGGCTTTCTAACAACGCAGTGGCAACTGCAAAGAAATGCTCTCAACAGCCGCTGAATCCATTGTGGGCGTTTTGCCATGCTCTAAAAGATTTATCAGGGATGGAAAATAAAGATAAAACCACGTGATAGAGTGTCGTATTATAAAAACATGACAAAACTTATGTAGAGTAATTAAGATTATTGTATCAGAGATCAGTCAAACTCTTGTCTTTTGCTGACTTGTTCAGAGCCATATTTGTAAGTTGGCATTCCTTACAACTGCCTGTCCAGTTATAAGTCTTGACCACTTTCAAACTCAGGTTTTTCTCTATTTCTGTGCAGAGTGGTGAGATAATATGGTGCAAATCATATCAAGGAAGTTGGTGCTTGAATGATTCTATGTAAGTATTCAAGATATTTATGGTGTAAAATGTTACAAGAAGTAAGCTGATTATAGTTTTTTTATGACGTACCAAGGGGCAGAATATTTTTGGTATCCTTTTGGAAACTATGAACTCCCCGTAAGTTTTTGCTTGTTTGTTATTTTAAAATATGATTTATAGAGTCAATATTAATGATGAAATCTTGGGCAAAGAGAAGTCAGTGGTGAAACTCCTAAATGCTCTATGGTATTGTACGAATATAGCAGAAGAGCTAACCAATTCCGTACACCTGTAGGATGTGATGGATTACTTTGTTATGCTTCTTGTGTGTTTTTGTTATTTGTAGGTGTGACAGACTTGTTTGTATGTATCCTGCAGTTGGTTCTGAAGTAATGCAGGTTTGGAATCCATTAGTAATGGAAAGACTGATGTGTTTTGAGAAGTAGTAGAAGAACAGGTAGTTTTTGTACTTCCAAAAGGACTAGCCAGGGGAAGGAAGAGGAAGAAAACTAGAAATGGACTGTGGGAAGGGATCATTTTTAAATGGTAGGGCAAAAATAAGTAGGAGGCAATCAGGCTTATCAAGTATTATTTTGCTAATGACTTCCCTGCCATTTAGCTTCTCTTTTGACTGCATTTGCAACCTCTTCTATTTTTCTTTCAGAAGCATTTTCTGATTTGCCAATCCTAATGTTTTATCTTAGTTAGGTGATTAAGTGCTTCCCAATCACCATTCACTTCGTAATCATATCTGATTGCTAATTTTAATCCTAAATGAAAACATTACATTGTGAAATGCAGGCAAGAAATATCTGGCAAGAGTTGTTGATTTTATTTTAGAGGTTGAAGAGCTGCATGCAAATATTCTTTCCATTGAAATTCAGTAAAACAGTAGATCTCCTTTTAAGTATCTACTTGATATAAACCAAGAGATTTGGTAAATATATAGAGAGCAATGTTAGGTCCAACATACTCCTACTGGTATGTAGGGGCTCCATATAACATACAGAGATTTTCCATTAGCAGTAGGATGTGGATGTACCTTACAAATCTCTCCTCTTTGTCGAAGTATATGTGACAGATGGTTACAGTGACACCTTAGTGCTGTCTCCTGCTTCAAAATAGATTTGCTGTCAATTAATTCAGACTAGGAGTGAATTAAATTTGGTTATCTATTTTTTATTGGTTACTTAATACTTATTATGGTTAGCTTTTCCAACTTGTTTGTTTGTTAACATTTGGCAGAATAAATCACGACCCAGAACTGAGCTTCTGTCCATTAACAAAGTGTGATGAATTAGATCAAATAAAAAAGTTGCATTCAATGCTCCATTTAATTAACATCAGGGAACAACAGTAAAAGTATATAGCAAAATTTTCCAAAATATTGACAAAAATTAGGAATGAAAAGGACTGTATTTTCAGAAGGTGTTCCTGATTTCAGCATTTTCTTCTCTTATGATGTTGCACATGCAGTTCACTATCTGTGCTTGAGTTCCCTACTGCTAAAATGAGGGCAATGATATTTTCCATTTCATGGAACTACTGTGAAGAAAAATCCATTAATATTATATCTCAGACGTTAATGTGGTGTATGCTATAGAAAATTCTTCAAGTAAACAAAACCACAACCACCCCCCCC